>JAQFVV010012408.1:12951198-13278698 GCA_028023455.1 Epiperipatus broadwayi
AATTATTTAAAATTTACTATCTGTCATTCTTAGTTGAAGTTAAACATATATATATAATAAGGTATTTATTTATATAGTGCTATGTTAATAAATTATAATTGTAAATTAGTGATCAGGCTAATGCACATTCATATGTCATTCTTCGTTGAAGTTAAACATACACACACATATATATATATATAATAAGATATTTATTTATATAGCACTGTTAATAAATTATAATTGTAAATTAGTGATCAGGCTAATGCACATTAAAGTGCATGTGCATTATAGCTTGGTCATTAATTTACAATTACAATTTATTAACATAGCGCTATATAAATAAATACCTTATTATATGTATGTTCAACTTCAACTAAGAATGACATATAGTAAATTTTAAATAATTTTGCAAGCGTCATTCATTGAAGCATAATAAAGTAATTTAAAGTGACTGCTTAATATCTTCAGGCTCTCATCTCCAAACACTTAAGATTGGCCCATACTTAAATGTTTGGGTCGAAAAGATAGATGAATTCATTCTATCTTTTCATAAAGACTTTATCTTGTGATTGAGAATGAAAGTATTCATTTACATTTAATTTAAAATCTGTAAATCACGTGTGCATTAGCCTGATCACTAATTTACAATTAAATAATACAAAGAAAATTTTTGATAGCAAGACTATTCCTGGTGCAGTATATATTATCTCTTGTTTTTGTAAGGTTTATATAAGTTAGAGTACTTTGAGTTTAAATGAAAGAATTAAGGTTTATAAAAGTAGGGTTAGAAATAAACATCTTATATCTGCTTTGTATGTCCTTGAAAAAGATATAGGTCACACTATTAATTCTTATGAAGCTAAGATTGTCTCTTTGAAAAAAATAAAATAAAAAGAATTAAAGAATCTTTATTATCAAGAATTTATTATTCTGAAGCCATTAACTTATTTAAAAGTTCTTTTACTATTAAGTATGGATGGGAAGCAAATGGATTTGTGGGTAATGTTTTATATAAATATGGGTGTTGTTTTGTGATTCTTTACACTTAAGAAGTCTGCTTGCCGCATGGATACCATTGGTTGTGTTTTTGATTTTTTTTTAGCTAGTCTGGTTGAATTTTGGATTTGGGATAATTTTAATTATTTACATATATTGTACTGTATTTTATTCTAGTACAAGTTGCATTGGCAATTTAGAAGTTAAATTAATAAACGCCTAAAAAAAGAAAATTTTTATTTAAATATCTGATTGATTTAGTTTAGACAACGTGGTTGTATAGATTTTGTTGTGTGTGTTAAAAGAAGTCTAAAAGAGAGAAAGAATATAAAGATTATAATAAAAACAAAAGGAAATTATTTTGTATTTTTGTAAAGATAAAACAAACCTTTATCATGAAACCATTAGCAGTGTGTAAAACAATTGCAGCACTCCTTTGGTAATTAAAGATGGTGACCCAAAAAAATGAAGACTTTGTGGGCTAAATTACATTAAATTTGGTCTAAATTAACAGGCATCATCGGGAGTTGCACAGGGAGTCTAAAAAAATCAGGACTATAAAAAGAAAAACACATCATGGTCAGGGTTCTTAGATATTTGTTCCTGAAATAAAGCAGTTCAAAATAAATATTAAGCATTGAAAAAATTATGAAGAGGAAGAGCATGTCAAACTACTCTCACCAATATGTTAAATCATATTAAAATGTGCAAATAGAAGTTCATTTGCCAGTGTTGCTTTTTGCCTGATGTTGTGAACTAGCCCCAGGGCAGCCATTTCCTATTAAATCTGAAACCACAGAGTATTTAGAGATCACAAACAGTGGATCCCTCCTAAGATAAATCCATGCATGGTAATTTCTATATGTGAACAGTTAAACTTACTAGTAAGATACTTTATTAATTCAAACATCAGTGATCATTTTCTTTTGAATTCTAAATGCAATAAACTGTTGTCTTGAGTTGTATCAATTAGAATAAAATCTTAGCAGCAGTTTTAATCCCTATTTATTTTTTCTTATATTTTATTCTCTCAATAATATAAATATTTCATTGTGTATCAATAAATATAATATAACTGATGTTGGTATTTAGTTGTTGATGATTAATTGTCTAAATTCATTTAAAATTAACCATTATTATTATTTAATTAAATAAATTGCTGATGCTGTACTGATAACACAATTCTCTGGATATTCTAAGTGATTTCATCATGACTAAATAAATAAGGTGGTTTCTCCAGTTGATTCTGATACAGAATCATGGCATCTTTCAAATAAATCAAAAGTTGGTTTGCTTGTCCACATTATTCTAGAAGTTACATTAGGTGAAAGGGGTGTCATGTGACTAAGAAAGATAATTGTGTCGATAAAATTAACTGAAATTTTCTGATGAAAAATTTAATAGATCGAACGTAATATTGTCACTGAGTAAAAGGTAATTTACTCATAAAAACCCTAATTATACCACGGATGGTACAATGGCGGCCCAACTTGAGGTTTTGACAATAAAAAAAATTGTTTTTTTTTGTTTTGTGTAGGTAGGTAAAGAGAAAGTAGGAAAAATTATGAAAATAAAGTAGCTTGTAAGGTGAAATGACAGCAGGGGGGGGCAACTTCAGCAAATGTGTTGGTGAAGTATAAATAATAAAATAAAAACAAAACAAAGTATATGAATTAGAAAGATATAAAAGCCATGGCAGGTGAAATAAAAAGAGTAGATAATCTGATTTGCAATAGGATGAGGCCATAAAGTTTGCATCCCAATAATGCCCAAAATTTATAATATGGGTTAATAATATTGAAGTGCGTGCATTGTTTGACTCTGGTAGTTAAATATCAGTCATGTCTGAGACTATATGCATGGATGATACAACAAAATCATGATATTCAAACTCTGCCAGTGAGGAAGACCCTAGTAATGTTGGCCAATAATAAAAAGTTACAACTAGAGAAAAAACAAGTATGGATACCAGTAAGAGTGGAAAAGAGATATAAAATATGTTTTATTGATATTGAAAGAACTTGTACACAACATGATATTAGGGGCAGATTTTATGCATAAAACAGAGTGTTTGATTAACTATAAAGTGGGCAATATCACATGTGAAGGAGAGATAATAGAATTTAAATCAAAAGACACTGCCAAAAGAAGTATGTATTATACAAAGCAAGACAGAGAGGGTGCAAGTGGAAGGATGGAATGAGGAGGAAACAGATAAAAGGGGATGGGAAAAGACAGTGAAGAAATTATTAGAGAAGTATAGTGAAAATGTTTTGGATAGACTGGGGGTAATTAAAAGACATAAGCATCGAATTAAGATTATAGATGGCATGCCATATGAGGCACAATTGTATCTGGTACCTCATCAATATTGAATAGAGGTTAAAAAAATTGTAACAGATAGAAGAATGGAGAATTATAATAAAGGGATCATCACCTTATAACAATCCATTGGTGATAGTATAGAAAAAAGATGGATCAATAAGGCTATGTTTAGATGTGAGACAACTAAATAGAATCATTTGGCCTGACCAAAATGTGCCTCCACTGATGAATGAAATTTTTGAACAGGTTCTGGGATAAAGAAATTTGCTTGACATTAGACCTGATGGCCAGTTATTGGCAGATTAAACTACACCCAGAAGACCACCTATATACCGCTTTCAGATATAATGGCATATCTTATTAATTTAACAGAATGCCATTTGGATTAAGGAACAGTAGGGCAGGGTTGCTGAAGTGCGTGGACCTAATATTATTACCTAAAATCAAGAGTTTGGTTACCATTTATATGCATGACATCATAATTATGTCTAAAAACCCAAGAAAGCATTTGACATTTGGAAATGTTTTTACAAGAATGCAAAGACAAAGATATCTGCATTAATTTGCATAAAAATTGTATAACTGTAGCAAAAGTCAGTTTTTTAGGACACTTGATCCATAAAACAGGGATTAAACCTCATTCAGAAAAAATACAAGCCATCAGGGACTTCCTAGCCCTTAAGTAGTAAGACAGATTAAGTGATGTATGTTTTTTCACAATGGGTGTCTGCATACCCTATGCCACAGGCTAATATAAAGAACACTATATGTATATTAGAAATGCAACACTTCTCCAAAATGGGCAAACCAAAGACAATTTTATCTGACCATGGAACTTTTTTCATGGCCAAAGAATGGAGGGAGCGGATAGTGAAAATGAGAGTATGACACACATCGTCTATCCATAACTCTCAGTCGATCCCTTGTGAATGGGTGATGAGGAAATTGGGATGACTTTTTAGGATGTATACATTGTCAAACCATAAAGAGTGGGTGAAATAGTTACCAGGGTGGTGAATTACATCAGCTGGATGGAGAGTGGCTCCATAGATTTTGCACCTATTTGGCTACAGTTCCATCAACCTGTGCCAAGGCTCTAAGCTAAGTTGCCAATAATCCCTGAACATATCAATGGAGAAGATCAGAGAAAGGCAGCATTAAACATGAGACATGCAGCAGATGTAAAGGTAGTCAGAGTGAGTATTAGATCCAATGATTTCAAAAAGGGGAACAGGGTATAGGTCTGGACAAATCTCATTAGCCAAACAGAGAAGGGTTTATGCAAAAAGTTTCAGGAATTATATGAAGGACGATATTGTACTGTATTTTATTCTAATACAAGTTGCATTGGCAATTTAGAAGTTAGATTACTAAATTCCTAAAAAAAGAATATTTTTATTTAAATATCTGATTGATTTAGTTTAGACAATGTTGTTGTATAGAACATTTTTTTGTGTGTATGTTAAATGAAGTCTAAAAGAGAGAACGGATATAAAGATTATAATAAAAACAAAAAGGAAAAATAAAGATTATAATAAAAACAAAAAGGAAAACTACTTTGTATTTTTGTAAAGATAAAACAAACCTTTATCGTGAAGCCATTCGCAGTATGTAAAACAAAATCACAGCATTCCTTCGATAATTAAAGATGGTAACCCAAGAAAACAAGGAAGACTTTGTGGGTTAAATTACATTAAATTTGGTCTAAATTAACAGGTGTCAATAGAAGTTGCACAGAGAGACTAAAAAAAACCAGGACTATAAAAAAAACACATCATGCATCAGGGTTCTTAGATATTTGTAATATTAAGTATGAAGAGTATGTCCAATAACTCTCACCAATACATTAAGTCATATTAAGATGTGCGAGTAGAAGAAATTTGTTTGCCGGTGTTGTTTTTTACCTGATGTCATGAACTACCCTGAGTGAAGCCATCTCCTACTAAATCTGAAACCACAAAATACTTACAGACAAGAATATTGAACAGCGGATCCCTCCCAAGATAAATCCATGCATGGTAATTTCTATAAACTTATCGGTAAGAAATTTTATTAATGCAAATATCAATGATTACTTTCTCTTGAACTCTAAGTGTGATAAACTGTTGACTCAAGTCATATCAATTAAAATGAAATCTTAGCAGTAGTTTTAATCCCTATTTATTTTTTCTTATATTTTATTCTCTCAATAATATTATAAATATTTCATTGTGTATCAATAAATTTAAATATAACTTACATTGGTATTTAGTTATTGATTATTAAATTACTAAATTTATTTAAAATTAACCATTATTATAATTTGATTAAATAAATTGCCGATGCTGTATTAAAAACACAATCTTCCAGATATTCCAAGTAATTTCATCATGACTAAATAAACAAGAAGGGGTTGAACAATGGATGATGCCTTTCAATTAAATCAAAAGCTGGCTTGCTCATCCCTATTATTCTAATAGTTACATTAGTTGAAAGGAATATCATGTGACCAGAAAAGATAATTGCATTGATAAAATTAACTAAAATTTTCTGATGAAAAATTTAATAAATCCAATGTAATTTGGTCACTGAATACAAGGTAATTAACTCATAAAAACCCTAATTATACCATGGATGGTACAATATATTGTAAACATATACTGAATATTATATTTATCTTTTCTGTTAACAATTTTTTTATATATTATAGCACCATTTCCCAAGATCTGATAATTAGAATTTTACTAGTTGTAAATTGTAGCTTATATATCTATATTGTAACCCCTCATCACCAACCACCAACACCTTTCCTAACCTTTCTAAACCACAAATACCCAGGGGTGCCAATTCTATGCATCATAGAATAAACTATTGATCTAATTTTACCTTAATATTATTAATGAGGCTCTTAAATGAAGTTTTACCTTAGCTTAGCTTAGCTGAGGGATACAGAGGTCTAATGAGATGTAGGATGTACATTAGATGTGGGGGGAAACATTATAATTAATAGGGATAAAACATCTATTAAATTCTAAAATAAATAAGAATTAAATTGGTAAAGTTCTATCATCTAAATTAACATTATAATCTATACTTCACCTCCTCCCATCACCCACATGCATTGAACAACCCCTACCATATTAGAAAATTAAATTAATAATTAAAATTTACTGTTTAGTAACTAGACTGTATAGCAAGTTGGAACTGAACATAAAATAAACTTAACATTACTGAACTTTTAATCATACAATAATCTAAACTGGTTAACTGAATTACTATTTAATCTAAATTAATAATTGAATATCTCAGGGAGTTAATGTATGGCATAGCTTAATTTTAAATCTACACTTTTCAACAATAATTATTTACTATTATAAAAGTAATAATGTAAATTAAGCAATACCCTAACTAAATAATGGTAATTAGATAATGAAAGAAATCAGGTAAATTTTGATTTCAATTCATCATCTAAACAATAATTAAATGATAAAATTTCCAGAAAATCGTCAAATAATCAACATTTCAGACAGTGTTTGGATCAAGGAAATCAATATCATCAAACATGGACATATTCATTATTAAATTAAATGAAAAATGTAATTATATCCTATTGGATAAGTAAATGTGTGTTAGATGTCTTTAACATCAATATTTAAATAGTTTATGTGATAGCAGATAACATAAGATAACTTTCTATCTTCTGTTCTAACACATACTAGCTATCAAGACATTCTGATAGACATGGATAATACATTATACTTTAAATACTAAACTAATACACCCAAAAAAAAACTCTTCATATTGTTCTTGCAAAATTGTTTAAATTATCAGTCAATTCTGATAAGCATAAAGTGCTGAAGTAATGTAATCCTACACTTTAGACAATAAAATACAAAATTTGCTTTACATTTGGCATCCTGTTTTAAGCACTTTTAAGTTATCAATTAAGTTGATAGGTCAATGAGAAATAACACATTGTTAAATATTTACACTAGATTATAGGATGAAAGTAAAATTCTTGACATTTTACTTCAAACATACCATAACTAAATAAAGGGCTTTGAATCTAAGAATAAGTATAAAATAAGATCAAGCTATACTTTGTACTTTGCAAAATAGAAATAAATAATTCTATTAATTAACTATGTTTTATCCTGCAAAATTAAAATAAATAATTCTGTTGATTAACTATACTTTGTCTTCCTTTGCTTGCTTACTCAAATGATGATTGAATATTATGGAATTTGATGATATGAAATTTAAATGATAATATAAAATTATTTGAAATAATAATTAAAGTTATGCATTAATGATGGATTTTTCCATATTTTTTATATTAATACTTTATGCATGTGCCTAAATTATGCTGTCCATCATGAAATAAATAATATGATTCAATCCAATCGGTTTACTTATGAATTTGTGATAAAATCATAATACGGACAGTGACAATGGTCAGTCAAGCTTTAACAATATTTCTGCTATAGCTGTTTTATAAGAAAACTCAATTCTGCTTTTATTCTCCTTTTTTATCAACAAATTGTTTTGCACTAGGCTATGAGTAACAGATGAAAAACATTCCATAAGGTACATGGGGATAAAAGATTTTCACAATTCTAATCATATAAGTAACAATACAATAACTCCCAAATCTAACATCTGAGACTTAACAATAAACTGGTGGGAACAAATTCTCATCACCAAAATAAGGGAGATAAAATACTTGGCTTCATACACTCTAATTCATAAAATACAAATATCAGAACTGGAGGATTCCATCTACTCCTAATAAATACTTTAATAAACAAAAGGGAGAGCTTACTCCATCCCATACAATATACTAGGCAATCTACCCATGTCAAATATTCAAATAACTAAAAGGGGAGAGATAACTCAATCCCATAAGATACTATAAAACATCACTAACTTCATTCTACTAAATACTTTTCTATTCAAACATAATAAAGAACAATGAATTCATACTTAAAATAAATTTCTAATCTTTCAATTTCAGTTGGCCCATCCTCACCCTCTGAAACTGATGGTTTAAAGTCATTTTCACTTTTAATTTAAACATTATTGTAGCTGGACTCAATAATAGACATGCATATATAAGCATAACAATGCACAGACAATTTCAAATCCAGTAGGTAAAGAACTACTGTAAAATATCAATAAATAACTGCAAAAGCAATAATGAATAAATATTTCATATCTGATAAATATCATATTTTTAACTTAGAAATAAATTAATTACGGTTGGAGAAACAAGGCAAAAATAATTTTAATTGGCAAGGTAAGACAAAATAATCTTTTTTAATGTATTTGCATTAGCACAAAAATTAAAATAAAAGTTTGGTTTAAGATAAACGACAAATCTTTAAATTCTGATTAAATAATTATTGGAAATAATTATTTTATAATCTATTGAAACACACCAAGATACACTGTAAAATTTATATAATGAGCTTCTTTTAAAAGAGCTATCCACCTTTCAACATTAAATGGATATTTCTATCTCTAACATGCACCAATAGAAACATTAGCACACAATAAAATATATTTAAAATAATAATAAAAAAAAATACCTCGTATAATATTTCCTTCATATTATACGTTTAATGAGACATTCTTGAAGAAACAATAATGATATAATAAATAAATCATAAAACAACTTTTTAAACTATCTATCTGCTAAATACCAAATAATAATAATAATCATTAAAGTTCTTTTTTTTTCTTTTCTTTCTGGGTTGAAAAATGAAAAAGTTTATTTACAGTTTGTAAATGATGTCTCTCAGTCATATATTAAATAATTTATAATAAATGGCACAAAGATAAATATTGACAAACACATAACACATTCCTGCAGGAAAACAAATAACATTATTTTTAGTCCAGGATAGCAGTATTTAATGTTCTTAGCAATTAGCTAATGAAACCGCTGTTCACATTATAGGAGAATTTTTTATTAAGCAATAAACATTTAATTACTACTTAGGTAAAGCAATAATTTATTATTTCATTTGTGAGATATATTTAAGCATTTGTTTTATATTTTCAGAGACATTCATAAACACATATAATTAGTTAGTTTAGAAATTCCATTAATTTTCCCGTAAGCTGTTAATAATCTTTAAATAAGGAAATCCCACTGCGCGTGAGAAGAGCATTGCATAAAAGCAATTCATACTCAGTTTTACACTACTTTTATAAGTTCATTCCTCAAAGCATTTGGAGATAAATAATTAAACGATTTATTAAATTACACATTTATTCTTCATTTTTTTAAATATAACTTATCAACTAAGTGTCTCAACAATAATAATAATAGAATAAATTATCTATACGCATATCCTCCTGTATCAAATTTCTTCTTTCATAGTTAGCAAAAATTTAATATTAAGAGTTCTTAATATGTCTAATAAATAGTTTGCACATTTTCCAAAATAATAAAAGAATTTACATGCTTCAGTCGCTCCATTAATGTTAGTATTAAATGAAAATAATCTTGACATGTACACAGGTATTCTTCTTACTTTTTTAAATTATGATTAAAGTTTAAATAAAATAACTTTACAATATTAGTAAGCATTTCCATTCTTTTTTTATATTAGCAATTAAATTTAAATAATTTATAGTGTAGTCACACACACGCAATTTTGAATAATGATTGAAGAATTTAAACAGTTAATTAAGAGAAAATTGACGTACCTTTATGGTCGTTTACACTCATTTTCAGAAAACCAATAATACTTTTCACTTTTAGATTGGAATCTTGGAAGAATTAACTTATAATAAAAAAATTGTACTATTAAAACTTTGTTCAGGAAGTAAATTGGAGTTTAATCCGCAGTAGAAAATTTAGTCAGAAGGCCCCATGGAATTGTAATCAATCCCTTTTATAAATCCCAGAACATTACCTAAGCATATATTCTTCCAATCATCCAAGGATATTTGAGAGATTTTTAATGAGAATTTTATGCAAGAAACTTTCTTGTCTTGAAAAAGAAGGAAAGCAAAAAAAAAATCATTTTATCTGGCAAATAAAAAAAAAAGTTAAATATTAAATTGAACTAAGAATTGAATATTTTGTATTTTTAAAGTAACAGAATAAAATTAATGACAATTATTTTAATAAATAAAATATATTATAGTATAATTATTGTTCAATAATTCACCAGTCCATTGATCCATAATTTCATTTAAAATGTAATTAAGCTGGTTTTTAAACTATTAGTTGTAAAATTAAATATTTGTTTATGAAACATGATATTTGATGGTTTAATGAAATACATGAATGAAAAATGAAGTTGAAAAATGACATAGACATACATGAATATTTACTAATAATGTACAACAGGAACTAAACTGATATGACTGAAATTACAGCTTTAATGATAATGAGTTAAATATATTTCACTGTTTATACTCTAGATTAAAATATTATAAGCAAAATAAACTAGAGAATTATTTAAACAAATCTCAATACTGTTCTGCAGACAAATAAAACAAATTAGAATTAACTCAAACTAGACTAACTACTTCTATGACAAGCCATCCCCATCCTATCATTAATTATACACTAAAGTAAGATATTAACCCCTAAAAATTTTCTAATTACATTTATAAGTGCTTTTAAGCATGGTTTCAGGTCATAAATAAAAAATCTTAAAAAATTTCAAGTTATTATTGTTTTTTAATAAGGTGATATCAGATGTTACTGATATATAATTGCACAGTTGTAATTAACATTTCTGGTGCCAAACCAGGTCACAATATATATATATATGCTTTATTTTTAATGAAATATATAAATTACATTTTCTTATATAACATAGGAGTTATAAATAATAATTCTTAAATGCTTTCTTTATAATAATTGTAAATTGGCAATTTTCTTTTGTTTAATGCTAAAAAAATTTCAATTATAACAAAACATGAGAAATATATATATATTTAATTAGCAACTGACATTTTTATACTTTTTTTCCAATTAAGATTTCTATTCATCAGACTTAAATTTAAAAGACACAAAGTAAAAATATGGAAAAAAATTTAATCATTCCGTAAATACTTAAAACATTTTTTTAATTATTAAGAATATTTGTAATTTGCTTAAATTTAAAAATGTGTTTTTACATGTTATTATCATAATAATACTCTAGTAATTATATTATCAAAAGGTGTACTGTTCATAAATTAATGTTGAACTTTTAAATTATTTTTAGTTTTATTAACATTTGAACATTTATAGTCATTTGATGTATTTCTGTTTTCTTTGTATTCCATTTATTGTTGGGACAAATGCTTATTAAATTACTTTTAGGCTCCTGAAGTGATAATGGGTTTACCATATAATGCTAAGGCTGACTTATGGAGTATTGGCACAACAGTGTTCCAGTGTCTTACTGGGAAAACTCCTTTTCAGGTAGATTTTTAAATAGTTTCTTTCATTTTCACTATAATTTGACATTTACCAATTTGCTTGTTTGTTTGTTTTACCTATTATAGGCACGGACTGTAGAAGCTCTAAGGCAGTTTTATGAAAAGAATGCCAATTTAATTCCGAAGTAAGTTATATATATATATATATTTTTTCCCACTAGAAAAATAGGAGACGTGATTTATTTTATTTATATATTATAATTGTGATTAGCATTACTTATTTTATTATTGTATGCAAAAATAATAAAAAGTAATATTTAATTAATTTATTACTATATAAACAAATAAAGGTACTAGAAATATAATTCTAAAATAATTACTATTTAAAAGTATTTTGTATTTTAACAATTCAAATTTATTTGATCATCATAGTTTGGCTAATAATTTAGATGCTGAAAATTTTGTGGCAATACTTCTGTTTATCAAAAGTAATACAGTCTGTTTATTGGAAATAATTGTTTTAATTTATTTAATCTGAAAATGCAATATTGTAAATGATTTTTGTAATACAATATAAATATTGAAAAAATAGTTTTTGCCTGTCCACAATTTTGGGTATAAAATAAAAAATATATATACCTACTTATGAAATGATTATTGTATAAGCATGTTATAAATTATTAATAAGTGCTGCATTTCTTTTTTCTATTATTACTTAATGCAGTTAATTATTTTATTTTTTTTGCATAAGGATTTTTTTTAATATCTTATAGTTTAATACATTCAAAATTTTTCCATAGATGTTTTTGATAACGTATAGAAGTCGCCTATATGACATAAGTAACAAAATTTCTTAATAATTGTGTATATACTTTTGTTCTGAAGATGAATTTAGAAAGCTAATTAGAAAAATTAAATTTGGGGAAATATTAAAAAAGATAAAATTAATTTCATTGAAGTATAATATTTAGATAGAGTTAATCAGATTTAAAGACAAAGATGAATTATTTAATCTTACTTCAGCAAAAGGTAGAAGGATAAAGAAAAGAGAAAAACTAAATAAAACAAAAAAAAAGTAAAAATAATTATATCTGTTAGTTATTACTTTAATTAAAATTTAAGAGAATTTTTTTTTTTATCTAGAAATATATAATCATACTGAAAATCTTAAGACCTATTAGAATACTTATTGACCTGTATTAGGTAATAATGATCTCTATCTTAATTCATAATCTATTATATAAGTAGTGTTTTAGAGGTTTGACACTTTGCGATCATTTATTTTGATAACATGAATAGAATAACCCTTTTGTAGCTAAAATATACTAGTTCCTTAGATAAAGTTATAAGTTTATGTGCATAGAAAATATACCTCAGAGATCTTGTATCCTCTAATAGGAAACTATTGGTATTACCATGTATAGCCTGTGCAGAGTGCTCACATTGTTGTTTAAATGTTTATTTTCATTATAGTAAAAATATGGAAGTAATGTATTAGAATCATCATAGTTGCTAAATACTACCCTTTCATCAGATTGGAAAAATTAATATGTAATTGAAGTCACCCATGCCTTATTAAGAGATTTCTGCTCAACTACAATTAGAACTTATATTGCTGTACAAATAAATCATACGAAGTTTAACAATTTCAAATTATTAGATTGAATATTATAAGCTGAATAACACAGCCACTAAATAGATGCAATTAAACTGTTAGATTATTTTACCTTAAAAACACCAAACTCTGTTCAATCAGAAAATAACTAAACATATATTAGCATATTATCCAGTGCTTGTTGATAAAATAATTTAATTTGTAATTGGTCATGATTTTGAGAGAATATATATATATATATCATTATTTTTTAACAATAATTACATATATATATATATATATATATATTGAAGCATTTTTGCCCATCTGACTAGATCTCTGTTACACCTATAATGCGTGAGTTGATCAAGTTATGCAAAAAGAAGACAGTTGTATTTCTATTTTTAAAAAACATAACTATATTTCCTGATCAACTCTACCTAGTAATTGTTATATTTCCTGATCAACTCTACCTAGTAATTGTTACGATTTGTGCTATTGATGAAATCAGCTTTTATTTCTTTTATCAGGGTGCCAGGATTCATATAAAAATCCACTGAAATCTGTCACCAGCACATCTCACAAGTTAAAAAATAAAAATGTTTATAAAATAATCGGTATTATATTTTACCGTGAATTAGAATTATTTCCGAAATATTATTATTCCTGGAACTTATTACACATATTGGCAAAGGTAAATTATATTTTTAAATATCATTAAACTAATATTAATAAATTTAATAATAAATACTAATAATTATTATTAATAACGCACAATGAAAAAGATTGATAAAAATAAAATCTTTTTTATTCTAACAAACTAAAAATATTGTTAACTTAAATTATGAATTAAATAAAACCGGAGAGAACACACACTAATCCAGACATGAATCCATTAACAAAAAAAATAATAGTTAAACAATTAATTAAAGTTCTTGGGTAAACAAGAGTCTCTTGATCAATAAAATTAAAGTCTCTATCGGGGTCCTATTATATGTATATTTTTAAGAATTGTTTGCAAATGCTTAATTTTGTCACAATCGGGAATAATGAGTCATAGCTTACCGGTAAGTTTAGTGAGAAGGTTGTAGATTACTATGCATATTTTTTTCTGGGTTAGAATGAGCTCATGGCCATTAGTTAGAAGTTGATCTTGTAGTCTATTCTAAAGGCTAGTCGCGGAAGCTTTTCTGGTGTCCATCTTCAGTAACGATGTCAGCTAAAGCTCCAGTCTACTCCCGCATGAAGGATTATTTCATCATGAAGTGGTCTTGGATTTCATAATCCAAGACCAGCCAAAAGAAAAACAGACAAGCCAAGACACTGATCAAACTGGCCTCTTCATTTTATATTAAAAGTCCAGTTTTCAGACTTCTGCACATGTTATAATCATGGCATTTAGGTTCATAATCTTGTACATTCTTTATCATTTTTAAATTACAAAGTTCTCTTTTTTATCAAGTCTTTCAGCCATCTTTAATTAGCTAAAATGTTTTTCTTTTAGTTTATTTTTTTTACTTTTGGAATTCTTTTAATTTATCTAGATTAGTAATTTGTGTGTCTTTTGTTCTCTCCAATTTTTACTTTTATGTTTAATTACATAAAAAAAATACGAACGAACAATTTAACTTTCATTGTACATTTTAAAAAAAATTAATTATACTCAAAAAAAAATCTAAGTTTACTTTTTTTTTTAGCTTTTACCAAATGCCAATATATTTGTACCATATATAAATAAACGGTACAATATATGTATATATATATATATACGAAATCCAAAACTGCCTAACACTATACTAGTTATAAATAAAAAATACAAAACTATAAAACATTAAAATACTAGATAAAACTTCAACATTTTATCAAAATCCCTACATGACCATGGTTTCTTCTACTAACAAACAGACCTTGTCAAGTGAAAATCAAAATAAAGAAACAACATATATATAGTAAACAAGCAAACGTTTCCATTATTCATTTCAAAAAACACCTTCCCATTATATCAAAAGATGTTTTCATAAGATTGATAGCCTCAGATTTCAGAAGTTTCATCATTAAGATTTCTTTTACTTATCTTTTTAATTCCATCTTTTCATAAAAGATAACTGTTGCATTATCAAATATTTTATGATCTGTATTTAACTCATAGATATGTAAAGTTGAATTATGATATCTATGTTTCACTCTATTTATATAAATCTTAATTCTGACAATAAGACTAAACTTAATCTGGCCTATATAGATCTTACTACAACTACAAGGAATCTTATAAACAATACCAGGAATAGACTGTTTTGAACCATTAAGTAAAGCATTCAAATCAGAACCCTTCTTCCATGCAATTTCATTCCTCCTAACAAATGACTATTCTTATAAACCAAATTATATATTGATGACTTAAAAAAGTAAAGACATAAACTCTTTATCCATAATAACCATAAAATCCTTACTATTAGCATTATGACTATAAAGATTATTATTAAATATAACATTTCTAATAAATTCCTGATTATAACCCAGTTCTACATAATCAGCAGCAAATTGACTTTTTTGAATATCAACATTATTACTAAAATTATTAAGCCTTCTATTTCTATAACAAAAATTCAATAAAGATATTTTTTATGCATAAAAGGCTGATAACTATCAGACCTAATCATATTTCTCAAATTCATAGATTTTATAGGATGATTACAAAATAAAACATTATCAACCTTCTCAACACTTCAGTCCAAAAATTTTAATTTTACAAAATCAAAAACATGATTTCAATAGTAAAATTAACACTAGAATTAAAAGCATTCAAACCATCTAAAAACTCTTCTAATTTTCCTTTTTGAATAACAAAAAATCATCAATATATCTAACAAACAACTTTAAAGGAAAAGAAAATTGATTAATAGAACTACACTCCAAAAACTTAATATAGACAGAACACAGTAAGAGAAATAACATAATTAATAACCCAACCCATTTCAATTTTATAAAACACATCATTATATATAAAATACATTGAATCCTCTAACAGCAAAAGCAAATTATGAATAGCCTTAATCTTATCTGCAGAAAAACATTCAAATTTTTTTAAAATTGAAAGAAAAATGTCAATACTTTACCAAGTGTTAATGACCTAACAGTTAGCATAGCTACCTTCCAAGCAGCTGGTTCAGGTTGCTTCATGGTTACACATTTGACATATAAAAAAAAACATCAATACTTTTTAATCTCTTAACTGACTGATACATATTTTCAATGTCTAAACTATGAAAAACACAATCATCATCTAAAACAAAATCATTTATTGTATTAAAAGTCTCAAAAGAGGGAGAAACACAAAATTGACTTAATTCAATATAGTTTTTAAAAAAATCTTATAAAATTTTTTGATATATTATTAATAATTTCTCCTGTGAAATCAAAAATACATCTTAAAGGAAAATTGTTTTTAGGAGACTTCAAATTAAGAAAAAACCTTTGGAGCCACTTTAAATAAGTAGCTCTATCAAAAATCTTTTTATTTTCCAAAATTTTCATAATCTTAATCAATTTACATTTTATATTCTTACCAGGATCAGAATCCAAAATAGCACACTTTCTATTATTTAATTCTAAAAAAAAAAATAATGTTATTTAACAATACAAATCGACCACCTTCATCTTCTTTCAATAAGATAACATCATTGACTTTCAATCTTTTTTTTTTTAAAAAAGTCCAATTTGCTTAGGGGTAAAAACCAATTTTTTTCATTTAAGTAATTGACTATTCAAAATAACCTGTAAAGCCACTTTATTTGCATCAGAAATATTATTATTACATTCAATAGCAGAAATAAAATAAACTAAATTTTTATTAGAAAAAGGAACAAAACCAGGACCTTTAGCTTAAAATAGCCACATCAGATAAGTTCAAAACATAATTAGACAAATTTAAGACAGATGAAGCAACCGGCTTTTTTTTAAAACACACTAATTTATATTCAATATGTTTAACAAAACTTTTTTTCTAGACTTTTGAACCAACCAATTTAATTTGGTAAACATGAACTGACCAGGTCGTGACACAATTCGAATTTTTGTTTCAAATCTTTCTTACCACAGTGTTATTATGAATGGATTTATTAATTGTGAACTTATTAATTATGTTATGAACGAACTTATTAAACTAAAATAGACAGTAATTATGAATGAACTTATTACGGAATATGCACAAAATGTTGACTGCGTAATATCCGGGCCGTTTATTTTGTTATCATTTTAAGAAATTTTTTTTTATCAGATATTTTTTATAATATAATTATGTGTTATTAATTAATTTTTATAATATAATTTTATGCCGCTATGTATGTGATATTTCACAACAAATTTTTAAATAATTCGACAAGAAACATTCTGTTGAAAAGAATTTGAACTACAAAATTTTATCGTGACCTGGTAAGTTCATGTTTACCTTTAATTTTTTAAAATATATATTACTGTAAATGGTTTTACATTTGTTCTTAAACCACTTTAAAAAAGATTTCAAAATTGAATAATTAAAATTACTTCTATAAATCTAAATCTCTTCTAAACCTTTTAAACCTATCAATTAAATTAGATAAACTATCCATAATCTGTATAATAAAATGTTTTAGAATAAATATTTTAAAGTTTAAAATAAAATCACAACTAGAAAATAATACCAATTTTGATCCAAATTAATATTATATGAATTTTAAAAAATATTAGAAAACCTACAAGACTTAAGAAAATTTACCTGAGCCTTTCCTTTAATGACTCAATTTTATTAGACATATTAAGTAATTTTTTAATTTTTAAAATTTCCGCATCAGAAAAATTATCATACAAAAGCTTCCACATATTATTATAAGTAAAATAATAATAATATTACAAAACACATACAAAACAATCAATAATAAATAATGCAAAAAGAAAATATAAAATAAAATAAATACACTTACAAACAATAAATTTAAAAAAATCACAAAACCATATAACACTATTTAAAATATTAAATATAAAACCTAAATAGAAAATTCAAAAATCCCTAACACTGTACTAGTTATAAATAAAAAATACAAATCCATAAAACAATACAATACTAGATGAAACTCCAAAATTTTACCAAAATCCCAATACGACCATGGTTGTTTCATCTAATAAACATCATGACCACCACCTCTTATGCTTGTGTAACAGGCAAAACTTACTATATATATATATTGTGACACACAGCAAGCTAGAGTAATCAATGGATGCCAGAAGGCATGTGCACTAGATGGGGATTTTATCCACAAGCCTTCTGGCATCCATTAATTACTCTAGCTTGCTGTGTGTGCCAATATATTATAATGGGACAACTTGATTAACCTTACATGCCATACCCTGTTGCGGCACCAAATATAATGTCCTAGTCCGAAAATACACTTGGATACCTCTATCAACTGTAACATCTTCATGCCTAATGCATTGATAACAAAACCCACTACCCCAAAGTTAATGGTGCCAGATATACCAGAACCACAATGTACACCATATGATGACACGAATATGACTAAGTAGTTGGATCACTTGGGTGAAATGTGTCAACCCACTATAACAAGTTATATCCTAAATTTGTGATTCGACAACACACTTGGGTATGTCAGATGTTTCAGAATTAGTAATGGCATGTAATAAAGGGAGTGCTTCTCACTACTATCAGATCTGAGCTTTCAAATAGGATGTTACAGATGTCACAATGAAATGCCCAGTTCCAAGTCACATCTACTTTCAATATACTAACCTGTAATTTACTTAAAAAATATTTCAGTGTAACCTAGACCAGCGCATATTCATTTCATCTCTCTTATAAACCCCATTACACCACGGAATTTGAACTCAGGGATTTCTTACAATCAGCTCTCTTCAGGGATGGACCTACTCAATTATAAACTAAATCTGCCCATATATATAAGCCCAGATATAGGAAAATACTGATGATGATCAATTATTTATAAAAGCAATACATAATGATGACGATGATCATCAAACTTATAGTAGTGTAAATTCATAATGTGATAATGATGATCAACATTTAATGGTATCAATGCACAGTAATGATGGGGATGACCAAACAGAGATCAGATTGATTTAAACAACTAATTTATTAACAACATATAAAAAATAAATGTTTACAAACAAAAAATAATAAAATAGATTAATATTTAGTTATCAAAAAATGGTTTCCTTATCATCTTGGTGACTTCAGACAAAAAAACAAAACACAATAATTTGACTTATATACAACATTATATTCTGTAATTCATTAAATATATATAAACATAACACAAAATAAAGAAAATCACAATAAAAGTTCATTAATTATAAAATTACCCCATTAAAATAATTATTATAATATTTATAAGCTAGGGTAAATGTATTATCACTATAACTGCCCACTCCCATTTATCTATATGTAGGTTAAAGTTATGGTAGAAATTAATGACAGTTAAAGACCATTTATTCAGAAGGATTAATTATATATTCAGAATAAAAAAAATTACAAGTAAATAATAGTAAAATTGATTAGTATATTATCTATCTAGTCTTGTTGTCTTAAAGTCTTGCCCTCAATATATATATATATATATATCTTACTTGAGATGAGGTCACCTGAATGGATTACTGTTGACTTCTAGAGGAATCTAAAAATTTACTTTATTTAAAATATATATATATTAATTGAAGAGGATTCCTTTTTAAATTTACATCAACAAGACATTTCTCCATCCATTGCTACACTTTTAAGTTGTAGGTGATCAAATTTGGAAAAATACATTTTAAACACACAATTAAAAAAAAAAACAATACACAAACTTTCAAATAAAAAAATTACAAAAAAAAAATAATAATAATCACGTGAATTAACTATATAATTTTATCTTGAGTAAAGCAAGCATTCAGTCAAAAAAAAGAAGTCAATATCCATGGCTAAAAATTCCAGTTCACTAACTCTGTTGTTGTTATTTATATATACGAAATATCTTTCCTGATTGTATGAATCCATGGAAAAATGATGGTGCACCAGCGTTTCCAAAATAGATGTTCCGATGACAAATGTTATAATTTCATAATCAAGCAATGACATAGAAGGTAGTTAGAAAAATCCCACAGCATTAGCTTTCTACCCCAAATACATCCTAAGGTTTCCTTTATTATAACGTATATTTATAACTTGGCTTGATTATATATATATATAAAATAGCTTTAAAAAAACAGTTACTTTTTAGTAGTTTCAGATTTCCTTTGCATTAATACTATTATACTGGAATTTAACTTGTAAAAGAACTTAATTCACTAGTTCATTACTATTACTTTTAAATTAAAGTTTAACTTCTGGGAACTACAAACATTTTTCCTTTAAATGTGAAAAAGTTACTTTCCTTTTTTTAAAAGAAATAAAAACTTAACTTTTCTTGCTGTCTGTTTAATTCCCCGTCTCTCGTCATGAACGATCGTCTGCTTTTTTTTATTGTAAAGAGAAACACTCTTTCACCATGTGACTACTAAAAACCATATTATTACAACTTGAAAATAAAAAATCACATTATAAAATATCATATTTATTATTCCAAATTCGACCATTTATTAAAAATCTTGACCTCATATAAATCTAATCTTTAATTATGTCTGTTCTATGTTAGTCAATTAGTATTTTTTTTATTAATAAAATTAAATGAATAAACAAATAGGAAAACAATTAATTTCTACCAATAAATGAACATATTATTTTCTATGCATATGTTTATCTACATATATATATACACACACCATGTAAACAAACAATTTATTTACTTACTCACAATAGATAAAAAAACAATCTCTCAAACATATCAGTCTATATGTATGTTTATGAAGGTATATATTACATTTATATAATCAAGTATGTAGGATATTTACCTTTCCTACCACTTGGTTTGAATTCAGATATTGAAGAAGACATTGGGACAGGTGTGTAGGCTTGTTGTAAGCCACCTCTTATGACATATATATGTAGTGAGTTTTGTTGTTTCATCAACTAACAAATAGACCTTGTCAAGTGAAAATCAAAATAAAATATATGTAATAAACAAACAAACTTTCCCATAATTCAGTTCAAAAACCACCTTTCTATCAAAAGATGCCTTCATAAGATTGATATTTTTAATAAATCTTAATAAAATTGATAATTTTAATTACTCAATTTTGATTTTTTTTATTAAAGTGGTTTAGAAACAAATGTGAAATCACTTAAAGTAATAAATATTTTTAAAAATTCAATTGGTTGGGTCAGAAGACTAGAAAAAAAGTTTTGTTAAACATAGTGAGTATAAATTGGGGTGTTTTTAAAAAAAGTCTGATTTTTCATCTGTCTAATTATGTTTTGGATTAATCTGATATGGCTATTTTAGGTAAAAATCCTAGTTTTGTTCCTTTTTCTAATAAAAATTTAGTTTTTGATTTTTTTTCTGCTATTGAATGTAGTAATAATATTTCTGTTGAAAATAAAGTGGCTTTACAGGTTATTTTGAATAGACAATTATTTAAAAGAGAAAAATTTGTTTTTGCTCCTAAATAATATAACAGTCACTCAATCCATCCTTAATCACCGAGGGTGCCACTAGATCACTATGTATCTGGAAAATTTATTTACTGTGATCAAAAATGGATGAGGATGATGGTCTGCACCAACTAAATTCAGGGAGAAGCAAGAGATCTTAAATGTTATTCAGACAATTAATAAATAAAAGCACTAAGACAAACATCAGCCAAATAAATTTAAACAATTTGTAAATTTGAAAATTTTATTACAATCAGGGCAATAGAATAAAGAAATCTAGCCATGAATACAAAAGTGACTTAGATTTGAATACACATATATATCAGAGAGTGCACATGAGTACAGTACATATGAAAACATTAAATGCTTTGGCAGCAAAATTCTCTCACCTGTAAAAAAAATGGATTGGATCATATCTTACTGCTGGCAATTTATAAAATTACAAAAAAACAGCAACTCTAGCTTCCTGATTTGGAGATATGAAAGCAAGTGTGGTCTTGTAGGAAATCAATGAAACCAGCATGGATGATCGATCAGTAGCTTTCTAACTAATGACATTATAATGCTGCAGGACTGCTGCATGTAGTACTGCTTTTAAAGCAAACATGGTTGATTTCACATACAAGACAAAAAAATATGTGATTACGATCTTACATAATCTAGAAAGAAATCTCTAATTTCAGAAAATCAGAACAATAAAGACGATAAACCGCCAGCCCAAAAATTTCAGGTTTGCAAGAAACACAAACTAAACCTATTTAAAATTAATTATCTTACAATAATAACTAAGGGTATGTGAGCAAATAAAAATTATGAAACTGCCAAAGCATTTAGCAATAGTTAGTGAAATAAACAGAAGACATATTAGGAATATAAAATATAATCTCACAATGCACCCTCTGATAAACGAAAATTGAAAGCAAAATTGAAATCTTAAAACTAAGATTCCAAGACTATAATTACTAGTAAAAAGAAATACAAATAATAAATATTAGATCAAATAATTAATAACTTTATATATTACACTTATTAGATTGAGCGGAGATTTAATTAAAAGCAATTTATTTACCCTGGCAAGAATAAGAAAAAGTTTATCTTACAGTAAAGTAGAGTTCACATAGTTTTATGAAGAGTGCACACTTTTATATTTCAGGTGACTTCTCTTTATGATGGCGGCAAGTGTCAAGGAAAATTGGGAATCTGGCTTATGTTAGAGTTTCATGGCATCACGAAAGAACAGCTTAGAGTCTGAGGTTCATCCTTATTTAAATTAGCAATGCATATTGTTGTTTACAATACATATAGCAGTGCATTTTGACATTGTGAAGACAAATTTTAAAAAGAACTTAAATGTCTGAACTGCCAACAGTATGAAATCCAACAGGTTAATCAGAATGAATATTAGAAATAAGAAGCTGAACCACTCACTTTGACAGAGTATTTGCTTGGTCAAGGCTCTCTAGAATAATCCATGAAATTTTTGGGGTTATTTATACCCACACTCAATTTCCTGCGTAAATTAATTTAGGAATTCTAACCAGGGATTATTTTAACTAAAACAACAACACAAAATTAAATCTCTGCTTTTGGAATGAACTTAGAAATGATTAAAATAAAAGAGACAGGAATGTAATTAACAAACTTGCTTGTTTTTAATCAACTTAATTAAAAACAAGCGGTAACAGAAAACTATTTTAAAATCAACTTTATATAATAAATAAAAAAATATTTTAAACACAAACGAGTGTGAGTTTTGATACATGTAATCTTTTTAAATAATTTTTAAATGACTTATAGATTTAAATTTGATCAACTAAAAGTTAGTTTTGTTTATTTATTTGGTTTAAACGATTGCTACAGACTGCTCCAACACAGTAAATGGTCTTTTAAAAAAATATTGAAAGTCAATAGTGTTATCTTATTGAAAGAAGATAAAGGTGACCAATCTGTATTATTAAATAATATTGATTTTGAAAATAAAGTTTTTTTAGAATTAAAAATGGAAAGTATGCTATTTTTGATTCTGATCCTGGTAAGAATATAAAATGTAAATTGATTAAAATTATGAAAATTATGGAAAATAAAAATATTTTTGATAGAACTACTTATTTAAAGTCTTATGCTAGTGATTATGTAGTTCCAAAGGTTTTCTTTAATTTGAAGTCTCATAAAGTTAATTTTTCATTAAGATGTATTTTTGATTTCACAGGAGGAATTGCTAATAAGATAAAAAATTATAAGAGTTTTTAAGGCCTATATTGAATTAGGTCAATTTTGTGTTAATTCTTCATTTGAGGCTGTTAATAAAATAAATGATTTTGCTTTAGATGATGATTGTGTTTCTGATAGTTTGGACACTGAACATATGTATCAGTCAGCAAATAGATTAAAAAGTATTGATGTTTTTCTTTCAATTTTAAAAAAAATTGAATGTTTTTCTGCAGATAAGATTAAGGTTAGAGTATTCAATGTATTTTATGTATAATGATGTGTTTTATAAAATTAAAGAGGATTTGAGTTATTGGTTATTTCTCCTTTACTGTGTTGTCTATATTAATTTTTGGAGTTTTCTTTTCCTTTAAAATGATTTGTTAAATATGTTGATGATTGTTTGTTTGTTATTCAGAAAAGAAAATTAGAAGAGTTTTTAGATGGTTTGAATGCTTTTGATTCTAGTGTTAATTTTACTATTGAGGGTGTTTGTGATTTTGTAAAATTAAAATTTTTGGATTTAAATGTTGAGAAGGTTGATAATGTTTTATTTTGTAGTCATTTTAAAAAATCTAAGAATTTCAGAAATATGATTAGGCCTGATAGTTATAAGCCTTTTATGCTAAAAACTACCATTATTGAATTTTTTTGTAGGAATAGAAGGCTTAATAATTTTAGTAATAATGCTGATATTAAAAAAAAGTCAATTTGCTGCTGATTATGTAGAATTGGGTTATAATCAGGAATTTATTAGAAATGTTGTATTTAATAATAATCTTTATAGTCATAATGCTAATAGTAAAAATTTTATAGTTGGTAAAGAAATATATAATTTAGTTTGGTTGTGTTTGGTGATGCTGCAGCACCACCAAAAAGCCTGCAAGTGATAAATTTATATCCAAAAATGGCTGAAATCGATTGAAAATTAAAATGTCTAAAGCAAAACATCAAAAGTAAGTAAAAAATCAAGTGAAATAATACATAAATTTAAAAAAAAAGTACACACAAAAAAAAACCAAGAAAACACTATGAAATTCGAAATTAAGTCAAACGCAAATAACATTACATGAGAGCATCTAATTGTTTCCCAAAAATTGATCAAATTAATTATTTTCTGCTTTGAAATTATGGCATATCATTTAAATTCATGAATAATTAAAATATATAAAGCAATAGGAACATTACATGAAAAATTATATTACCAATTTTCTTCCAGGCATTTGTAGTAGGCACTTGGATGTTTGCAGCATAAAAATTTATAAAAAAGAACATTATTATTTTGATTTAAAGAACAGATTGTAGCACACAGTGGTTATTTGATGGTTTAAAAAATAGGACAAGGATGGCAGAAATAAACAGGCTTCAGCAAACAATTATTGTTCCGCAAATATTGGCAAAAAGAAGGCTCAAATTTTTAAGCTTTCGATGCAAAATTATTTAGAGAAATATTCAAATTTTGAAGCTTATTGGAGCAAAATTATATAGAGAAACTTTTTTTCAAACAGATTGTAGGACACTTAAATAATAACTGCACATCTTTTGAGAACAGATTTTAACAGACTTAAAGAATAACAGCAGATTAAATAATGGTGGTTTAAAAAATACAACTAAGATAGCACAATTTTGTGCATGTTCAACGCTGTATTCATCTGCGTAAAAAAATCCATATTAACCTTGTCAAAAAAATAAAAATAATCCCAACAACTTCTATTTCTAGCAGTACAAAATAAATAATATGTCATAATAAAACGAAGCAGATATTTCAAAAGGTTAGTTTAGTTACACTTTGACTAAATTTGTCAGCTTTGGAAATTATATTTTTTATGTGAAAAGTCTATTACATCACATTTCATTTTGAAAGTACAAACTGTGACCTGTGTTATCTTATGGTGCGATTATATTTCTCTTTTTAAATCTTTAATTGGTATATGTGTATAGATGTAATTCAGTATTTTCCTAAGAATCTCATATAACATATTTATATAATGAAATGTTTTCATGACTATTTATTTACCAGTTTTTCACTTTTGCTTGTAGGTTAAATGTAAATTTTAAAAATAAATTTAGGGTATTTAGAATGAAAGTAAATGCAATCTTTGCAGTGCCATTTTCCATTCATATGAATTGCCTTTGTAGAGCTAAGTTATTTGCAGCATAAAAATCTATTAGCTATCAAAAAATAAAATTAATTAGAAATCCATTAGCTTTTATAACTCTTCTTTAAAATAGTCATGTAAACATTTCATTATATAAGTATGTTATATGAGATTTGGAGGAAAATACTGACTTAAATCTATACACATATACCAATTAAAGATTTAAAAAGAGAAATATAATCACACCATAGCAGAATACATTACAGTTTGTACTTTCAAATTGAAATGTGCCATAATAGACTTTTCAGATGAAAAATATAATTTCCAAAGCTGACAAATTTAATCAAAATGTAACTGAACTAGCCTTTTGAAATAAATGCTTAGTTTTATTATGACATATTATTTATTTTGTACTGCTAGAAATAGAAGTTGTTGGATTATTTTTATTTTTGACAGGGTTAATATGAATTTTTTATGCAGATGAATACAACATTAAACATGCACAAACTTTCAGGCAACATTTCGAAATCCTATGCTGTTAATTTGTGCCATTTTTGTTGCATTTTTTAAGCCACCATTATTTAATCTGCTGTTACTATTTAAGACTTAAAACCTGTTCCCTAAAAATGTGCAATCATTATTTAAGTGTCCTGCAATCTGTTTGAAAAAAAGCTTCTCTAAATAATTTTGCTACAATAAACTTCAAAATTAGGATGTTTCTCTAAATAATTTTATATCAAAAACCTAAAAATGTAAACCTTCTTTTTGCCTATTTTTTGCATAACAATAATTGTTTGCTGAAGCCTGCTGTTCATTTCTGCTATCTTTGTTCTATTTTTTAAACCATCAAATAACCACTGTGTGCTGCAATCTGTTCTCTAAATCAAAATAATAATGTTCTTTTTAATGGATTTTTATGCTGCATACATCCAAGTGCCTACTACAAATGCCTGGAAGGAAATTGGTAATACAATTTTTTGTGTAATGTTCCTATTGCTTTATATTTTTAAATTATTGATGAATTTAAATGATATGTCATAATTTCAAAGCAGAGAATTAATTTGATAAATTTTTGGGAGACAATTAAAAGCTCTTGTGTAATGTTATTTGTGTTTGACTTATTTTCGAATTTCATAGCATTTTCTTGTTTTTTTGTGTGTGTACTATTTTAAAATTTACAAATTATTTCACTTAATTTTTTTTTTACTTTTGATGTCTTGCTTTAGGCATTTTAATTTTCCATCAGTTTCAGCCATTTTTGGATATAAATTTATCATTTGCAGGCTTCTTGGTGGTGCTGCAGCATCACCGAACACATAATCATTGGTTAGGAGGAATGAAAATTGTATGGAAGAGGTTTCTGATTTGAATTTTTTACTTAATGATTCAAAACAGTTAATTGTTAGTAAGTCTATTTTTTCCATGTGTCATAGCACCAGCCAGGAAGTCTATTTTTGATATTGTTTATGAGAATTCTTGTAGTTGTAGTAAGATCTATATAGGCCAGACGAAGTTTAGTCTTAATGAAAGAATTAAGATTCATATAAGTAGAGTTAAACATAGGCATCATAATTCAGCTTTATATATTCATGAGCTGAATACTGGTCATAAAATATTATTTGATAATGCAACGGTTATCTTTTGTGAAAAGAATTAATTAAAAAGAAGAGTAAAAGAAATCTTAATGAAAAAACTTCTGAAATCTAAGGCTATCAATTTTGTGAATACATCTTTTGATATGAAGGGAAGGTAGTTTTTGAAATGAATTATGGGAAAGTTGTTTGTTTATTATATATATGTTGTGTCTTTATTTTGCTTTTCACTTAACAAGTTCTATTTGTTAGTGGATGCAACCATGTTCATGTTGGGATTTTTTTCTAGTATTGTATTGTTTTATGGTTTTGTATTTTATATATCTATGTGTATGTATGTGTTTGCAAAAACTTTTATAGAAAAAAATATTTTTTTTTTGGTTGGCAGACTGAAATTGGGAATATTGATACTGATAAATTTAAGTAAACTTTTTTTAAAAAATTATATTGCTTTGACATATTTTTAAAAACTCACAAATCTTTTGATCCTGCTACAAATCTTGTAAAAAATAAAGTTTAAAGAGAATTTTAATAAATCATCCCAAGGCTGATCGAAATGAGGTTGTTGAGACCCCGAATCCAATCTCACCTCAGTTACTTTACTAATGCTCAAAGATTTACTACCTTATGGATGATATACATAAGGCTACATTTAATTCGCATACTGGCAGTAGCAAATCAGTGGAACATGAGACTATGATTTAAAATTGTCATATTTACAAAATATACCTATATAGATGTGACCCAACTGACAGATATCATTAAATTTGAATTGTGATTCATAAATAACTAAGTAATAGTTAATAATTAACTAATGAATAATGAACAAAATTAAAATACTAAGCAAAGTTATATTTTAAATAAATTTAATATAAGCCAAAATTAATATAAAATAAAAGAAACAATTAAAATACGTGAAATTTGTTTCACTTGCAGGTGATGATGATTTTATAAGTTTACAAGCTATTAACTTAAATATTTGATATTTTATCTCATTCGCAGGTGATGATGAATTTATAGATTGCAATTTGTTTAATTTTCATGAGGTTTATTATTACAGTTTTAAAAATTGATTTTAAGTTTAGCTCATGATTATCTATGCTTTATTTATGCTATGCCAATGAAAATTAGATTTGCCTTAGTTAATTTGCAGAAGTGATTATCATTAATTGTGAGCAACCCTTTTATTTAACAAGCAATACATTTCTCTATATAGATTAAGGACTTACAAAGGTAGATTCTAATTCAAGTCAATGTTGAAACTGATGGTGGATAATAAGACTTTAGATACCAAGGCATTTATAAACTATATAATCTGAGTCTGTGCATCTTGAATGTGTGCTTGCTCACAGGCTTCATTGCCATGTAATCAGTTCCCTTAGACCATACTACTTGCTGTGAATAAGAGACATTTAGTCTGGGTAATCAAACAGCTTATAAGAGATATCTTTATCCTTTTGCTCCAGTCCTAAATTAAAGAAATGGGGTGGCCCTTAAAACCAAAGCCCATTTTAAAAGAAAACTGTCTGAACTAATGAAATGGGTTGACCTTAAATCAAGTCCATTTAACATAAAATATATAACAAGGAGTATAGGCATATATGCGCTTCCTAAGAATACATTCACCCCACTGACATCATATATAACAAAAATCAAGACCCAAAACATTAGTCTCCTTCCATGAAACAACTGTAAATCAGTTCATAGATTAACATTTATAATTATGCTACTAAAGAAATATAATGAATCTAATTTATTAAGATATCTATATAGATATTCATATAAATTTAAGGAGGGCTATAGCATATTTTGGGATAATTATAAGCTTAAATTCTAACTTTATGCTGTATTTTATGACATCTGCTAAATATTAACCAAATAATTCATTTATAGCAAGTCTAGCGCTAAGCATTTATAACTGCTTAATTTCATATATAGATAAATATTATTTACTCATTTCAGAAGGGAGTTTTGTTTGCTAATAAATGCAAAATTATATAAGTATGAGTACCTCTAATCATTACTCAATAATTAATTTAAATATTAATAAACTGTTCGGAATAAAACATAACATAAATAAATAATTGAAAACATAATAGGCATACACTTAACTATGAAAGTATATAAAATTATAGATAAGATTTGGTTTTATTTGATTAATCATAATGAAACAAAAGTAAAATAGTTTAAATCAGATTAAATTAAATTACATTGGGCAAGACTTACAAATTAAATAGTAAAATAAAATTACATTTTAAATTTAGGAATTAATAACTGAAAATTATATTAGATTGATTAAAATAAAAGTGACCATTTACATTAATTTAGCTAGCTTTAAGAAATTAGAAGATTTAGTTTAAAGTGTTCATTTTAAAATCTGCAGAAATCAGTACTGCTTTAAATTCTGTTGACTGGTGTGGTTGTTTAATCTTGGGTATCCTCTTGCTCTTACTGCTACTAGGCTGTTAGTTCAGGTCTTCCCACATATTGTAGACCACTCTTTGGATCAGAAAGCAAGTTTATTGCCTTTCTACCCCATAAATTTTATTTTGAACAATTTGATTACTTTAGCGATACTCTAGCAAAAACTATAATATAATAATTGGAATAAGCCTTCAAAATGGCTGAAGCAAGGTTTATATACTGATATCCCCCCTTCTTTTACATTGACCACACCTTGTTTACAAGTTTTAACTCCCGATCTGTTTTTCTAATTTAGTTAGCTATAATCTTAGAAAATCCAGGGATTTCTGCTGATTTATCGATTTTCTTACAGGTGGGTCCCTTGATTTTGACCAGGTTAATTTATTCAAACTTGTTTTAAAATCTATTCTTACTTTTAACTTTTTAAATAGGTCAAAATAAAGTGAGAAGAATTAATTTTATTAAATTATTTTTTTACGAAAAACAAATCTGAAACTTGGTAAACATCTTATTCTATATGTAACACATTTAAGCATAATTTATCTATATATGCAGAAATATTATAATTTCTATATTAATTTTACAATAATATTTAAAATAAAAGAAAATCTATAATGCTTTAAATCTATAACATTATTTCTTTTCTTCATATATGTTAGCTTTGGTTACACACACAGCAAGATTTACATTTATTAAAATAAGAATTTATATGAGTGAATACACTGATTTATTATACATATACTTGTGCATCCAGCAATGTATGCTATAATATACACACACACACATAACTATAATTATTAATATTAAAATTAGTCTAATATATGAGGATTTGGGTATATGTGTATAGAAATAGCATATAGTAGGTGAAACAGGAGAATAGGTAGATCTAACTGTTTCAAAATAAACATCACATCTTGTATATTATGTTAAAAAAAATAGAAATGAACAAAAAATATTAAAATGCATTAATTTAGTAAATTTTATAATATGGCAGTAGCCATTTTTCCAACTCAGAGCATGTTACATGATTATGTTTATTAATATTTATTCAGATTACATGAAGATTTGCTTTTTATATTTGTTCCAAATTTTGATGTGGTACAATATGTAAAGCTGAAAGTGTTTAAAAATTTAAGAAAATTCATAAAGTATTTTTTCATGATAGGATGATAATGGAAAAATAAAATTATAAAATGTTATTCAATTATATCATAAGGCTTAAAGTCAGAAAAGTTTAATCAAGAATTTAAAATGAATATCAGACAATAGGGGTAATGATTCTGAAGTTGGTACAGATTTAAAAATATCAAAACAATTAGAAAAATTGTAATTTGTAAGTAATGAAATCACTGCAGTGTTCTTCGGGAGGTAAAAAAAGATATTTGAAGAGAAAAATATCATCCAGAGTGTATTTAATTGTGATAAAAGTCTAACACTTTGCAATTCATTTAAAAAAATATATGTTATAGTAAATTTTTATTTTTTAAGTGAATGTGAATAAATAAACATTAATAGTAAACAAGTATGCCAATATTTCCTGTCTTATTAATAGCTACATTATTATTTTTTAATTTTGTTTATATTATAATCTTATTTTATAAATGCATATTGTAAATCATTTGTGTTATATATATATATATATAGTAGGTGAAAAGTATTATATAGTTGCAAATCACCAAAACAATGTGCATTCTATTGAAATCAAAGCTTTTCAATAAAACATGAGTTTTTATATGCAGAATACATGAATGGAGTTTGGAACAAAATGTAGCAGAAATCACAGCTATACTTTTTGAGTCTATTGTCAGCATAAAAATAAAATTATTGTGATGTCTTTAATACCAGAAATTTGGCAACTGAACACGAAGACTTAAAAATGATTGATGGATTAAAACTGCAAATGAGATACAGTTATTTGTTGATTATGATATTTTTGGAGATGTTACAATAATATGTGAACTACATCAGTGAATGGCACTTTTATAATGTGATAATAGTGGTATTTTGAGAAATATTTTGATTATCTTTTGAAAAACGATTAGATGTCATCATTTAATGATATATCTATCTTAATAATTTATTTAGATGTGGAAAAAGAGTTATCCTTCTTGAGAAGTTAAACAACTTTTTATAAATCTTAAAAAGGAAAGGCTTTAGATTGTTGATTAAAATTTTTTAGTAATATATGAATCCATGATTTTATTTTACCTGCTCTTTTAGATACATATATTATTATAGTTTATAAATATGAAGAGGATAGAAATGGCTGCAATAATTTTCATGGAATATCATTGCTATCTGTTACAACAAAAGTGTTTTCAAAGATTTTATTGAATTGATTGTTTTGGGTCATAAATGAAAGATTGTCAAAAAGTTGGTGTGGTTTTAGAGAATTCTAGTCTGTGCATATGATTTTTATTGTTAGACAAGTGCAAGAAAGATGTTATGGACAAAGATATATATATATATTTATATATATATATATATCGAAACAAAACACTGGAATTAATTTTACAATTTTGAATATACCAATATATATATATATAAAATTTAATTAACTTATGGCATGGTTGCCATTTGAGTAGCATTTATAGTAAGAATTTTAAAATTCAAGATTTCGTTAACATCGTATGCATTAATGTTTCAATGTGACTGGTCAGTCTTATACAATTTATATGTATTTAAACAATTATATTGCTTATTTATCCATTATAATTCTAAAATACATCTCTTTATTTGATAACTTATTATATAAGCAATGGCAATTCATGAGACATAAGTTTTTAAATTTGAACTGAAATGGTATTTAAAATGGCAGGCATGCTATAAGCTAGCTATAGCTTTTATATATTGAAAATTGTAGAGTTAATTCTAGTGTGTTTTATTTTATTACATATTATTTTGTCTAATAAATATATCTGGCTTTTATTGATTTGATAATGACATTTGAAGCAATCAAGAAATTTTGTGGGGATGTTGATTATCACTGGAAATTTATTTGTTTGTCTTATGCAGCCGCTACATGATGTTGTAAAAAAACTTATTTATGTAATATTGAAAAGTGTGAATTTTTCTAATTTGTTTTTCATTTTTATATCAGATCTTTGGATGAATTTATAGACAAACTTCATGAAACAGATATCTAGATATAGTACTGGTTTAACAGTATAGTTTTTAAATCAATAAAAAATTAGAACTTTTTTTTATAGTATATTGATTGTGCTATTCTTACTCATTCAAAATACAGTCAAGAATATTGTTAATATTTTGAATGCATCTTATAAAGAATTTGGTTTAGTAGTTAGTGTTCTATTAATTCTAATGCTTGATAATATGTTGAAATAAAATAACTTTTGGGATATTGAGATGAATGCAGCCCAGATTTCAGTATGCAACTGCCTCGTTTAACAGGTTAAAAGATAGAATATTTTATCATAGTACTATCATTATTTCACATAAATTAGTTAACAAATTTAAATATATAAAATTTATTAAGCATATCTGTTGAAGGCTTTAGCTTTCACATTATTACTAAATTAGTTGTATATAAGAGCTGTATTCTCCAAAATTTATTGTAATGAAATGAATTAGAAAAAGTATTTTATTAAAGATGCAGATCCTATTTATCTTGTAAAGATTGTTTCTAAGGAGATACAGTGTGAAGATTTTATCAAGAATATATAGCTGAATATATAATAAAGTAAAAACCATTAGTCAGAATCTTGAGATCTTTTAGAAAAAAAAAAATGCTATAAAATAAATTGAAAGATAGCCTCAGAAGATGTTAAACATGCGAACAGACCAGGATGTGATTCATATTTATAATTTGTGGATTGATTCTTATAGTTTTCACAAAACTTATCTTTAATTTTTTGTTTGTCACTGCTTTTTTTTTTTTTTTTTGGAGTAAAGGAAGCCATCCTCATTTGCAAGTTGCTGACAGTAGAATGAATATGATATTATAATAATTTTATTTTAAATTGTCAACACAATTCAAATAATCTTTATATATTTTTTAAACTATATGAAATTATAGTAATATGAAGACATTAGTATGATTTTTTTTAAAAAAAAAAAATATTTATATTATAAAAGACACTACACAAATTGGCATTTGGTGTTGTAAATACAGATGATAGTTTTAGAACATTATTACATATAACATCAAAATATTTGTCAATTGATATCTTATTTTTATTTACTTTTAAGAAAAGAATGCATATTAAATAAAATTATTTACCTTTTTAGCTTTGATCTTTAATGTAATAAAATTCAATTTTGTTATATTCATATTTTTTTAATTCTTATTTTCTTCATTGTTGATATTTTATTTTATTTTAACATTTAGTATTCCTAGTGGCACATCACCAGAACTAAAGGATTTATTGATTAATCTTCTAAAAAGAAATGCCAAGAATAGAATGGAATTTGGTAGATATTTTATTTATATGTATATTGATATATATTTAGAATTATATATATTTTCAAATATGAAATAATTGTTTTTAAATTGCAAAATAAGCATTATTAAATTAAAAATTAGAGAAGTAATTAATGCATTGTAATTTAAAAAGCCCATATTTACTGCTTTATGTTTTATTATACAATTTTGATTTTACAAAATTCAGAGGCAAATTGATAATTTTGACTTCTGTATTGAATTTCTTTGCATATTGTAATTGTTAAACAAAATTTGATTTTTTTATACATGTATAAGTGTAATAATGCTTAAGGCTGTGGTTATAAGTAGCCTTTAGAAATCAGTCAACACTTAAACAATCCCAATATAAATAACAGTCAAGAATTTCAAACTGTTGTCAAAGTATCCCCCTTTTAGCAATAGAGAGCATTGAGCATTATTACTCTTCACATGATCACATTTCCTATACTAGCACATTAATTGTTGATAAACAGAGCAAAACTCTCCATACAGTATTGCCACCTTTGCTAAACAGAGTAATCAATGGATGCCAGAAGGCTTGTGCATAAAATCCCTATCTAATGCCTACTCATCCAATATCCCCAGACTAGTTTCTGGCTTGTGGCCTTTGTCAGTGAGGAGCTTTGGATCTGAGAACACTCGATGCAGTGCTCTCAGATCCAAAGCTCCTCACTGACGAAGGCCACAAGCCAGAAACTAGTCTGGGGATATTGGATGAGTAGGCATTAGATAGGGATTTTATGCACAAGCCTTCTGGAATCCATTGATTACTCGGTTTAGCAAAGGTGGCAATACTGTATGGAAAGTTTTGCTCTGTTTATCATTATTACTCTTATTATTTAAGTAATATTTTGGGTGCAATTTGAAAATTATAATTGCAGTTTCTAATGTTATAATTGATTATTTATTAATCAGCATTCAAAACAGGTTATATTTATCTATTCAAGTAGGTTTATGTAAATTTATTTCTATCAATAGTTTCAATCACTGTGACCAAGTTGCAATCTTTAGTGTCTATATAAATATATAAGGCCATTAATAAAGGTGGGATTCCCCCTCTATTGTTTAAAGGAGGTTGACTTGACAAGTTTGAAATTCTTGATTGTTATCTATATTAGGATTGTTTAAGTGTTGACTAGTTTCTAAAAGGTATATATTGTAATGGAACATGCAATCTCCCCAAGTTTGGGAGCTAATTGTAAGGGACAATTCTCTTCCATTGTGATGTATCTCAGCTCTTGGCTTATTTTATCAAAGTACAGTATATGTATAACAGAAAACAAACTAGCCTGATTGTTGAATATCAATTGTAATGGATTGAATTATGATGCTAAACTTTTATCTAATGATCCTACATATTTGGACAGCAATTATAATAAACTGCATTGATGCATCAGAAGATAAATGTTATGCATGAGTAAATATGGTTTAACCATTGATTAACAAATTACAATATTGCTTATCTGACTAGCTATGCATAAAATATACATGGATATCAAAGAGCAATAACAAAAGAGATATTAAATGATTTACTCTCAGGTTAACTTGATCAGTGATTTAATTATTCACCCAAAACACATAACATCGAAACAAAGGGAATTATATTGAATCCAGCCTATATTTACAGACAAAGATTATATGTAAAACAATATGCAATAAATAATGGATTAAATAAATGATTATAAGATGGAATATTAACAAAATACAAAATTATCATTTAATTGATTATAAATCTAACGAATTACCTAAGGACTTCTGCACTGAAAGGAGAAAAATAAAGATATCAATAAATTTCAAATAAATCATAGTCTTTTCATATAAAACAAATTATATATGTTTTATTTTAATTGTGGTAAATAGCAATAATTATAGTAAACACCTACAATATTTTGTTTATCTTTTAAGTTTCCATCTTAATTCAGTGTAATCTACCTTAACAATATTTTAATAGCAATAGGCATGGGTTGACATTTGTGTCTGCATAAGAATCATTTATTATTTAACACAAAAAAGATGTAATAGAGAAGAAATGACAAAAATCATAGAAACTTCTTAAATTAATAATTTAGAGCCATTGATATGTTTCTCAAGGTTAGATCATTTAACTAAATATATATATAAGATTTTTTCCTACCATGTTGGATATTTATTTATTCATTTTTCATTAAACTATACTTCTCTTTTGTATTACAAGTACAAACTCTGTATTTATTATTTATAAAAGGACTTTTATCATGGCCCATAAATTTAATATCTTCTTTTATATCTTTATTAACTCTAGGACTCAATAAATATTTATCATGGACTATATAACCCCTAATATATGAAACCTTTATAGATGAAAAAATTATAGAAAATAACTTTTCTCATATAGGGGGAAATATGAAACTATAACACATATCAAATATCTACAGCACGATCTACCCTTTTAAAATAATAAGATTAAGAATTAAATTCTGAAGAAAATGTTAAATAAATACAATTTATCCAAACCTCAAACATTTTTAGCAAACTTTATTTGTACATACACCTATGTTTCGACTGACCTGCAGTCTTCTTCAGAGCTATGATATAATGAACAAAATAAAAAAACAACTAGATAATAACACCATAAAAAAAATTTTAAACAATAAAAAAACTAAAAACAACATAAAATATATATCCTGAAATAAATAATCAAACCCATATAAAACAATTAATATAAAATAAAATGTACTACATAAATAAAAAATAAATATAAATTATACATGTGTATTCTTAACTTTATACATATATACATTCAAGGACAACTATTAATCTAAATATTATCTATTTTATTATTATTAACAATCTACTAATTATCTGTATTCTTCATAAACTTAAACTTTATGATTAGTAACTAAAATTCTTTTAATTTTAAATCATATTTATTATTTTCTTACTCATTCTTCTTTTAAAATTAATATTTTATATTTATTATTGCTAAATATTTAAAACTTATAAACTTTATAATCTTTACACTTACTAAGGTTATTCTGATCTTCTAAATAAAATAATGAAAAATCGGTTTTTTTTTCAAAAAAATTTCTTATACCCTACCTCCCTCTATTACATATTATTTAAACTAAATATATATCCCCTACAACTCTTTATTTATATATATATTTTTTTTTTTTTTACATTTTAACTTTTATTATATAATACTCATAAATTTATATTATACTTCTTTATATGTTTTTATATATATAAACCCTACAACTTTATTTACATATATATATATATATTTTATATATTTTAACTTTTATCATTATTTTTATATAATTCTTATAAAAAAAATTTATACTGTTTTATATGTAAATATTATGCTAAGTTTATTAATTTATTTATTTATTATTATTTTTTATTATTTAATATCTATAAATATACCCAAATTTATACTCCTATTTAACCTAACATTTTTTATCACCCCCAACTTATTTATTAACAATTATCTCTTTACATATTTACCTCTATATATCTTATTTAATAATTATATCAATCTCATCCTAATCCCAGAATCTCTATTAAATTCTGGTTTTATCTTTCTTATTAATATAGCTTCTTTTATTTTCTTTTCTTTAATACTTTTTGTATATAACTTCATTTTTATTGAACTTTGTGTAAATTTGTGTCCTGTTTCTTTTGTATGTATATATATTGGTGATTTATTATCTGCCATATGTTGTTTTAGTCTTGTTTTTATAGAATTTTTTGTTTCTCCCACATATTTGTTATCAATCCCACTATCTAGACATTGTTTGCATTTTATCACATATACTCCATTAATTATTTCTTTATTATCTTTATTATATCCTATGTATTTGTTATCTATCAAATTTAATAGGTTTTCTCTTTTTTTATTAACTATTTTTGTATTAATTATTCTTTTGTATCTTTTATTAATCTTTTTTATAATTTTGTTAAATTTATTCACTATGATATTATTATTTGTTTTTATTCCTATATATCTATCTTCACCTTTCTTTTTTCCTTCACTCTTTTCATTTTTATTTATCTTATACTCTATTTTTCCAATACTTCTTTTAATTATATATACAGGGAAACCATTCATTTTTAATTCATTGATTATTAAATCTTTTTGTATATTATAATCTTTCCTTGAACAATACATTGCAGCTCTGTATATTCTTGAATATATACAACTAATTTTATATTTCCTATCAATGTTGGAAAACCAATTTGTTATTTTGTTACCAATATTATTCTTTTTATAAACACTTGTCTCAATACACCATTTTTTATCTATCAATTTCTTTTGAAACATTATATCCAGATATGCAATTTTATTATTCTCTTCCTTCTCAACTGTAAATTTTATATTCTCTTCTATTTTATTAATATCATTAATAAACCAGCTTATTTGTCTTTAGTTTTTATTAAAAATCATTAAATAATCGTCTACATATCTGTTAAAAAACAAAGGAGCATTTTTATTTTCTGTTATATTTTTATCAAATTCATTCATATAAATATTACTTAAAATTGCACTAAGAGCTCCTCCCATTAACAATCCTTCTTTTTGCTTATAGAATTCTGTATTATATTTAAAAACTACATCCTTGCAACATAATTTCATTAAATCTACCAAAATATAAACAGGTATTTTTATTGTTTTATTTTTATCCTTAATATATTTCTCTATAGCTAAATTTATCGCTTTACCTACATTTAAATTAGTATACATAGAAATAATGTCCATCTTTAAAAATGATAAGTTTCTGTATTCATATTTTTTAAATATGTCATTAACCTCATGTATTAAAATTTTATTATTTTTAATATTGGAATTTTCATACTCATTAGCATATTTTTTAAAAATTTCACTGGATAACCATTTTGAAACCTTGTCTAAATAAGATCCTTTACAATCAATAATTGGCCTTAGTGGGATATTTTCCTTGTTAATTATTGGAGCCCCATATATTCTTGCTGTTTTACATTCTTTACTTCCTATTTTCTCAAATGTTAACCTGTCTATTAATCCCTCCTTATAAATATGTTTAATTAATGTATACATTAATTAAACATATTTATAAGGAGGGATTAATAGACAGGTTAACATTTGAGAAAATAGGAAGTAAAGAATGTAAAACATACATTAATTAAACATATTTATAAGGAGGGATTAATAGACAGGTTAACATTTGAGAAAATAGGAAGTAAAGAATGTAAAACAGCAAGAATATATGGGGCTCCAAAAATTAACAAGGAAAATATCCCACTAAGGCCAATTATTGATTGTAAAGGATCTTATTTAGACAAGGTTTCAAAATGGTTATCCAGTGAAATTTTTAAAAAATATGCTAATGAGTATGAAATTTCCAATATTAAAAATAATAAAATTTTAATACATGAGGTTAATGACATATTTAAAAAATATGAATACAGAAACTTAACGTTTTTAAAGATGGACATTATTTCTAAGTATACTAATTTAAATGTAGGTAAAGCGATAAATTTAGCTATAGAGAAATATATTAAGGATAAAAATAAAACAATAAAAATACCTGTTCATATTTTGGTAGATTTAATGAAATTATGTTGCAAGGATGTAGTTTTTAAATATAATACAGAATTCTATAAGCAAAAAGAAGGATTGTTAATGGGAGGAGCTCTTAGTGCAATTTTAAGTAATATTTATATGAATGAATTTGATAAAAATATAACAGAAAATAAAAATGCTCCTTTGTTTTTTAACAGATATGTAGACGATTATTTAATGATTTTTAATAAAAGCCAAAGACAAATAAGCTGGTTTATTAATGATATTAATAAAATAGAAGAGAATATAAAATTTACAGTTGAGAAGGAAGAGAATAATAAAATTGCATATCTGGATATAATGTTTCAAAAGAAATTGATAGATAAAAAATGGTGTATTGAGACAAGTGTTTATAAAAAGAATAATATTGGTAACAAAATAACAAATTGGTTTTCCAACATTGATAGGAAATATAAAATTAGTTGTATATATTCAAGAATATACAGAGCTGCAATGTATTGTTCAAGGAAAAAAGATTATAATATACAAAAAGATTTAATAATCAATGAATTAAAAATGAATGGTTTCCCTGTATATATAATTAAAAGAAGTATTGGAAAAATAGAGTATAAGATAAATAAAAATGAAAAGAGTGAAGGAAAAAAGAAAGGTGAAGATAGATATATAGGAATAAAAACAAATAATAATATCATAGTGAATAAATTTAACAAAATTATAAAAAAGATTAATAAAAGATACAAAAGAATAATTAATACAAAAATAGTTAATAAAAAAAGAGAAAACCTATTAAATTTGATAGATAACAAATACATAGGATATAATAAAGATAATAAAGAAATAATTAATGGAGTATATGTGATAAAATGCAAACAATGTCTAGATAGTGGGATTGATAACAAATATGTGGGAGAAACAAAAAATTCTATAAAAACAAGACTAAAACAACATATGGCAGATAATAAATCACCAATATATATACATACAAAAGAAACAGGACACAAATTTACACAAAGTTCAATAAAAATGAAGTTATATACAAAAAGTATTAAAGAAAGGAAAATAAAAGAAGCTATATTAATAAGAAAGATAAAACCAGAATTTAATAGAGATTCTGGGATTAGAATGAGATTGATATAATTATTAAATAAGATATATAGAGGTAAATATGTAAAGAGATAATTGTTAATAAATAAGTTGGGGGTGATAAAAAATGTTAGGTTAAATAGGAGTATAAATTTGGGTATATTTATAGATATTAAATAATAAAAAATAATAATAAATAAATAAATTAATAAACTTAGCATAATATTTACATATAAAACAGTATAAAATGTTTTTATAAGAATTATATAAAAATAATGATAAAAGTTAAAATATATAAAAAATATATATATATATGTAAATAAAGTTGTAGGGTTTATATATATATAAACATATAAAGAAGTATAATATAAATTTATGAGTATTATATAATAAAAGTTAAAGTGTAAAAAAAATAAAAATAAATATATATATAAAGAGTTGTAGGGGATATATATTTAGTTTAAATAATATGTAATAGAGAGAGCTAGGGTATAAGATAATTTTTTGAAAAAAAAAACCGATTTTTCATTATTTTATTTAGAAGATCAGAATAACCTTAGTAAGTGTAAAGATTATAAAGTTTATAGGTTTTAAATATTTAGCAATAATAAATATAAAATATTAATTTTAAAAGAAGAATGAGTAAGAAAATAATAAATATGATTTAAAATTAAAAGAATTTTAGTTACTAATCATAAAGTTTAAGTTTATGAAGAATACAGATAATTAGTAGATTGTTAATAATAATAAAATAGATAATATTTAGATTAATAGTTGTCCTTGAATGTATATATGTATAAAGTTAAGAATACACATGTGTAATTTATATTTATTTTTTATTTATGTAGTACATTTTATTTTATATTAATTGTTTTATATGGGTTTGATTATTTATTTCAGGTTTTTAATATATATATTTTATGTTGTTTTTAGTTTTTTTATTGTTTAAAAATTTTTTTTTATGGTGTTATTATATAGTTGTTTTTTTATTTTGTTCATTATATCATAGCTCTGAAGAAGACTGCAGGTCAGTCGAAACGTAGGTGTATGTACAAATAAAGTTTGCTAAAAAGTGTTTGAAGTTTGGATAAATTGTATTTATATGATATTATGGCAAACATAAAGAAAAGTGTGATTTTGGTAATATTTATGAAAAATGTTAAATAATGATTAATTTGTAAATACAAATATATTATATATTTTCATAAATGACTTCCATATGAATGAACGACAATCAATTTAATTCCCAGCCTAAATTATGTACAACATATGGTCTAGAATATATATATATATATATAATGCATTTAAATGAAAATAACAAAAGGTATTTTACTAACAAGTAATGTCTAATATATGTGACCCTTTGTTAATAAATTGAAGTTTGAAATCCGTCTATTTATATAATGTACACATATAAGTATAAGAATTAAAATACAACGGAAAGTTCTTAATAATAAGTGACCTCTAGCATTTTTAGTTTTAATATTAATACATTCAAGATTCAAGAACAATCTAATTATACTACATACGAACGTAAATATATATATCGCATGTGAATTAGGATAGATATAAACTTCAATGCACTATAAAAATTAACATGTTTTAAATCATAACAACAGATTAAATCTCAAATTATTTACATACACATACATATTTAACTTTAAAATCAATTTTACAGAAAGAAAAATAACAAAAACAAGATCAATTTTAGTTATCCACTTAATCTTATACCTCCTCGACATTTCACAGTTCAATAATTATTCAGGGCATTTTAGTTTGCCCATTCTAGGGTGGGTTGAAATAACTTGAAAAACAGTCTAAATTGGCAGACCATGTGAATTCATGAGCTCTCTCTGTTTCAAAGATTAATTTGTAGCATTTTCCTTTTTATTATCTTGGTTAAATTATAATGAATCAGTTAAAATGATAAGCCGATTTGACCATTTAGTTTAGGATTATTTTGGATCCTGTATCTGAATAGCTGTTATTCATTAATAATAATTTACATATTTTTACTAGATCTTAACCATGAAATAAGATAGGACAGTTCAAACCCTGGGCAGTAATTTATTGTTTCAGCTAGTCATTCTAATGCTACATCTCAAATCCAATAGTTCTGTGTTTACTCAAAAAGAAAATTTGCAGAGGAGACAACAGTAAAGTTTTGCTTTTTTTCCCTTTTAATGGTGATTATTTATCCTCATTACTATAGTAATTTTTTTTCTGTTGTTTAGCTCAGTGGTCTTCAACCACCAGGCCATGGACCGGCAGCAGGCCGCAGAAGTTTTCTGCTGGTCCGCACTAGATTGCCAAGAAAGTTTTTAATAACAAAATAAGATTTTAAACTTTTAATTAATATAAACAATTTTTATTTATTTTTTCATCGCAATTGCTTAAATAAAATTAATTATAAATCAAAATTTTATTTAAATTATTAGATAATGCTATAATTACTAAATAATAATCAAATGAATTTATTTGAAAATGCAATTTTTAAAAGACAAAGCATCAATCTCATGAGAATTATACCATTCCTTACCTTGCACATCATTTTCTATACCTAGTAGGTATTTCTGTATTGTGTCAGCTCATTTATTGTTCACATATAGCAAAATTTTTTATTGCATTTGTATTATCTTTTTATTTTGTGTGTGACATTTCTTTTTGAAATTGTAAATTTCACAAAATGGAGACAAAAAAAGTCAAACAGCAAAACCTTTTGGCCTTCTTAAGAAGAGACAAGGATAATATTCCAGTAAAAAAAGATGCTGATACTGAAAGTATGCCAAGTAATAGTGTTTCAACTCTTGGAGAAATGAGGAAAAAGATATGCCGATACTTCAGAATGTGCAGGAAAAAACAAAAAAGGTCATTTTATTAGAAATTACAATAAGGAATATTTAAAACTTGGTTTCATAGTTGCTCCTGACAGTGAACTATCACCACGGCCTTTGTGTGTAGTATGTTCTGAAATTTTGTCAAATGAAGCTATGAAACCTTCCAAACTTGCATGTCATTTATGCATAAGCCATTAGATTTTTTTGAAGGATTACCTGATCAAATGAAAATTCAGAAAAATCAAATGAGTACGATGATGACTAGTGACAAATCACTGCTTCAAGCATCTTATTTAGTTGCTCTTCGAATAGCTAAAACAAAAAAACCATTTACAATTGGAGAGGAATTAGTAAAGCCTTGCATCTTGGATGTTGTATAAGAAATTTTGGGTCCCCAAGCTGCTAAAAAACTAAACCCTGTATTACTTTCAGATACTACTATTAGGAGGAGAATTATTGATATGGCCACAGATATTGAAGAACAAGTTATAGAGGGCATTAAAAAATCGAAATGTTTTGCGATTCAGCTTGATGAATCAACTGATGTGAGTAATCACACTATTCTACTCTGCTTCGTGAGATATAATGAAGATAAAGACTTAAGGGAAGAACTTCTTTGTTGCCTTGATTTACCTGCATGGACTACTGGTTCAGAGATATTTAATGTTCTTGATGAGTATTTTCAAGCACAAGGTTTGGACTAGCGTAAATGTGTAGGAGTATGTACGGATGATGCTGCTAGCATGACAGGATGTCACTCAGGAATAGTTATAAAAATAAAGAAAGTTGCACACCCAGACATTTTGTTCACTCACTGCATGATCCACCGAGAACAACTAGCTGCAAAGAAGCTTTCTACTGAACTAAATATTGTAATGAATGATGCTGTTAAAATTATTAATGAAATTCGCAGTCGAGTAAAGAATTCCAGATTATTCACAATATTGTGTGAGAGCATGGAATCACACCACCAACATCTTCTTCTACATGCAGAAGTGAGATGGTTATCAAGAGGAAGAGTTCTAGCATGTCTTTTCGAACTTAGAGAAAAAGTAAAACAGTTTTTACTAGAGCGGAAATCAGACCTAGTAGAACCTTTGTTAAATGATGAATGAATGGCTAAACTTGCATACTTAGCAGATATATTTCACCTTCTTAACAGACTTAATCTTTCTCTCCAGGGACCTTGTACAAATATTTTTATTTTGAGAAATAAAATGGACGCATTTAGAAAAAAGCTGTCATTTTGGGATAGTCGTGTACAACAAAAAGATATAGATATGTTTCCACTTTTAGGAGAATTTTTGACTGCTGCTGATGTCACCAGAAAGTCATATTCAACATAATTAGTCAGCATTTAAGAGCATTAGCTGAACACTTTGATAATTATATTCCTGAAAATAAGGATCCTTGTAAAGGTAATCTCTGGATTAATAACCCTTTTTTGGAAGATGTAAACTCTTGTGCACTTGAATCTCATGAAAAAGAAAATCTGATTGAATTGTCTTTTGATCACACTCTGGTGTCCAGACGTAAAATGCAATCGTTATCTCAATTTTGGCTATCACTTAAAAAAGAATATCCAACTTTTAGTTACAAAGCTATCAAATTATTAGTGATTTTTTCAACCTCGTATTTATGCGAGAAAACATTTTCAGCAATGTATATAATAAAAAATAAACAAAGAAATAGAATGGATGTTAAAGCAGCACTTCCTCTTTCCAAAACAACGCTATAGCCTCGCATATCAAATTTAGTAGCAAAGAAACAACAGCAGACGTCACATTAGGTAGGTAAAAAATTTTAGAATTTAGATTTTTTTGTAAATAAAATATTACATACAATAGTTTTTATTTCTATGTTAGATAAAGCTGTAGAATTTTTTAAATGCAGTTTAATATGAGAAAATTTTTGCCCTAATTCCTATATTTTTAAGCCTTAAAAGCTGATTGTTTCTTTTTTAAATTGGAATTCAAATGAATTATATATATATATAGTGATAAGAACACAACCACCCACCTGAATGGAAGGAGTCACTCAATATGTAGTTGAACCAATATATAACGGAACTCATCAACCACATAAATTGTAATCACTCATATGTTGGCTATCCATTTGATTTACAGATATATTTGACTGTTCATTTCAACACTTTCTTTAATATTTCTAGTAATTATTATAATCACCATCAGATCTTAAGGAATCATAATTTTAATCTTTAACTGTAAAATGCCGTTGACTACCTGAAAATATTTTAATTCTACAGATCATTGATGATAATTTCATTTCAGCGAGAACATAAATCTATTATCTTTTTTTTTTTTTTTAGCAAAATGACATCTTTATAATGATTGTTTTATTTCTTTGTGACTCTACCAAAGCTCAATGTTCTCAGTGGCTTTACAGGTGGTCCTCAAGTGATTTCAAGAGTAAACAACTAATGCAATCTGGTGTTATTTTAATCTTATTTTTACCTAATTAAAAAAAAAGAAACAGAATGAAAACAAAAACTAATCAATCATACATAAATTAATTTGTTTTTCTAGTTATCACTGATGTTTATGAATCAAATTTTTTATTATTTTTCGAAAAAATTCAAAATTTATATTAAAAAAATGTTTTTTATTATACAAACTCCATATATATATATCTTGTATATTTAACATTAAATACAGATATTTCCCAACATTCAGGTGAATAACATTTTATTCTTGCATGTTTTAACAATGAAACAATAAACGTAGCAATGCAGGCACATTAATGAGAATGATTGTTATTGTACTGTTTTTTGTACTCGAGAGTGTTCAGCATGTGAAGGTAAGCAACACCATTACAATACACAGGAACTAATGTATTGTTTTGGTCAGTTATAACAATTATGCTCATCTAAGGCTAAGCAGTTTAAATCTTTAAGAAAATTTATCTGTAGACTTCTACGGTCTGCAAAATCTTATCCTTATTTTTGCCGGTCCACAGGTGTGAAAAGGTTGAAGACCACTGGTTTAGCTTGATCTTTCATGTGCTAATGATCTCAATATTTTTATTACAAAAATTGTTGATTTTTAAATATTAAAATAAAAAAAAATACATATATAAAAATTAGCTTCACAGTTTACAAAAATAAATATATAAACAACAAATAATAAAATTACATCATAAACAATTTCTAAAATAAAAATACAATCTAAACATCTTTTATATACCAATATCTATATACACACATATATATAATTTTATATATCATCACTGTCATTTAAATTCTACAATCATAAGCAAATGCATATATATAAAATTAACTAAATAACAAGAATAATAACCTATATACAAACTCCCATATCAAAGCTAAATCAATTTTTTTCTCCCTTTTTTATTTAACAAAATGACCTAAAGGTAGAAAGGGTGGATCTTTCCATCCTTTACTATATATACATGTAAGTAAATAATTTTTTAAGTTTTCAGCTCAAAAGTAATATGACCAAGTAAATTCTTAATAATCATTTGTGATAGTAATTGCCAAACTTTTAATATCTCATATATGTATTGATAATATAATAACATATAATGATATATATGAAGTTGAGCCACAGCAAATATTATTTTAAAAACAAAATATGCTAATTATTTATGATATATATTTGTTTTTGCATAAGCAAGATATGTTTTAAACTCTCAGAATAAATGTCTTTAATTAAGTAATTCCTGCGTTTGTGAAAAGTACAAATAGAAAAGAACATCACTATTTTTTTTCTTTATTTGTTTCACAAATCACTCTTAAAATTACATAAAGAATTTTAAATCAATTGTGAATTGAAGTTGAATGTTACAGTTAAAGATGAGTAGTGGAGAAATTCAATAAGAGCTGCATCTATCAGTATTATGTAGATTTTAAAATGATGCTTAAATTAGAACTCTTTGAATTTAATTGCAACATTATCTGTTTTGTTTTTCATTAGACATTATTAAAATGTGAAAGCTGCAGTAAAGAATTCCTGTTGAATATTTACTTTGGGTTTTTGACATTCTGTGAATAAAATTAATAAATGGAAGAAAGTTAAAACAAGAAACAAAATCTTTTATAAACGCATTTATCCTTGAATTAAAGTTTAATTTAATTAACATGTACAAACTTATTTCTAAAACTCCAGGTAGGATACAAAGTTTTTATTTTATAATTAAAACTATTTTATATATTTCTCATGTAAATTATATTGTCTTCTTTACATTATTATTTTGTCAAACAGTATTTAATAAAATTATCATATTATTTGATATGGATTGTATATTATTCCATTCATCAGCTCTTGTTATTCAATTTTATTAATTTTGAATATATTAAAAGCCAATTTCTGTAGCTCTTATTGTTACTAATATCAATAATTAATAACTTCATAATATTTCTTTATTTCCTGCACTCCAGAATCTTGATTACATCAATGTTCACTGTGTTCTCATGTTTTTTTGCTGAACTTTAGGAATCTGAATTTTTAATATTTATATTTAGATGGTTGTGTTCTTTCAACAGTTAACTTTATATTGAGTATTTGTTCTCCAATAAAACAAATTATATGGTTTATATAAAACAAAAATAAAGCTTGGTGTAATAGGTAGTCATATATGCAAGTACAAAATAACAGTCATATATTTTTTATTACATAAATTTTATAGAAAATTTGAAATTTGAGAATGATAGAATTACATAGCATTCAACATGCATTTTCTATGCATGTAGGATTAATAAAGGCTTAATTCACCATATATAATTCTATTGTAAGTTATATTTAAAAACGTATTAAACAGCCTTTTAAAAGTAAACTTGCTAATTACTTGATGGTGAGTCTTTTGATGTTTTTCTGTTTATTTACTGATAAATATTTAATGATTAGCCTGGTCAGATATCAGGAAAAAAAATCCAAGTCATAGACCTGTTAGATATAGTATCATAAACATTGCTTATGGACATAACATGATAACAGTGTTTGTGAAAATTTTAATCCTAGAAAGATTAAATTTTGAATTGAGTCATAATTTATGCAAAACAAATGTTACTCTTAAGATTTTTACCCAATAAATAAAGTAAAATTTTATTAAGATATAATCTTGGGAACTCAGATTTAAAAATTTTTTTCACTTGTGTTTTGTTGTTTATAAAATTAAAATCCGAGATTGTTAGATAAGATAAATATTAAAAATCTGTAAATATCTAATCACTATAAGGTATTTTTATATTAATTCCAGTTTTTTAAATAGTATATGTAATTACTGTGACAAATACAGTAATAGGTGTGGAATATTTAAATCATAAAATCTGAGATTTAGATATTATTTCTAGTTATGATTCTTTAATGAGATCCTAGTATTAACAATTTCCATATTTATTATTTTCTCTTGTCTCTGGGAAAATGATGAATCATAGTTTAATAATTTTATTAACTGAGGGTAAGAAAGTTTGGTATCAGAGATTTTGCAAAATGCCCAATCATAAATAAATATCTGGATATAAAACAGTATCATATTAAATCGTTTGTTAACTATGATGTTATTAAAATAGGCAAAACTCACTATATGTATTGCCACTCACTGCAAGATAGAGTAATCAATGGATGCCAGAAGGCTTGCGTATAAAATCTCTATCTAGGACAGTTCAAGGCTTCTCACTGATGAAGGCCACAAGCCAGAAACTAGTCTGGGAATATTGGATGAATAGGCACTAGATGGGAATTTTATGCACAAGCCTTGTGGCATCTATTTATTACTCTAGCTTGCAGTGAGTGGCAATATGTATAGTGAGTTTTGCCTGTTTTAATAACAGTTATAAGCAAGCATAAGAAATGGTGATCATGTGATGTTTATTGGCTTAAAACTATGATGTTGTTATTGCAATTTCCAATTTTATTGAAAAATATAATTAATTATGTAATTTTAAAAATAGACATAATTTTCCATTGCTGTAATTGCAAACTGTGGGGGGAGGGGTAATTAATGTAGTATAATTTGTAGTATTTTTATTTCATTCTGAATTAAAGATGAGTTCTTAATTTCTAAAAAAGAAATAATAGATCACCATAATCATGAAGTTAAAAGAAAATCTTAACAAAGAAAAAGTTATTTTAAACTATTTATAGTAAATAAAAGCAATCAAACTAAAACTTAGAGACCAGTTGCTAACAAAAAGTAGAAGTGACAAAATACTAATAAGACATGCATTTGAACAAACAATAGACTTTTTAAATAACTTCACCATAGATAATCCTATTAATCAGCAATATCAGATTGTAGATTCTAATTTTAAGGATTAAATTAATTATAGTATAGAATTTGAAACTTAATAAAATATGTTTTTGTTCTTTTTTTTTTTTTTTTTCAGATTCATTTTTTACTCATCCTTTTCTGAAGTTAGAAGACAGTTCATGTAAGAAATAAATTTAAAAAAATAGGATTTTTTTTATTTGCCTATTTTTGCATTAATTATTTTTTCCTTTTTTTAAATTATATTATATATACCAAAATATAGTATATTGCAGTATTTTTTAGCTTACAGATCACAGTAGAATATGTTGAAGTCATGGTTTTCCAATTCGCCCCTGATTCATTCTTTTTTACATTAACACAAATTGCCAATAAAATTAGATGGCTCTAATAATTTTTAGAAACAATACTTGTTATGAAAGATTCTGATAATCTGAGTATAAAACAAGTAACTAAATTTACAATAATATTTTTAACTTTTTAAACTATTTTTAAACATGCTTTTCCCTCTAGGTAGCCAAAATATTATATAAATATTAAAAAAAAATTGTTGGTATTAATAATAGAAATAATTAAAAAAAATCATATAGTACAGCTATGATCAATTATAATAATAATCAAATGGTACATTGTTCAGATATTCAAAAGATTGAGATTAAAAGAAATAGAATTGATCTGTGATCCACGGACTTTGATCTCAGCCGACTTATCACTACATCATTCATATAGGGTAGATGTTTGATCAAGATATAAATTATATATAAAAAGTTATAATATTAATCAATAAAATATAATTATATTCAAATTTCATCAAGTGGAAATGAATCATTAATTTGAGAAATACTGATATAATTTTTTTTTTTTGTATTCTTTGATTAAGTATATCATTATCTTTTAAAAAATTATAAAATGTTAATATAGTTATATAACCAAAATAGTATATATCTTTATGTATAATTAGACCTAATGTTATTAAGTCCACTTTTGTTTTCACATTCCATTAGCTCTTCCTTGTGGATAATCTTTATATTTAGAGAGAAAGAAGGAGGGGATATTTCCTTGATTCTGAAATAATAGTTAATTATCAAAAAACATTTCATTTCATATCCAAGTTATATACAATCAGGATTTTGATTGTAAATAAATTATTAGAAAATTCTGTATTCTACTTTGATAATTGAATACCAAATTTGTTAATATAGCTTGGAATTAGTTATTTAAGTGGAATTAAATGATAAATTAAGAATGAATAAAAAAATCCAAGATTTAATATCTACAGTAGGTAGACGAACCAAATAAAAAAAAGGATTTTGTTTTGTGTATAGAAGTTTTCTTAATTATTTATGGTATCATAATATTAATAAAATTATGATTTTAAAATAGTAATTTTCTTCTAAGATTTTATTTATCCAAAAAAAAATCATGCTGAAGAAAAAAATTAATTGTACACTTTATAAAGATTCATGTAAGCAATGATAAATATTGAAGTTGAAAGAACAAAAAAAGACTTGTGCTACTAATAGATAGAATCACTGTAATTTTAGTTTATAATTGACAGATATGTTAATAGACAGGTGATCAATAACAAATAAGTAGAGGATTATTAAAGTGGCTCCATGCTTTAATCTATCTGATTCTAGGTTTGAATTCTCAGTCATAGTATTCAACATATAACATTAAAATTTATTGTCAATTGCTCTAATTCCCTATAATGTTCATTCAAGATAAAGTGTTTAATTACCTGTTCACCAATAAAACAATGTTAAACTAGTAATGGTAAATACTAAACAAGTGAAATAGAGATCTATTACTTTTTATTTCATTTCACTCATCCATTATCTTACTCCAAAATAAATAAATTGGTTCAGATTACAGAAAGCAAATACAAATTAATATCAATGCACTGAAACAATACATATATAAAATACTAAAAATGATCAATTTATAATTTTTCAGTTATATTATTTGAATGTTATAAGAGAATTTGATATTGAACTGCAAAATTTTTTACATACATATCATGAACAAAAAAAAAAACATTGATTGGATGGGGATGGCGGAAGCAGAAAGTTGATCAACTTTTAATATAATTTCTAATTAAGATTATCAAAACTAATTAGTATTTCCAAATTTGTTTCTCTAATTTTTTTTACCAACATATCACTGGTAAAAGAAAACAAAAAAACAATACTTACATTTTCCTGAAGATGTATAGACTGAACTAGTTTCTTCATTGCCAGAGGAAGGACTATTTTCTTTACTTGAGTTGGGTTTTATGGTAATTGGCATTTGCTTTAAAAACAATTTCTTTTGATAATAATAATAGTCATAATAATCATTTCTTCAATCAAAAAGCTAAAACATGGATCATTCTTATCCTTTACTGACATTTCAAACTCAGCACCATTTCTTGCTACATAATTAGCCGTTTTATCAATAACCAGTTGCTGATCTGGTGGTGAACATATAATTGATGGTGGAAGAGTGTCTGCTACAATCCTAATAAATAAATAAATTTCTTGAAATTTAAATAAATCTGTAATAATCAATTTGAGAGACTAAACAAAACAAATAAAAATTATTGAATGGTTAATTACTCAAAAGATGATATGACATTTGAAAAACCCATACTTAGATTGAGCATTTGCAGTTCTATTCAGTTAGTTTAAAAAATTTCTTTTTTTTTTCTTTCAATATTTAAGTGAGAATCAAACTTGAAATTTTTAGTCCAGAATATTTTTAAAATTTGAATTTAGCAGTTAGTAGATATAAAAGTTCTATAGAAGATTGCTGGGGCAATCAAAACTGTAAAAGAAGGTGGCAAATAAAGCATTGTGTAACAGTAGTAAAGTGCATGGACAATTTAGTATTATATGGTAATATTGGGTTAACCTGCTCAGAGCATCAAGAATGGCCAAACCTTAATAGTTTAAAATTAAATTGTGATATGAAAAAAATGTTTATGATGAATTAAAACCAGCGCATATTAAGAAAATTAACAAATATTTTATATATGTTATTGACAATTGTATAGTTAGTTAATTCTGGAAATCATGTGACATTCAAGCACCTAAATAGCAGGTGGAATACAACAAAAAAGAACTCCATTCAATTAATCAAAGATTTTTTTTATTCTACTCAGCTGAGAATCAATCTACAAACTTTAAACTCTGCTCCTAAAATTCTGCTATTATGACAAAGAAACAATATTTTTAAGTTTAGTTACGTACATAAGATAATTTGTAAATTTTTTAGTCATAGAATTTGTTTAATAATCTTTTTTATACAACTAAATGTATGTTATGTATTTTTTTATATATAATGCATATTACATTAAGTTTACTATAGATGTAGTATCTACTAAAATAGTACTACTATGACTAAGTAATAACATTTAACCATCACTTGATGATGTTGGCTATTGCTTACCATCTTCTTAACACAACTTTAATCATTAAGATACAGATATCCGTTAGTTTATATATATGTATTAAAGTTTCAGGCAGAAGACAACTATCTTAAACAATTAAATATTTCAAATTTAGTACTAGAAAAATATAAGATGTATCTGACTAAGAAAGAATGAATTCAAATAATTCTATTCATAGGAAATTGAAACCATAGAGAGGCTGTTATAAAAAATTAACATTCCATATACAACAGATCATTTAATAGTTCTTTAAAATCAACTAATATGATTATTATCACTGGTAACTTAATGTAGCTTTCAACAGGCAAAACTCACTATACACAAGAAATGGTGATCATGTGATGTTTATTGGCTTAATGTAGCTTTCCAAACTTTCCATATGAACACTTCGCAAATCCTGAAATTTTAACGAAACATCTTGGTTATTTTATAGGGAGATAAATATTAATAATAAATAAATAAATCAAGGAAATATAAAAGCTAAGAAAACAAAAGTTTATTCTCAAATTTTAATTATGTAAATCAAATTTAATAATAATATAAACCAGTGTATATACAGTAAAATTATGTATTTAATGATTTCAATATTTTTGGGTATTTGAACTACAAATTCTTTTGAGGTCAGGTGCAGTATTATAAAGCTGAATTCTCATATCCAGTATAGCATCAAGTCTGTTCCAGTAGTTGGATTTGTTTGCAGCATAATATGAAAATTCTGCCTCAACTAAGTATGTTGTTATAAAAGAAAACAAAACACAAATTGCCAGTTTTGACACATTGGGATACTTTTTTGTTAAATCTACCAGAAATCATTTAATGACAATTTCTTGTATTTTTCTTTTAAATCAGATTCACTAAATAAATCAATTATACTTTTATAATCACTTGCATTGAAGCCTATTTACTTAACTGTCACTGTAAATGGATTCCAAATCCAGGAAATAAACTTCATCGGATGTTGTAAAATATTGCTAAAGGATTGATTGTAAGTCATACAAATGCTCTAAAATTATGTTGAAAGTTCATCATCTGCTTTAGAATTTAATTCAATTAAAAATTCATGCAAGGTTGAAAAACAATCAAAATTATTCTGTTCACCGGCAGAAATCAAGAATTGTAACTTCCTATTAAAAAATACAATTTTCTCTCTTAAATTAAAATTTGTAATATTTTTTCATTGTAATGATTTCATTGCATTTAGTAAAAACACTTGCCAAATACACAAGACTGATTAACCATGAAGGATTTATTAATAATTCAATGAGATTCTTAAATTATTTGATGGGGGGAAAAAAAACTAACTCCTTACAAAGTTCACAAAAATCTCAATAGTATTTTTTATCTGGATAGTCATCTTACTTCACTATGTAATAAAATTTTGTGTAGTATGTTTATTACACATTCCATCATAAAAAATTTGAAATAATCTGGATTGAAGTCATCGAGATTTTTCATAATAGATAATTTTTACAGCTTCATCCAAATCAATTAATATATATATGTGCTCTGCGCACAGATAATGAAGCTATTAAATGTAAATAAAATTATTAAAAGTTACCGCCAAGCACTTTCGGGACAGTCACCATGAATATGGCACTATAAACTGTCCCGAAAGCACTTGGCGGTAACTTTTAATAATTTTGTTTATGTTTAATAGCTTCATTATCTCTGTGCAGAGCACATATATATATATTAATTGATTTCAAATGCTAATGAAGTAAAGCCTTAACTACTTCATCCAAAGTAGTTTTAAATTGAAAATTTTTTGTTACTAGTGCTAGTCTATGCAAACATAATGACTTTTTTTAGCTACTTGTAGAATATGTTATAACTCCACATCTTTTCTATTATTGCTTGAGCATCATCTGTATAAATATTAACACTACTTCCAAACAATTTCCTGTTTTGTAATATAATTATTACTACAGTTTATAATAACTTCTCCAGTAGCTTTCTTGTAGATATTTGCACAAGTATATCTTCTTCAACACTATTATCAAATACATAATGGACAAGCACCAGTAATACAGCAAGCACTGCAATATCTGAAAATTCATTCTTTGCAATATATATTCATTGCAAAGTCTAAGTTGATGAATTGCTCTTTTTCTATGTCGGTGGAAAGATCTTTGATGCAGCGTGGAACAGTAGTATTGACAATTGTGATGTACCTATTATTTTTAGATTTTTTGTTTAACATGCATGATATAATGTTTTTACACAAGACTTAATGAATATCTCACTAATTGTGTGAGCTTTACCTTACATGCATCATGTGACGCTTCTGTTGCACTTTCATTTTCAGGTTTAGGAATTACAAACATTTGAAGTTTACATTTTTTCTAATGAATCACCTCTTTAAAAAAATGTATATCTCTTTCTTTTGTACTCAACCTGTTTCACTTCAAAATGCCAAGAAGTTTAGCTGGAGCCAATAAACTGTTTGTTAATATTTTATTATATAAAAGATCAGGAGCATGTATATTGCCAATACACATAAAATCCCAATTTAAATAACTTTCTTTGTATTTCTTTTTTGATAGGCTCTTAGCTAGCATCTACTTTTTAATATTAAATTTTGAAAAAATCAGTTTCTTCTTCAATCATAAAGGTGTAAAAAGTATTTGCCCTTCCTTATCTTAAAGTTTCTCACTTTAACCAAAAATCCATGGGTAATTTTTGAGTATTTAAATTCTAAATATTAATCGAAAAATAATAAATTCTTACAACAGCTATATAAATATCTTTTTTATATATAAACATAAGCCTTTTTCTGCACCTGATTTGGTGCCCTTTTCAAATGTTAATAATCTATTACATTAATAAACTATTACAGACATAAAACCATCTAGTGTTCAATAATGAAATTAAAACCAATACCAATATAAATCATTAAATAAATCAAAACCTACATATAAATCCAGTAATTACAAAATAATTGACTATATCATAACAATATAATAAATAAAATAAATTACATGCATTTTTTACAATTATATATTTGTCAATTTATATAATTTTCCATTCATTTTTAATTAACTAGTTATTAACCAAATTTATAAAAGTCTCGTAAATATTCATACAATTGTTTAAATTATTTTTAATATATGTTTCGTATATTTGTCTTCTTTTTGGATCTTTGATGAAATTTAAACATTTAATACTTTTTGTAGCATCTATTATATGCCCATATTTTAAATTGTGAATATATAATGCAGATTTTTTATCTTTTCTATTAATTGCATTATTATGTTCTTTGGCTCTTATCTCTAATTGCTTGCCAGTATGCCCAAAGTAAACCATTTTACAAATTTCACATGTAATTTTATATAGAATTCCTTTTTTGTACTGTATATCATCTCTTAACCTATAATTACCTATAAATAGATCAAAATTTTTACTGTTTCTCCAGCCATATTTATATCCTTCCCAATATAATTTTTGTTATACCTCAAAAAATTGATATTTATATAGCTGTTGTAAGAATTTATTATTTTCTGGTTATTATTTTATGGAAGAACAGCATAAAGATATTTTTTTTTTTCAATTTGTTTCTAAATATTAGATAGAACTACAATAGAAAAAAAAATGTTATAAAAAAAGATTGCATCACACAAAAATATTAAAAAGTGTCAAAATTGTAAAAAATCTGATAAAATGTTTAGTAACAAAGATTAAAGGTTGCAAAATAAATAAAATTGTAATATACAAAAGCAAATGATGCTAAAATAAATATTTAATGCAATTATAATAAATAATTTATAATTATTATAAAAATTATAATAATAATAATAATAAATGTTCAGTCACAATTTATATGAGTCAAATAAAATCTATTATAATAAAACAAAAGTATTAATAAATGCTTATAATAATAAACTTATATATTTAAACAAAATAATACAATGATGCATTTAATAAACAAATATTGTCACAAATATCTGTTTAGCTAGCAAAACTGATATTTGTTTACTACTTGGATAAATTGCTAACAACTGTTGATATGATTGTCAGAGTTGGGCATGTGCAGAGAGCCCCATTCATGTATTTCAATATATTCAAACATGTTTCATCTTGGTCCAGCTTTAAAATAACACTTTTTGACTTTTCATAATACATTGGTGTTTACTGTATAACAAAAGTCTGCTCATTGTCCACTAAACCATGAATGCTGAGCACTTATACACTGCCACAACATCTATCATCTCATGTTTAGTTTATTAGATAATCTAAATTTTGATAATGATAGACATGTTTTCTTATTATGATGCCATCTTTTTGCATATATTATTGTTTTATTCGCAAATGCAAACATTAAGTTATTTCAAAAATTAGCATTTGACTTCTGCATATCTATATTACTACATAAATGTGAAAATTTGTTTATGATTTTATAACTCAACAAACCTTGCATCAATCTTGATGAATCTTGCATAATTATCTTTTTTTGTATAAAATTTTAATAGCCTATAAACTTTTGTTTTATGGTACCACATTTAATTTCTCATTTGAATAATGACAATTTCAATCAGTTATAAAAAAGACATTGACAAACTTTTAATATATATTCAATATGCAAAAAAGTACATTTGAAAATGCTATGTATACAGCAAAAGAAATATATAAGAAAGTATATTTTAAAATGACACAAGTATTTGCATGATTTTAAAGGTATTAATTAACTTCTATTAAATAAATAAAATACTAATGTGTATATGATAATAAAGGGATAGTTTCCATTATTTATCTTCACAAATATATTAACTTACAAAAATTTAAAAAAAGATATTTTACAGTTTTGAAAAACTATTAATTTTTCTTCTATCCTTTATTTATTTACTATCTAAACTATTCTTCATATATATACAAAGGTTATTAATTTTTTCTTTTTTTATATATGTCAAATGTGTTGACCAGGACGTGAACCCCAGGCCAGCTGCTTGGAAGACCAACGTTTGATAATTAATTCTTTCTTTATGGTATTTAGCTCAACTTAATCAAAAATAAACAGGGAAGGTGGTCTCACATTATTTATATCGAAAAAATGTTGACTTACAATAATGAAAAAAAAAAGCTGACTTTTCTAAAGTGCTTTATAAATGTAAACAATATCAAAAATTATCCAATACAATAAATTACTTATTTTTAAAAATAATAGCAGGGTGCTTAAAAAATTAATAATCTTTTATTAAGTGCTGTATGAATTGCTTTAAATAATATAAAAATTATCCAATATAATATTGCAAAGAATCTTTAAAACATATTTATATTATCCTTTATATACACAACACATGCTAATATCTTGCAATTTTTGTGGTGAATAGCTAAAGTATGTTAATATACAATATATGCATTGATTCAGAGAAGGGGTTTCAGGCAGCTTGAAGAGAGTATAGTCACTGTTTTATTTGGACACAAACATTACAATTACTGCCATTATCAATATTTATTAATGAAGTTATTAATCAAGTCATAGGTAAGCATTTAGTCATCTATGTCAATATGTAAAGAAAACCAACAACTATCTCATAAATTTACAGTATTTTAGCAAGAACAGGACATCATTAGATGACTATGAAGATTAAATCAGTTTTATCTCCCCTCTTTAAACATCAACAGGATGACAATTATTAGTTAAATTAGAAATGCATGTTTTATTCAAGAGAGATAAATAAATAGAAAATACATATCTGTTACAAAAGAATCCCAGGAACTGTATCTCTTGAAATTAATTATCATAGATAAATGAATATTAAAAGCAGTTATTCAAATTAGAAATGCATGATTCTGATTAATAGAATAAAAATTAATAATAATAAAACTCTTGAGAAAAAATGCATATTAAAATATATTATAACTTATAAATAACATGCAGGAACAAATTATATGACACTAATTAATATTTGTAATTAATCAACTTATGCTTAATAATATTAATTAATTTATCACGTGAGAAATATATATAAACTAAAATCCTAAAAATTGATTACTGATCATAAAAAACTTTTTATTTTTTTTTGCAATATTTCTTTTTAATAAATTATGGATTATTATTTCTTTTAAATAATATGTAAATATAGAAACATATTGTGTTATATTCTTTTATTCTACTGATTCAAGCAAAGTGGCTGTAAAGCTAGTATATATATAGTTTTATTATAAATATTCTAGTTAAAATTAAAATATAATTTATAATAATAATAAAACTGTATATATAAAAGTCAAATATTAGATTTTAAATCGATTTTAAAAAAATGGTATAGAATCATGTCAATGTAATCTCTTTTAATAGATGCCTAATGATTAACAAATTTACGATATATTAAAAAATATCTCTATTATTTGTTTACTTTAGAATTAAAATAGGAATATTCAGAGAAATAAAAAATATATTACTTTAAAATATTTTAATGACTCATTTTAAATTAACAAAAATAAATTATTCTAATTTTTACTGTCATCGAAAAATGGAGAGCAATTGCTAAATTATACATTGGACCACATTTTAATGATGCTCCAAAGAAGCTTTGCTTTAAAATTTCTTCTAAGCTTAATGACACATATAAATTATGCTATATATTTTCTAACAAAATTTTACAGAATGTGATAAAACTTCAAAAATTAGTTTATATACTTGTCCATTTCACTTTCATGGAAAATATTACATATTTTCAATTTTTGTTTTTATCAGGTTATCTTAGCTCAATTTTATTGTTGTCTAAAATAACTTGTAACTTTATTTATCAAAAATAAATTAATAAAACTAAAATACAATTCTAGATTTAATAAATTATTACAATGATCTTAATAAAGTTTATTTCTATTGAAGTTCTCATACAAAAACCACCTAATGGTTTATAAAATATGGCATTTTACTATAATTTATTATTTCAAATTTGGTAAATCATATTTAGTATAATAGATTTTGACCAATTCAGAAATTATTTTTGCATGTAAAGCTTTAATTTCATTGCTTTAAATTCAACATATAATATATACATTCTAAAAATAGTATTTTTATTTTAAAAAATTACATTTCATATATGTTTTATTCAGATTTTTGTTGCAGGGCAAAAACATATTCCAAGCTTTTTAAAAATAAAAAAATGTTTTGGAAACAAATTTTTATTTCAAAATAAAATGATCTTAATTTTATCTAAACTGTCTTTGATATTTTTCTATTTCAAAGAGGCCAAAATAATTTTCTTATGCTTAAAAAAAAAAAAATGAAGGCATTATAACAATTTGATATTGAAGAAAGCTTTTTTTATTATTTTTGTTAAAAAAATAATCAAATTAGTATGGGAAGGGGTTGAATGTACAAATTATAACATTGAATGTCTTCTTTTTTTTTCAGAATTAGTTTAGAACCACACACACCATATTACCTAGATATTTCAACTGATTCGTCTCTATTTATAGATTGTGTTTTATCCTGATTTGAATCTTCTATTTCAAGAGCTGAAGTGCGTGATGGTTCCATTTCCGAAAAAAAGTTGATAATGATACTGATTCCAGTACAGGAGGTGGAGGAATAAAATAAAAGAAAAAGCAAGAAAAAAGTTGAATTAATCAAATATAAAAAATTATTGAAATGTTTTTGTTCGTTTTTTTTTTTTATTTAGTTAGAATAATATTTATTTCAAATACAACAATGTTTTTTTTTAATTAACTATTTTTTCATAATGATTATGCATGATATTATTGTATGTAACTTAGAAAACTTCTGTTTTTTTAAAAAAAATTAAACATCTGCTTAATACATTTGCAGCTAACAGGTCAGATATTAAAAAATCAAGTTAAACATTTTAATCTACTATATTAGGAGCAACTATTGCAAGCTTAAGCAACCAGATAATATTAGATGATGATATCACACCTAAATTCCAAACAAGTTTGCAACTATTTTTATCAATAAGGAGATATCTATGAGTTACCTTTATTTTATTTATCTATGACATTTTATTATATTTAAAATCTTACCCATAATATCATAATAAAACCGTGCTTTTGTTAAAAACAAAAAATGGTAATGCATATATTTTTATTAGTGGTATTTGGGCAGAAAAATTCTCCAGGGACAACCACATAATAAACTTATTATTTGCTAATCTCCAACTTAATGAAGATAACTCTTTATCTTCCTGTATAGTTAAACTTTGAATTAATATTTTTGTTTTATCAAGTGCTGTCTTATTTATCTTATATATATATATATATATTGTGCCGGTCGGATTTGTATGTTCACGTAACAAGGTCTAGCATCTAGGCAAAAGTACCTCGAATCCAATCATGCGCAAGATACACAGGTCAGGAACACTCATGAACTCTGCCCTATTTGCCTATTTCCCAGATCTATAACATTATGAGCAACAATCCCGATGACATCGATTAATTTACTTCTCACCCGCCGGCATCGATCATCGGAGACACAAAAAGACTCTAGGCTAAACTTATATGATAGATTAACTTAATAACTAGCTATATTTTGTGAGCAATGAAGGCTCGTGACCTAGCATATTAATTATGTATTGAGCGGAGATCATCTAGTCATATTTAGCATAAGTAATAACTTAATATATTATCTTAACTAAAAGAAAGCAATGGTTCGAGTTTGATATATATATTTAAGATTATTAATAACAAAAATTATGTCGGGTTATTTAGCCGACGTGAGCCTTGGAAGTATTATATATGTGTTTGATTCATATTTAACAATAACATAAGATTTGCGGCTATGCCAATAATATATATGTGTGATTTAATAAATTAGCACTATTAGAATACATTACTGGAATACTATTACACCCCCAGAGACAAAAAGAGCATTTTACTTAATTTAAACAATAATAGTTTCATAAGCAGATATTACATTTGGTTACATTCAATATTATGATTAATTTGAGTTATAGATAATTAATGCGCGGGATGGGTAATGAATAATTATATAAACGATACTAAATCTATCGCATTAATACTTATATTAAACTAATGGAAATATGTCTGTTTAAAGAAATCATTTCATTACAGCTTATGAATACTTCTGGGTGACTAATAAGACACTGAAAGGTGGTGCGTGCATGGCGGCTGATTGGGTTGGTCCAATTATGGATCCTGGAGTGTGCTTCATGAATTTTTAATAACGAAGTGGACCGATTTCCTCTGCAAACGTAGGCAGGGTCGGTTTGATGAACGAAAGAGTCCAAGATTCCCTGGAGTGAAGTACAGGCGAATCATGGATGATGAAGAGTGGTCGGCAATGTCATTATCGGGCTGGATTTTCCAGAGCGATCCCCGTATAAAGCATGCACATAAGACCAAGGATGTCCCCAGGGTGGTTTTACAGCCTGGTTTAAGGACATAGAGAACGACGATGGGGCCCGACTTCGTGGATGCCTCCATGTGAGAAAGAAGCATGAACATATATATAAACGAAATGGCCTTTATGCACGTAACGCTTAATAATATAAGATAAATATAATTCTAAAGATTAAAGATTATCGAAACGTATTTATTGCCCATAAATTATGAAATATTCGGCGTAATGATATGGCTTCACTAAGCAAACATGGGTAATAATTATACTTAAATATAAAACTAAGATGTTAAGATCCCCCTCCCCCTTACATTATGTTACTTAATATTATTCATTACTTCTTACACATTTAATAAATCTCAATTTTGGTTAATCAATGCCCTTGTGAAAATATATAAATTATTACAAAATAAGTGGGTGGTGGTAATAGCTAAGATGGGTTTTACATATATAATATAATTTAAGAATAAAAGATAGCGCATTATTTAGGAAGGAGAATGTGAAAAACAGACGTCAAATCTGTTTTTCTACAGTAAACATGAAAAATATAATTAGTTTATTTATCTAAAATCGCGAGCACCTGGGCAAGTCGAATAAGACTTGTTTTGATCAAATTATAAATTATTTACCCAGTAAATGATGGGTGGGGAAACGAAAATGAATTATATGCTGGCGATTTTAGAATACTATTGGCATTTATTTTAAAATATAAATACATAAATGTAAATGAAAATTATTTGCCGCTTGGAATTAAAAGAAAAGGAAAAACATTTTATAGGAGGCTTAATATAGATTAGTTATATAGAGTTATACGAATACATATTTTGAAGACATTTAAAATAGATGATTTAAATTATAAATATTACAGAGAAGGCAGGATTTAAGAATTGCAAGCGGTCAAAGTTCTTTTACCTTGCTTATTTAGAAGAGCGATTTCACTAGGAGTCAGTCCATCGGTATTGTTTCACTAGATCTAGGGTAGCATTATTAATTTGAGAGATAGCATTTCACTTTCACTGGAAAAATATACATAAAGTTCAGTAGTACGGGATGCAGAGCTTCGTTCATGGGAACAGCATATTAGAACGGAGGGACAAGGCGAAATTTCCTACTCATGACACATTGAGTGAGAATTAAAACTGGTGTGGAATATGTATAACAACATAGTTATTTAATGGTCTCCTCTTCTTGTGGATTCAAATCCAGCAGTATATATACTTTTATTTTGAAGCTGTAACTTAGCAACAACTGCTGGACCTGAGGCGGTTTAAGCACTTAGTTTTATCTGGAATAGTTTGACCGGATACTCTTATCTAGTAAGATGTTTGAAACAATGCAAGTTTGTTATCAGTTTCTCGAACGATTGTTTTAAAATATATCTTATGATTTTTAAACAAGCTAGCGTGGACAATTTCCACCAATGGGTTTATTTTATTATTACCAATTTGTAATCTTTTACTTTAATCTAAGGGGTCTTCCGGGTAATTGTTTTTCGAGAGACTTTTTAACAAGATTGCATAATTTCTGGCTACAAAATTATATATGAAAAAATAATAAGTTTCATATATAATACCTTATATATATAATATAACTATTAATACATTCGCAATCTCCTACACTGAAATATATAGATATTTATTATTTACGCCCGCATACACATGAGAATATTATTATTAAATAAAATATTTTTAAATTAAAATACATATGTTTACATTATTTATGTTATAATACTGAGCAAAGAAATATATATATTATTAGCTATGTATATACGTGCGTAAAGGCGGGTTTGAATACAGTTAGGTGGTAGGAGATTGGATGTGGGCTGTGAAGCAGGATCTGAGCATCATATCATCTGCTTCAATATATATATAGGATTTAAAATACAGGCATTCTTCATATAGCTGGGGTTTAATTGTAAATATAGTGGATTTGAACACAGACTTTCAAGCACCCTTCAACTATCCACACTATCTCATACCATCACATGATCCAAGGTTCCTCATTGACGAAGGCCACAAATCAGAAACTAGTCTGAGGATATTGGATGAGTAGGCACTAGACAGGGATTTTATGCACAAGCCTTCTGGCATCCATTGATTACCCTGGTTGGCACAGGGTGGCACTACATATGGAGAGTTTTGCCTTATTATCTCATACCACTGATACACATGACCACACAACATGTCGAAAAGATAAATAATCACCAATATATGTATTTCGTGTTGAACCAGCACTCATCAGTTGGTCTAGATTATCATCTATCTCACACATATATAATCAGTGCTCAGTTTATATTAAGATAGCACATCTTCATACTTTAATGGACAGGTTTTATTCTACTCCAACTTTTCAGCCATTTATACCATTTAAAATGTGATGATGGAAAGCCTAAATCCCATGCTGCTGCCAATATTATATATATATAGGATAAACATAGTACAATAAAAAAAAAATTAAATTTTTAAAATGAGTATTTGCTAAAGTAAATTGTTGAATATATTATTTTCAAAAAGCGACTGAATCACTAAATAAATGAATTATTTATTTTAGCATAAAGGGGTTACCAAATCTGTCATTTCAAAATCTGTTATTTTACTTAGTAAATAAATAAAAAAAACATTAAAATTCATAAATTAGAAAAATATAAATATTATATGGCTATATTATTTATTAAAATATCAGACACCATTATCTTGTCTTGCAGTGTTACTTTCCAAATCTCACACTCTCTGTAGCATTTGTATCACATATATAGAATATTTCTATAAAATACTTCCTTTAAATAATAAAATTAGTAATTTAATTGTGAAATAAAATCATATACAGTAGTCAGCTGATGGTTTAACAAGAACAATCATTAATTTGTAAAATAGTTTAGAGAAAAGCAAATCTGTGTTATTACTATTGCTTGAGTTCCTGAAACAACTAGTTCCATCTACAGTTCAAGATAATTTTTTGATTCAAAATTGAAAAGGCAGTGAATTTATAAGTGGAAAAATGTTCCAAACAATGATTTTGTATTGCATCAAAAATCTTTGAATGACTTCAAATCATTCATTGCAAGCTGCTATCATATTTCTGATAGAATTAAAAAAAAAATTTAAGAAAAAGAATACCATCCAGAACAGGGCAAATATATATATGTGTGTGTGTGTGGTCTCTCAATTTATTACTCCACTATCTTTTTTATATCTACATTATTCTTTTTTTACCGATAATCTTAATATTTAAATGAATTGTAATTTTTAAATTGTATATATGAATAAGTACCTATACGGCTGCAGAAAGGAGTTTGCTATTAACTGAAAGGAGACCCTTTGATTCCTCTTGGAGGTTTAAGGGAACCAAGCAGGGCAAATTCCTAATGTCCATTCCATACATTCTTGTCATTGCAGCTGTTATTAATATGTGATTATTCCTATATGGGCTGCTCATTAACACACATTAGCCAGGGTGGTGAGTTTATTGGCTTTTTACCTCTGAGTTTAAGATCAAGAAACACCATGGTCTTTCTTTTCAGTTGCCTGATAAGGCAGAATGAATGTTTGTGTAAATGGTAAATATTTTTCCAATACATATATACAATTATGACAAACAAAAATAAATCATGGCCCTTATTCCCAGGAGGTTTTAAAGTCACCAACCAAGGCAGCGATTGGTGGCCAAAGGCGGAGGGTGTTAAGAATCCCCTGATTCTGGATCCAGGCTGCCATTTGATGATGACTTTTTGTTTAGATACTTACAACTGCAAATCACTTTCAAGTGAAGGAAGATTGCAAGAATTAGAAGGACTGTCTTATATTAAATGGGACATTATTGGACTTTGTGAAGTTAGAAGAAAAGGTGAAGAGACAATTGATTTAAAAAGTGGACATGTACTCTATTATAAAGGCACAAATACTGGAAATACAGGTGGAGTAGGATTCATTATAAATAAAAAGTGGAAGAACAACATTGTGGAGATTGATAGTGTATTGGATAGAGTAGCAAGATTAGTTATACAACTTAATAGCAGATACCAAATGCAGATGATAATTCAGGTTTATGCCTCAACAAGTTCTCATAGTGATGAAATAGTAGAAGATTTTTATATGGATGTACAAAAGGCTTTTAATCAGAGTAAACATCATTTTAAAATTGTTATGGGAGACTTTAATGCTAGAATTAATAAACAAATGAAAGATGAAAGGGCTGTAGGTAATTTTGGTTGTGGTAATAGAAATGAGAGGGGACATAGAATTGTGGAGTTTGCAGAAAAAGATAATCTTTATGAATTCTTTTTTTTTTTTTGAGAAAAATGTTAAAAGGAAATGGACATGGAAGCATCCAAATGAAGGTATAGCAGAATTGGATTATATTTTGACTAACAGAAAATACATATTTCAAGATTGTAATGTTCTTAATAAATTTAACACAGGAAGTGATCATCGATTAGTAAGATGTAAGATATGTGTTAATGCAAAACTAGACAGACAAAAATTATTAAGAAAAACAATATTTACAGTTGATATTCCTAATCATCAGAAACATTCTAATGAATTTAAATTAGAACTTACAAATTGGTTTCAAGTATTAGTAGATTTTGAACACGATTCAGATTTGAATGAAATTAATATGAAAATAACTGATACACTTTTAAAAACTGCAACAAAGATGGCTGGTAGAAAAAAGCAGCAATTGACCAATAAAATTTTTACTGAGACTAGAGAATTTATGAAGAAAAGAAGGAATATGAAGATATACAAAAAGGTTGCTTTAAAAAGGATTGAATATCTTGAATTTTGTAAAATGGTGCGGTAAAGAGTTGAAAATGATATAAGAAAGTATAACTGCTAACTAGCAAGGAAAGCTGTAGAAGAAAATAAAAGTCTCAAGAATGTAAAACAACATTTTGGTATTGGTAGAAAATTTATATCTGCAATAAGAAAAAAAGATGGAATTATTACTAAAAAGAGAGATGACATAATGAAATGGGTAGAAGACTTATCAAGAATTATATAGTAATAAAGAACAAGTACCTCCTATATCTATTACATCTTCTGAATTGCCCAGAATTTTAAATGAATACAATTAAATGTATGAAGAAAGGAAAGGTTGCTGGTAATGAGGGAATTATAATTGATATATTAAAAGAAGCAGGTGAAGAAATAGAATTTTTTTAGCAAAGTTATATACCAAATGTCTAAATGATAAAGATGTACCAGATGATTGGAAGAATGCAGTAATAATATTAATATTTAAAAAAGGTGATAAAGAAGATTTTATAAAAATTACAGACCTACTAACCTTTTATCAGTTTTATACAAAATTTTTACCAAGACAATTAAAATTTGTCTACAGAGAATATTGGATTTCCACCAACCAAGAGAACAAGCTGGATTTAAAAGTGGTTTTAGTACAATGGATCATATCCAGGTATTGAGAAAAGTTATAAGGACAAATGAATATGAGTTGCCATTATGTTTTGGATTTGTAGATTATGAAAAGGCATTTGATTCTATAAACATTTCTTAGTGATTAAAGCATTGGGTCATCAAGATATAGATCCATATTTTAAAGAATATGTATAAACTTGCAATAGCAACAATTAGATTACATAATGATACTGGGAAAGTCAACATTGAGAAGGGTGTAAGACAAGGTGACTCCATATCTCCAAAACTTTTTACAGCAGTGCTGCAAGAAGTATTTTGTGGATTAAAATGAGAAACTAAAAAAGTGAAAGTAAATGGAGAGTATTTAAGTCATTTAGATTTTGCAGATGATGTAGTTGTTTTTGCAAATAATGCTTCAGAACTGCAGGAAATGTTACAGGAGTTATCAGATAAAAGTAGGAAATTAGAGCTAAAGAAAGATAAATGTTAAAAAGACTAAAGTGCTGTTTAATCGATTTGCTCAAAATATGAAAATAAAGATTGATTATGATGAATTAGAAGTTAACAGTTACAAATACCTTCGTCAGATTATTAATAAAGATGAAAACATAATGGATGAAATTAATCATAGAATTACACTTGGTTGGAGTGCTTTTGGTAGAAATAACTTGATACTAAAAGGAAATATGCCTATGTGTTTGAAAAGGAAGGTTTTTAGCAAATGTGTTTTACCAGTTTTTACTTATGGATCTGAGACTTGGACACTTAATAGAAGAGCAATACAGAGACTTCAGACCACTCAAAGAAGTATGGAGAGATGCATGTCGAGAGTAACAAGAAGAGATCGAAAATGCAATGTATGGGTAAGAGAAGAAACAGGTGCTACTGACTTCATTGAAAAATTAAAAGATTGAAGTGGAGTTGGGCTCAACATATTGCTAGAAAAGATAGTAATAGATGGACAATTGAAATGTTAAACTGAATTTCAAGAGATTGTAAAAGACCCAGAAAGAGACCACATGTGAGATGGATGGATGTAACAAGAAAATGTGCAGGGGTGATGTGGAGAAGAGAAACTAAGGATTGGAGAAGATGGATTGAACTTGGAGAGACCTTCCTCCTGCAGTGGATTGATAATGGTTGATGATCATGATGATGTACCTATACTGTATGTATGTGTAAAAAAATTATGTACATATACAATGCATTATACATTGTGTTTGCAACTATTATTAACTAATCTATGTTATAAAAGCATTCTGTGAATTATTTTTGCTTCATTTCTTAAAAAATATTGGATAGTAAATGTATCTATTTATTTTTATTTTTCTGTGGTTTTTACAGCCAACAATAAAAATGTATATGTATGTGAGATTATAGTTGGTAGCAAAAATAACAAAAACATGGAATAATCCATAAGAAAGTGATGAAAATAATATATAAAAAAAAAATAGTCAAAATTCATTAAATTTTAATTTGAAGCTAATATTAACCTAAAAATAGATTTGACAAATTTGCAATTAATCTTTTTATTTTATTTATTTGTGAGTTTCTCAAATTGTTAGTTGAACAAATCATATGGTTTTATAAGAGACTAAGATAAGTGAAAGATGATTAATATTAACAAAATAACTTTTCTTGGAATTTTTATTTCATAAAAATATTTATAGCATTCTTTTAAAAGAACGTTATATATTGTATATTTACAATTCTGAAGACTGTAAATTAAGATGTAGTTGTAATAGATTTTGCACATAATTCCAATGACCAAAGACAAATTGTATAAACTGAAGCTTGTATTAATGGTGTTATAATCAATCCTTGTGTAATGAAATAAAACCTGTAACCATACCAAAGGTTTACACAAATAACTTTTGGATAAAAATATTCTGTTTTTCCTGCTGTGTCCACAGGGAGTTTAACTCAGTTATGGTAGCATGAAGAAATAAATATAGGACCAGTTAAGAGTAATTAAATATTATTTAATTATTAATACAATAGACATAAACAGGTTTGCATATACATATAACTAATGTTGATAACAATTCTTTTAATTGGAACTTGCAATGAATATACAATTTAATGTTTAGCAAATTATACTAGTTATTAGCTCACTGAAACTTGGAGTAGTCTTATTTCCTTTTTATATAGACTGTTAATGTAGTAATAGTAGTGTGCAACTTCAGGAGTAATCCCCAATTAGATTTTTTTTTAGTAGGTTCTGCAACTATAACCATAATGTTTATTTATCCATAAATTGGTGGTTGTCTTAAACTTTTTTTTGGAACATTTTGTAATGATAGAAACTAATATTATTGCTGTGCAGAATCCACTCCAAGCTCTGCAATAGATTTCTCTTTTAATTAATATGGTTAATTTACTTTAATTTTATTTACAATATATATATATATATATATTTGTTTATATATTACATTTCCATAATTAATTTATCAATTTAAAGCGGGGAGGGGAGGTTGAATTATAAATGAGTGTGTAACATAATTTCTTCATGCAGATATTGTGCATAGGACAATTTAACTGTCTTTAGAATTTAGGACTTGAATGTCTTCTATGTAATTATAATGAATTGTGCTATCATAGGTGTTACATACTTAATGCTTATATGTAATTAAGCTATCAAATATTAAAACATGTCATTGTTTAATGCTTGTCATAATAAATATTTAGATGATTGAAACACAAACATTCATAAAGCATATCAAAATGTATCGATTCATAAATTGATTTTTATGAAAGTTACTTTTTTAAAATTACAATTCTAAAAGAAATGTGGAATTGTTTTTTTTAAATAATTTAATGTAAAATTAAGAGCGTGCTAATAGCTCTAAACAAGCTTTTTTTTTTTATTTATGATAAATGCTACTACAAGAGAAGGCATTCAAATCATTTTTATCTTGAATGGTTTCCATCCCCAGACCGGTTTCGACCTATGGGTCTCTTCAGTGAGGAGTTGGTCGAAACCGGTCTGGGGATGGGGACCATTCAAGATAAAAATGATTTGAATGCCTTCTCTTGTAGTAACATTTATCATAAATAAATAAAAGCTTGTTTAGAGCTATTAGCACGCTCTTAATTTTACATATTTGTAAGTGCAAGCTATATATAAGTCATGTGACATCTGACTTGTTACTATTACTATTATTATTTTGCTGTTGTGGCTTTAGCTAAATTAAAGAGCTAAGCCTACTAATATATGGAGTATCTGAATTAAGTTCAGGCCCATATGATTTTTTCAGTTGGAGAGCTGACTTTAAAGACATGTAGATGTCTAAAAGTTTCAGATCTTCTTCTAACAATTATCTTTTAGATAAATGCTTTGCTTGAGTTGGTTTTTTAGATCTAATGTCCCAACTCCTCACTGAAGAGACCCATAGGTCGAAACCGGTCTGGGGATGGGGACCATTCAAGATAAAAATGATTTGAATGCCTTCTCTTGTAGTAGCATTTATCATAAATAAAAAAAAAGCTTGTTTAGAGCTATTAGCACGCTCTTAATTTTACATATTTGTAAGTGCAAGCTATATATAAGTCATGTGACATCTGACTTGTTACTATTACTATTAATAATTTAATCTACATTAAATATCCATAATCTTTATAAGAGTCTATATTTTTTAAAGTACAAGTGTATTTTCCAAATTAACACCGCCGCTAAATATTTATATATCCAATGTAGACTACCAGGACAAGGAATTTAATTATAGCCCAACACAACTTAAAAGACCTGATAAAAACCCATTTCTCCTTAAATAAGATAGCAAGATTGCTATTTATCTACAGCCTACTAATTATTTTGTAAACATTTTAATTACTTCATAGTTTTTAATGCTTTTTTTTGAGACCGGTATAATGCGAGAAATCACAGAAAGCAACTGTAGAGAATTGAACAATTTAAAATATAAATTGTTGTGTTTGGTAGAGAACAAACTACTCAACAATTAATATTTAAAATTTATTAGTGCCAAAAAATATACATACATTAGTTAATAAATATAGTTTATATAATTAATGCTGAAGTAGTCATGCTGGAAAATGGAACTCACTTCCAGCTCAATAATTAACCTGCCTCGCAAGTTCAAAAAAATACTTGTGGCTGCCTTGAGTTAGCTCTAGTTTGGATGTTGCAGTTTCCAATTTGTAGATGGACTTGCCTTACTATGTGGATATCATGATAATGAGTAGAGAGAATAAACTTGCTGATGACAGAGGGTTTATTGGAGAACACATTCAATCAATCAGGTTCACAGAAGTAATTGTTCTCTGGTTGCCTCCAAAAGGATGACTATTTAAAGTTAGATCCACTACCTTACTGGAAACATGCAGGTTTGGTGCATGAACCCCAATGAAGGATTTCATCCCATTGGACAAACTGGGTGCAAGCCAATCGGGTAAAGAATCTGGAATAGTTTACTTCTGAAGGCAGGGTCAAATACATAAATTATTTTCCATTATTATTCCTAATAAGCATTTAAAAATTAAAAATTTTTTTTTGGAATATCTATTTTTAATTGTGTTAAGTATGAATGTATATTTATGAATTGAAACAGTCAGTTTCATCCACCTGTCTGAGACATATTTTACATCCAGACCTATCTATGCCAGGTTTAAACACTGTCAGAGTACCCATCTAAACAACCTTAAATTACTATATATGCAAACGGGAAGTCTGTAATTTAATAGTATATGTATATATTACAGATACGTGTTCATTTTAAAAGATTGCTAGTTTATGAAATAGTTTAATATAAATTATTAGTCAATTTTACGCTTTATTTTATTGAAATTGCATATGTATATAAATGCATTCCCGGTGCCATTATCATACATATATAGTAATGAAATTAATTTTATATTAATTATAAAAGCAGCTTTTAGTTTTAGTTATAAACAACTTTTAATTAGGTCATGCAATAGTCTTAAAGTAGCATGAACTTAATTTTATAAATCCAAAATTTTAATGACAATTCTCAGAATTTTATAGAGTTGTAATAATAAACCTAGAAAAACAGAATCTAAATTAGTTTTAGTAATTAAATAAATTAATGGGTTTTTCAGCTACATCCAAGCTTGTAAATAACCACATAGCCAGAATTAAGAAAAATATAAATAGTTCAAGTTTTGTAGCCAAAAGATCAGGGTTAAGCAAATTGTAAGCTGAACCTATGCTCATTTTATCTTTGAAATGGTGGGGTAAGTAGGCAATGTTTACCATCTCTTCTCCTTACTGGAGATGTAACAAATTTGGTTCTATGAAATATGAGGAGCCATACTACAGCAAAGCAGCCCATGGTAGAAGAATCTCCATTATTGTCAAAACATCACAAAAAGTGTCTTACAGATCATGCCCATATGCACAACTGCAATGAAGACAACTGACCAGTAAATTGATAAATTTCCACTCAGAGCTCTGTTCTTAAACTGTAACTTTCAATTATCTATTTAAAGCTAGCTATTTATCAAACCTGCCTTTACAAACACATTTTCTTAAATCTGCAAAGAAAGCTGTTAAACACTAATGTCTGTATCTTGTCTGATTATAAAACTTATAATGTTAAATTCTCTCTTAAAATATAAAACTATTTGTAAAACTCTAATATTTGTGTTAATATCAAAATACACATGTATGATAATTTAGCTATATATAAATAAATCAAATCAAATGAATGACAAACTTTTATCAATTTCTTCTAGCACTTTTAAAGGTATTTAATCTGCCCTGTTTTGCATATTACACTCCTTGAAAATGAAGGAATATTGTACTTCTTGAAAATAAAGGTTATACCTTTGAAAGCTCGAGAAGAAATCGATAAAAGTTTGTCATTCATTTGATTTGATTTATTTATTTATAGCTAAATTATACATATGTGTGTATTTTGATATTAACACAAATATTAGAGTTTTACAAATATATATTTTCTAACACATGGTTGAACATTTATATAAAACTATTATAATCTATTTTAAACTATGTATAATTTTCTGTGGTCTTTTATGACTATTCTTGATCTATTCAAATTATTCTATAATTTTATCATTTTAATATATGTATTTAATATGCCAAATAACTAAAAACCGTGTGTATTATATAGGTATAATTTTAACTTATTTCTCTGCCAAGATTGTTTTACTGATTAATTTTGTGTATTAATATTATAGTAATCACTAGTGCTCTAGTTAAAATTGTAGTTTGCTCAACTTTAATTATAAATTATAACTTTCTATATATGAAACTCATACATCATAGGAACTAGCTACAGAGATATTATCAAATAATATTTCTAATGTTTTGCCAGTAATTGCCCCTCAAATATGCTTTGCTCTCTTTAGATTTATATGTTAAAATGCAGGTGATAATCTTAAACTAGATTACTAATTAACTTAGTCCCTAAATAGTATATTTGAAATACTAAATTTGAGAACTGGGTTGTATAGATATATAAATAGACACTATCTATTTTTAAGGCACGTTAAGATAATTTTACGTATTTGCATGATATATGTATAAGCTGTGGATGTGTCTTTACTAAATATTCTATGTACATTAACTGCTTGCTGCATGATTCTTAATGAGTTTCTGGCTGAGGTCATACTTATCCACTTAGTTTGGGTAAAGCAAACTCTTTTAGAACTGGAAACATTAAGGGTCCAGATCATTGATATTAATGATTATCTGATTCCCTGAACTACTACTATTCTTATTCATGGCAAGTTTTTCAGTCTTAAGGTACTGAGTATTTGATGCTGAAGCCTGTGAATAATGACCCATTCACACCTTTTAGTTTTATTAATATGTGCCATAGTATATATAAGTAAACCTAGAATAAACCAGTTTTTTCTTCTTTTATATCCTGTGTCAGTATAGATCCTAATCTATGTTAACAAGCTAACCTGTGTATATGTGAGCCTATGTGCTCAACTTAACCTAATGTATAGATAGATGCCATAGAAGTGCTATTAAGTTAGTTATATAACTTTGGCTATTAAGTTCCATATGATTTAGAAGACTCCAAAAGAGCTGGAAATTTGGCATATTAATATAGGCATAGATTTGAATAATGCACAACAGTTAATTGAACACTTATAATGAGATAACATGTAACATATGTACTGGTCGAATTTGTATGTCCACGTAACAAGATCTAGCATCTAGGCAAAAGTACCTCGAATCCAATCATGCGCAAGATACATAAGTCAGTAACACTCATGAATTCTGCCCTATTTGCCTATTCCCCAAATCTATAACATTATGAGCAACAATCCTGATGATATCAATCTAATTTTACTTCTCACCGCCGGCATCGCTCATCGGAGACACAAAAAGACTCTAGGCTAAATTTTAATGATAGACTATCTTAAAAACACACTATAATCTAGGAGCAACAAAGGCTTGTGACTTTGCATATTAACTATATATTTAGTGGAGATCATCTAGTCATAAGGAGCATAACTAATAAATTGATATTAAATTAAATAAAAGAAAGCAATGATTCAAGAGTTGATATATATATTTTAAGGTTTATTAAATTAATAACAAATAAATATGTTGGGTTATTTATCCGACACTAGCCTTGTAAGCATTATATATGTCAGATTTTACAATAACTTGATGGTATTTGCAGCTATGCCAATAATATACATATATAACTTAAGGAATTAGCACTATTGGAAATGTATTACTAAAACACTATTCCACCCCCAGAGAAACGAAAAGAGCATTTATCCGACTTAAAAATAAATAATTTAACAAGCAAATATTACATTTTGTTTTTATTTAATATCATTATTAATTTGATTTGCAACATGATAAATGTGCGGGATGCATAATGAATACCTAAATGAATGACAATAAATTTATCGCGCTAACATGTATAGTAAATAATGGAAATATATGTCTGTTTAGAGAAATCATCGCATTACAACTTATGGCTATTCCTGGGTGACTAAAAATATACTGAAAGGCGGTGCATGCATGATGGCAGGTTGGGGTGGTCCAATTATAGATCCTGGAGTGTGCTTCATAAGGTTTATTACCGAGAATTATCGACTTTCTCTGCAAATGTTGGCAGGATCGGTTTGACGAAATAATCCAAGATTCCCTAGAGTGAGGTACAGGTGAATCAAAGATGACGAAGAGTGGTCGGCGATGCATTATTGGGCTGGATTTTCCAAAGCAATCCCATATAATACATGCACATACAACCAAATGTGTCCCCAGGGTGGTTCTACAGCCTGGTTCAAGGACACGGAGAAACAACGATGGGGCTCGACTTAGCGAATACCTCCATATTAGAGAGAAGCATGATTATATAAAATGAAGTATCCTATATGCATGCAATGCTTAATAATACAACATAAATATAGCTTTTAAAATTATCTTAACTTATTTATTGCCCATAAATGGTGAAATAGCCGGCGTAATGGTATGGTTTCTTTGTCAAACAAACATGGATAATACATTTAATTAAATATACAATTTCAAGCTCTGAAGATCCCCCCTCCCCTTTATGTTACTTAATATTATTCATAACTTCACACACATTTAACAAATCTCAATCTCGGTTAATAAATGCCTTTTATGAAAGTATATAAATTAATACGAAAATAAATGGGTGGTGGTAATAGCTAAGGTGGGTTTACATATATAACATAAATTGATAATAAGAAATAGAGCATTATTTAGAAAGGAAAACATTTTAGAAAAACAGATGATCTGTTTTTCTATAGCAAACATAGAAAATAATTAATTTGTTTATCCAAAATCGCTAGCACCTGGGCAAGTCGAATAAGACTTGTTTTGATTAAATTATAATTTAATTACCCAATAAATGATGGGTAGGGAAAACGAAAATAAATTATGTGCTGGCGATTTTAGAAATATTATTGGCATTTTCTTTTTTAAAACATAAATACATAAATATAAACTAAAATTATCTGCCGCATGGAAATAAAAGAAAAGAAAACATTTTATAAGAGGCTTAATAGTGATAAGTTATATAGAGTTATAAAGAGTTACATACTATGAAAATATTTAATATATATATATGATCAGAACACAGAATAAATATTACAAAGATGGCAGGATTTGAGAATTATGAGTGGCTAAAGTTTTTTTTACCTCGCTATCTGGAAGAGCAATTTTGATACGAGTCAGTACATCGGCATTGATTCACTAGATCTAGGGTTGCAATAATATATGGTAGGTAGCATTTGATTTTTACTGGAAAAATAGTTAAAGTTCATCATCAGTACGTGATGCAGAGCTTCACTTATGGGAAAAGCATATTAAAACAGAGGGGAAGGTGAAATTTTTCCTACTTGCAGCACATTGGATTAAAATTAAAATTGTATAGCAACATCCTAATTTTGTGGTCTCTTCTTTTTGGATTCAAATCCAGCAGTATTTATACTTCTATTTTGATGATGTAACATAGCAACTACTGCAGGACCTGAGGCGGTTTAAGCACTTAATGTACATCTGGAATCATTTGACCGGATACTCTTATCTAGTAAGGCTTTTGAAACAATGCAATTCTGTTATCAGTTTCTCGAACAATTGTTTTAAAATAAATCTTATGATTTTAAAGCAAGCTGGTGTGGACAAAATTTCCACTAATGGATTTATTTTATTATTACAAAATTGTAATCTCTTATTTTTATCTAAGGGGTTCTTCCGGGTAATTGTTTTCGAGAGACTTTTTAAAAGAATTGCATCATTTCTGACTGCGAAATTATATATGAAAAAATAATAAGTTTCATACATGATTTTGAGTATAATTTATATATAACATAATTTTAATAATTTATTAGCAATCTCCTACATTGAAATATATATAGATTTATTATTTATTAGCAATCTCCTACATTGAAATATATATAGATTTGTTATTTACGCACACATAAACATGAGAATAATATTAAATAAAAATAGTTTTAGATTAAGATACATAAGTGTTTACGTGTTTTGTTTTAAAATACTAAGCAAAAGAAATATACGTATTATTAGATATATATATATATACGTGCATAAAGATGGGTTTGAATCTGGTTAGATGGTAGGAGGTTGGATGTGGGCTATGAAGCAGGATCTGAGCATCAGATCATCTGCTTCACATATAATCTCATTAGTTATGTAATGTCTGCAAAAGTAATCTTTCACATTCCAATTATATAATATTGCATATTTTAGTTTTACTATCTTTTATTGTCTTTATTATATTAATATTACTTAAAATATAACTCGTTTTCATATCTCCATTTTTATCCAACTCTATATTTATTTGTATTTACATCATTAATTATATATATATCACTTTTTATCACTCAGTGGGTGACTTGTGTTACCAAGTCGAAACGTCTGTATTTAAAATATTTTAACATGGATGAACCTGCAAAATATGTCTTTTATATATATTGTAGCAGTCAATCTTAGCCCAAGATCGAGCTCCACTGTTCTACCACTTAATCCACTGTTTTTTCATCACATGTATATAAACTATACATATATTTCTGAGAAGCGTCTATAGAAGTTTATAAATATAAATCTCAAATAAAATTTTTTTTTAATTTTAAACATTGACTTTTATGGATGCAACTCAGATATATACATATATTAACTGAGCTTATATATATATGTAATATACAAATCAATATATATATCAAAATACAGTACAATTTATATAAATTATATTCTTTTAGAAGTACTTTCGACTATACACTTTGTAGTCTTTATCAACTATATAACATTGAATAATCAAAACGAGACAACCCTTAACAATGCCCATAGTTCAATTCAGATTTCCCACAATTCTGTTATCTTAACATTTGATGACTGGCGATTCATTAACATTTCACGATTTCTTGAAATCAACATAGCCTCTTTTATTTTACGTTTATTATGACAACGTTCAATTTGAATAATTTTCATATTTTTATAATCAAATTTAAATCCATATTGACAAGATTTATTATGATCAAATATAACAGATGATGAAGGTTTATTTACATCTGTTCCATATTGATTCTCTTTTTGAATTCTATTATATAAAAGCATATGTTCTTTTATTCTCTTCTCAAATGTACACTTAGATTCACCAATGTATTGTACGCCGCATCCACATATCAATCTATATATAATAGAATTTTGATTAAACTTTGAATTTTGAATTTTAGAATTATTAAGCAATCTATTTATGTTATTTGTAGAGAAAAAAGCAATATGACACAAACCATTATACATTTTCCTAATAAACTTGACCTGCTCATCTGATATAAATGGCATTGAAATCCATTTCATTTTGATATTTTTATTTTTAATTTTATTATAGTGTTGATTTCTTTTAAATCCTTTAATAATATTAGCAATTGCATTTTTATAATAACCAATTTTCAACAAGTCATTAACAAATAAATGTACATTTTTAATTTTATCACTAGAATATTTGCATAATTTTTCATTTCGAAATAAGGATGTATATTAGAATGTATATTAGATGACTATGTGTCATAAGCTGTCTGGATTGAAATCATTCTTATTTCGAAATGAAAAATTATGCAAATATTCTAGTGATAAAATTAAAAATGTACATTTATTTGTTAATGATTTGTTGAAAATTGGTTATTATAAAAATGCAATTGCTAATATTATTAAAGGATTTAAAAGAAATCAATACTATAATAAAATTAAAAATAAAAATATCAAAATGAAATGGATTTCAATGCCATTTATATCAGATGAGCAGGTCAAGTTTATTAGGAAAATGTATAATGGTTTGTGTCATATTGCTTTTTTCTCTACAAATAACATAAATAGATTGCTTAATAATTCTAAAATTCAAAATTCAATGTTTAATCAAAATTCTATTATATATAGATTGATATGTGGATGCGGCGTACAATACATTGGTGAATCTAAGTGTACATTTGAGAAGAGAATAAAAGAACATATGCTTTTATATAATAGAATTCAAAAAGAGAATCAATATGGAACAGATGTAAATAAACCTTCATCATCTGTTATATTTGATCATAATAAATCTTGTCAATATGGATTTAAATTTGATTATAAAAATATGAAAATTATTCAAATTGAACGTTGTCATAATAAATGTAAAATAAAAGAGACTATGTTGATTTCAAGAAATCGTCAAATGTTAATGAATCTCCAGTCATCAAATGTTAAGATAACAGAATTGTGGGAAATCTGAATTGAACTATGGGTATTGTTAAGGGTTGTCTCGTTTTGATTATTCAATGTTATATAGTTGATAAAGACTACAAAGTGTATAGTCGAAAGTACTTCTAAAAGAATATAATTTATATAAATTGTACTGTATTTTGATATATATATTGATTTGTATATTACATATATTGTGAAACGAATACAGATATCAAACTTTATATATATATAAAAGCACAAGCAAATCCTTTAAATAATTTTGTATTTTTTTCTTAACTGTGTTATTTATTTTATAAATATTTTCTTCATATAAGTATACAAATATTCAAGATGGAAGACGACTTTCCAGGAATAATTAAAGAGGTGGAAACATTACTTTGTTTCATGATTAAAAAGGAATTTTTAAATTAAAATAAAATTTAAAACAAAGCTAATTGATTTTAATTAGAGATTAACATTTTTTATCAAATCTATTTTCAATCTGGAAATTGATTTGAAATTATTTTTGAACAGTTATCTAACAATTCCATCTCCACTCACAATATGTAAAATATTTCTGTAAATTAAAGATAAGAAATTTAATTAAAAAAACATTATTTGAACACCTTAAAGTTTTGTATAAATAGGGCCAAAAATATATTGTGTAAGAGAGAGTTAGGTGAATAGTCTTTAACCGACTCCACATCTATGTAATTTTTGAGGGGCTTCAGCTGCCTTCCTCTCTGTCTTCAGCTCCAATCTTCACCGTGCATGATGTAGCTTCTATCATTCAAGTGTTTCCGTGCTGTCCAAGAACCGCTGAGGCCAAGAGACATATCAAAGAATACCGTCTGCCATACAAAATTCGTCTGTATTCCCTAGAATGTTGAGGTAACCAGCCCAAAGTCATTATAATCGTATTACCTAAATTATAACTTGTAAACTCTCTTTAAATTAATGTTTTCTGTATATTTAATCTCTTTAACTCACTCATTGGTGAGTACGTTAAAACTAATAATTATTTCTTTTCTTTATATTGATTCTCTATAACATAAATTAATATTACTATAAAACATTTCAATCAACTCATGCTTCTTACTTTCTTTTACAAATTAGTGTGGTTATAATTTATTTTAACTGATATTTCTATATTTTTCACTAAACTTTTATTTTTAAATGCAAATCAAACACAGTCCTATGAATTTGGAAGGGGGGGATTAATGAATTCTTATTTGTTTATTTCTAAATAGTTCGTAAGACTGAGTTTTTCTTGTAAAATGAATATATGCTTTTTTAAGAAAATATATTTTATCGTAAAAGTATACAAAATATATAAATACTTTGCAATCTGGGGTGGATATTGGTATACGTTAGTTTTATAAATTTCTTTATTCATCATTGCCAAAAGGCTGGTGAACAAATTCCATTTTGTTGTTCGCACTTTTAAGTGCATGAATTTTAGTTTTTTTTATATATTTAAACAAAATAGCATTGATTCAAGAAGGGGGAGAAATGCACGCTTTATTAATAATAGCTTAAACTTTTGATAAATGACTTAATCTCACATGGGTCATTATTTTAACATATCATTACGTATTTGTTAAACCATTTAAGGCTTTATGTTAATATTTAAACTGAATGATTTCATATTCTTATAAAAGCATTGTTAGCATAGGCCACTCTTCATATTATTAAGCTTTATCTAGAGATGTGCATCGGAATTCCTGAGTTGTCTCATCTTCATTTCAGGTTGTAAACAGGGCAATGAATGTCCCTAGACCATATCTATATATACTCGCGTAATGAGATCAATGCATGGGAAAATTCTGGCAAAGTTTGGCCCAGTGCATCTCCGTCTGAGGACCTTTTGTCAATCAATTCCACAAAATGTGGGGTGGCAAGTCGGCTAGACTGTTTTCTTTCATAATATGATAAAGCACCTCAAGGAAATATTGGATCCACAAATATTCGGCTATTATGCTAGCACCGCAGTTTCCCTATAGTTCGTTTTTCTTTTAGCCTGTTTGACAAAATAAACCGTAATGATATGTAATAATGAAACGTTTTCTCTTTATAATATTTTTAGTTGGAGTTTAAATCCAACCTCTCATGAAACTGCCCTTCCCTTTGGTGAATAAGCAATTTCCATATTGGTAGAATTTTCGCAATATCTGATAGTTTAAATATTGAAAATGTTTAATAAATAAATGTTTTAAATATATTCTGATCAAAATGTATTCCTATTTAAGTGTTGTCAATAAATGCTATAAATGAAAATAAAACTATGTATCAAATGCCAAGGGCATTCTATGAAATCGTACAAACAGCGAAACTCTATTATGGTCATATCTTTATATGTTTTTTTTATGTATAATACGTCTACCAATCACCCAGATAAATTTATTTTGTACATTGATTAAAATCCTATTTGAAATATATATCCATATTGTAACCGCCGCACTAAATTGATATCTATTGAAATAAAATAATTGTAAAAAGATCATCAAATATTTGTAACCAAAATTAAAGTTTTAAATGCGTGAAGTTGAATATACATATAAAATCATCTTAAATTTTTGTCAAAATAAATATATTTTAAACTTTAATCCAGTTGTTCAAATCTCCTTAATAATATGTATATTTATGTATAGTTTTAACTTAATATCTTGGGTTCACTCAACCTCTCATCATCATCATCAGCTGAGTCTTATGCAAAATGATATAGTACCAGGCCCAGAAATAATTAATTTATGTAGTATCACTGTAGAATGTTGTCCATAGTGTTATAGATTTGGGAAATTGGCAAATAGGTTAGAATTCATGATTGCTCCTGACCTGTGTATCTCAGGCATGATTGGATTCGGGGTACTTTTGCTTAGATTCTAAATCTTGTTGAATGGACATACATTTTCGACTGGTACAATATATATATATATGTTGACCACTATTAGATTTCATAATTAATCATTATTATAGTAATGGCTTGCTTAGTCATGTGTGTGAATATCTTACCAAATCAGTGTTAATTTAGTTATTTTATGAGTCTCTTGTTCCACCCTGTGTGACTTTTGGATTGTGGTTAAATTGAATGCATGTGTAACTTGAGAAATACCATCCATAGGGTATTAGATCATTGAGAAAAGCTGCTGGCAGATTCTAGATCTCATCATCTAGATCCGATCAGCTTTAGGGTATTTTGCCTGTGTTCTGGATTTTGTTATGTGGAGTGGCAATTCTTACTGTTACATAGATCTCCCCCCCCCCGATTCTGCATTCCTAGATGTGGGGCTTCATTAATTATTTTTCACAGCCCTGAACTGAATGCATATGGGAAAAAAAGGGATATATATGTATAATTTTTTTCCCCCAGGTTCTGGCATGACAATGCAGGGTTTCGATAGTGTAAACACCCACATACCCTGACTGATAGTTTCAGGTTGATAAAAAAGGGGGAAAAGTTTTTTTTGTAAGATATATAATTTTTTTTTAATATATGTAGTATATTTTTCCCCAGGTTCGGGATGTCCAAGCATGAGGTCTGTTGATTTATTCCACACACTGAATAGGCTATCATGTATATATGTGGACTATTTGCACATGGACACCATAATATATGTAGGAATTTTTTTTGTCCAGGTTTCAATACTCAATTGGGGGATACGCCAATTTATTACATACACTGGATTGGTTAATTTCTTCATACTCTGTATCAGCCACTATGTATATGAAAAATTTTCCAGATTTTGTTAAAATATGTCATAACTTGTTGTGTATATATAATACATTGATGTGGGATAAACCATGTAATAATAATTTTTTTTCACTCTTATCAAAAATGTAAATGCCATTAGCTATATGTTAGAATTAAATAATAGTAGGTGGATATATTTTTTTCCACAGACTATATATGTAATTTTTTTTGGTTGGCATATACTGGAAAACTTCAGATGGAATTTTTTTTCCTTACCTGGCGCAGAGTTGATATATACACATAGAGTGATTGAGGTGAAAGGCTTTATGGTTATACTTAGGTTGGTCTGATAAGCAATTTAAAAATTTTGAAATATATGATGTACACATGTAATTTTACTTGCTCACTGATGGGTGCACGAGAAGTCTAATGGTTTCTCTCATAATAAATTTTGTCATGAAGAGTGAGGTAAAATAGTAAAATAATAATAAAGGAAATCCAATGTTTTTTTTTGTAATATTTTAAAGAGTTGAGTTAGCTGCAGATGATGAAACAAGTTTGATGAGATCAATGAATAGGATTTGTATAGGGCACTCAAATAAACTAAAACTGGCATAGCAATAATAATAAATGCAATGATGAATCTTAAAAAAAAAAATTTTTTTTCTTGATAGAAATGCAACATAATCTAAGAAAGAAACAGGCACTTTGGGGTAAGAATTTATTTCATTATAATTTATGGATTTTCTATAATAGTTTTAATTTATAAATTTCCTATAATATAAAATTGTAATTTATGAATCGTATATATGTAAAATGTTGAGCAAGAAAATTTAATCACCATAACTTAACTGAATGTCTTTAATTTTAAATATGACACTACATATCATAGAAATGGAGATAGGATAATGTAGGAGAAAGTTATAGTGGGCAGAGGTTGGTAGAGAAAGGGACCATAGAGCAAGCTATTTCTGGGGGGAAAGGGCAGTGAGAAGCCATAGTGACAAAATATTCTAAAACTTTCACCATAATAAAAGTAGGAATTACTAGGGACCATACAGAAAAAGAATAAGTCTTCATACTGAGAAAGAAATGGAATGATATGTGGAAAGCCCCTTATATTTAAAGAAACCCTCCATAGTACAATCTGCGATGAGCACAAACTTCACTACCATGTTCTCAGAAATTCGAGAGTGTATAAGAGAATGGTCAAGGAGGTTGGAAGAGAGATACCAAAGACTAGTAGTAGAAATTCAAGGGAGTTTGGGGGATCTGGAAGCAAAAATTTAAAGAAGTTCAGAAGAGAACCAGTAGAATATGACAACTCCAGGAAGATCTGAAGGTGCAAAAGGAACACACCAGGGAACTACAGGGTATTCAGGGAATCTTTTGTATAGCCTGCAAGAATTAAAAGAAAACATAACGCATGTCTTGATGCTGGTGGTCCAGAAGCAAACCTGCCAAGACTGTGTTGACCAACCAATAGAACAGATACCTATATTTGTGGGACTATGAATAAACCAGAAGATAGGGCAGACTTGAACATGGATGTAGAGATATGTGGACAGTGAGATGTTATAGCTATATAACCTACTAAACTTAAGATTAAAGATGATGGGAACATAACTGAACTTCCAGTTTTTTGTGTTGTAGCTGAAAAGGGTGTCATGGCAGATGAGACTAACCACATGTTGCTAGAACCTATGGCAGAAGAGAAGGAAGAAACAAAAGCAGAGGCCTACCATAAGGATTGGGGATATTGGTAAGGGATTTGTTGGTTGAGGTACCCCATATATCTGAAATAAATAAATCACTACAGATCGCCGGGTCTAGATAGTTCCTGATTGGAGGTCTATAATAGAAGTTATCTAGACTGCAGCCCCATCTTCTGATGGAGTATGGCACTAAAAAAGCTTGATTGTAGAATAATGTGCTCGCTTGGTCAGAAAAATGGAGGCCCTGATATCAGCCCCATATAGATATTTGAGTTGGATAGCTAGGTTTGAAGACATGTAGGTGTCTGAAAATTTCAGATTTTCCACTCAATAGATAACTTTTAGATAAGTGCTTAGCTTTGGGTTGGTATTTTTTAGATCTAATGTCTGAACTGACCCTGACAGCTCTCTGAGAAGTGCCAAAGCACAAAACCATGGTCAGGGGTTTGGGGGGGGGTTCCTGACAGAGGTATTTTAAGTGCTGGCTCTGGCTAAGCATTTATCATAAAGCTTGTTGAGGAATTGGCACTCCTCATTGTTTATAACTTACAAGCTTAAGAGAATAGGATCATGTGATCTATGACTCTTATTTTGACTTTTTATAGATCATGTTTCAATTAAACTATCCTCTAACATTGAGCTTTATTTTCTTCTTGGAAAAAATATCCATAGATGCATTATCCTCTGGCAACACAATTCAAGCTTTCATCATTAACATCTCAATATTTTCACAGCTCAGAACAGAATATATTTTTTCAGTATTTATAATTGTTCAGTAGGATTTGAAATGAAATCGATAAATTTTAAAAATAATGCAGGTAATTAAATAATTTAAATAACAAAATTAATTTATTTTAAGATAATCTGGATTGATGAATATTAAAATTACATATATATATATATAATTAAATTCTTAGTTAAGATATCTGTCAGAAAGAATAGGTGATGATGATTATTAAAGTTTAGATAAGATTTAATTTCCCATAAATTTACAAAACCTTTCCAATATATTCACATTCCATATTAATATTACTAGTCTATTCATAAATTAACAAAATAATAATAATGATTAAATATAATTAATTATTCACATAAAATATAAAACTTAAGGCAATGCTTCCACAAAATAACTATTATTTACATAAATTTGACTTTATTTGTTACTTAATAACTAAGTACCAAATTTACTAAAAACATGGATGCAGAATTGATGTGATGTGATACACAGTGACTTCTACTTATACAGAGTCAGGAATCTCTCAGCAACTATGCCTGGAGAAACCTGTTAGACACTTTGACTTCCCTATGCTTCCCTATGCCCAGAGAAACCTGTCAGACACTTTGACTTCCCTTTCCATTCCCCATCCTATGTTTTTTCATATTTTTCTCTATCATGCTCCATCCCATTTCAACAACATAATCTTTGTTAACTCCATGGCCTTTATATCTAAATACCCATTGACTTTTTCCAAACCCAACATAAAACACAAATAATCCCATTTTCTGATTAATCACTTTGTTTATATTTATTTTTCCACAAATTCATTATTTGTACTCTTTCTGCTTGTAAGCATTTACATTCAATTAACTGATGCCTAATATTTTCTATGCCTTCCTTGCACAACTTGCAGACAATCACCCACATTTTTCCATTTATGTGTATATTCCCTTGTTGCTAAAGATCCTGTTAAAGTTTTAAACAGTAAACTACTTTCCTTGTTATTATCATAAATTAACTTGCATCTAATATTCTGTTTACTTATATAAATATTTAAACTCTTTTTACTCTTCATACTAGTTCTCCATCTCTCCAACTCCTTATTCTTTATTAATCCATCTATTCTTTTATCCCATTCCTTAACACTCAACAATTCTCCTAACACAACCATGCCATTTTTGTATAAGTATACTGACATAAAGTCTTTATCCAAATCTTCTGCATATCACATTATCTTTCTCAACCATCTTGTTGTCTGCCCTTTATTTCTAACCCAATTAAATTCTATTTTGGCTATTCTTTTATTATCCATAAACTGCAATCTATCGAACATTTTAATTTTGTTTTTGCAGCTTTCATATAAAAACTTGACCATCGATTTCTCCTTGAATTGCCTCCTTCGCTGTCCACACTTCTCCATCTAAGGCATGTTTTCCTACTTCTCATTGTATTTTTTTTAAATAATCTAATATCCCTTTACCAGCATAATGCATACCATATGTTAACACTGCTACTGCCACTACCTTACATACAATTCTAGCGACATCATATTTATTATATGAGAACACTGTTAATTTCTTTATCAATCCCTTTCTTTTCTTTGTCCCATTTATCAATTTTTTCTCCCATTCATCTAAGCAATTTCTCTGATTACTTAAGACAATTTCCAAATAGTTATATCTATTCACCACACTTAACTTTATATCCCCCAATAAAAATTCTTTATCTTCTCTCTCCCAGTATTAATCATCATTACTTTTGATTTTTCTTCACTAAATTTAATACTCATCGTTGTACCCACCTTTATGCATATTCTCAGCATAACTTCCATATCTTCCCTAGTTTCTATACCCAAGTAAATATCATCAGCAAATAAAAGACCTGTTGACACCTATTAATGGTATCTCCTAGTCTTTCTATTGTTTTCTCCATTTCTCACAAATATAACAAAAACAAAATAGTTGACATAGGGCAATCTTTACTTTAGTCCCATCCCAGTTTTAACTTTAACTGATTTTATATATCCTAATTGATACATATAGTAATTATTTTCATATAATTTCTTAATAATATCCATTTCCATCCATTACCAAATTTACTAAACTTACTCAATCTATTTTTATTTTCTTTATCATATGCCTTCTCTATATCTATAAAAATCATATATAACTGTCTACCTGTATTCCTACTCATATCCATAAGTTGTGTAACTACAAATAAACTATCTCCTATATGCCTATATGATCAAAAACTTCCTTGCATTTCTCCCACTATATTATTATTTACTTCCATCACTTTTGCAACCCTTCCAGCCACATTATATGAGAAAACTTTATATAGCACTGATGTTACCACTATCAGTCTATAATTGTTTAACTTTCTATTATTCTTACCCTTCCTTTTAAATAGTAGCCTTACTCTTGTATTACTCCAATTAGAAAGTTTGTTCTAGCAGTACCCTCTAGGGAATTTTTTCATCATCTAAAAGTAATGTTTTGTAGCGAATTCACAAATGACCAGTATATAAACTTTTAAATTTATATATATAAGGTTTATAAAAATATATTTGAATAATTATTTAAAATGATATAGAAGATAACTTTTAATATTGTTTAAAGTAAATTATAAAGCACTTATTTAAAGATTGCTAATTTATTATACAAACTATTATTTTTAAAAATAATTTATAAAAACCATGTCCAAGAGATTGAGTTTGACAAATATGTTACAGGAATTGTGTACTAAAATTAAAAAAAAGCTCTATTTTGCAAAATATAGCAATAATTCTTTATTGTTTATCCTTTATATAAAAATTTTTTGTTTGTTGCTTAATAACCCAATAAATATTGCACCAATCTCACTGAATCCATGATGTTTTTTTTTTTTTTTCATTTCAGAGTTTTGCTTTATGGTACTTAAATAGTTTTAACAATTTTGGTAATTTTCTACTACTGTGAGCAAATTTCAATATTGTGATTTTCAGTAATGAATACTATAAAATGGATGAAGGCTAGCCCTTCAGTCTTCCTACTGTGATTCAAATATTCACTTTGTTCTATATTTTAAGTACTATTAATTTTTAAAAATTTGAAATTCATTCCAAATATGAACCTTTTTGATTGTTGTCTGGTAAATATTATTGATTTTCTTCTACACAAATTAAATAATTAAAAAAATATAAATTGAACTATAAGAAAAAAGCAAATCATAGCAACTTAATCTATTAATCTATAAGTTATTCATCAAGCCTGTTCAAGAAAAAATGATGCATCCCTTTCAAATCAAGTGCCCTAATGATACATAAAATTTTAAAATTCAATCTTTTTTTTATGTTGTAACAAAAAAGTTACATAATTATAAACTTATTAAAATGCCAAATATAGAATTGTTTGCTCTAAAATTTATATATACTGAATATGATAAAAGACAAATCTGACAACTTTTAATAAATTTAATAAGAAATTACTAAGTAAAAAAAACAAAATAAAAAATGGATATCTCTACCTTTTTGATTTAATAATTTAAATTTATACAATGTTTAATTATATTCCATCAAATATAAATAATTAATAATTCTAAAAATGCTATACCTAAAAGATAAAAAAGCAAAACCATTTACCAAATGTAATAAGTAATTTATAGGAGAATTGAGTTAATGTATGGGAAAATGATTAAAGGAACATCAGATATTTTATAATCACGCAAGAAGTTCAATAAATCAATCATTGAACCATTCTTTTAGTTTTTTTTTTGACCATGAAAAATCTTTTGTTTTAAACAGAATTATAATACTATATGAAGAAATAATCAATAAAGGAAAAAAAAGATGAAAGACATTTATTCTAATAAGTTCAGTTGACAATGATTACAATTTAAGCAATTGAAAGTATTTTTGTATAAGAATCTTACATGTTATTATTTATTTATACGATTATCATAATTTAAATTATGTATATTATATAATTTAGTGGGTGTGTAAATGTATATATTATATCAGCTGCAAAGCAAAATACATAATTGACCACAGAAATGATTAAATGCTGGCTACTTTGGGGATAACAGTTTTAATTAAAATGATAATAAAAAAAAGAGTAAACAAGTAAGTTACGTCTTGCGTTGTTGGCCGAGAGGTTCGCGTCCCCGCCGATGCTATGACATATGAAAAAAAAAAACAAGTTACAAAAAAAAAAAAGAATTTTTTTTTTTAGTTCACTGATTTGAAATTTGCTTGTATTGTCTCTAAATTCAACATTCAAAGGTCAATTAATCAAAGTTTGAATAATTGAAATCTGATTTCAAGTTTTGGTTTTATTTCGTTAAAATGTCAAGTTTCTACATAAAAAATGTGTATTGTAACAATTTTTTTTTGTTATTGAAATAATAAAAAATATTTAGAAAGGTAATAAATATGAATTATTTATTTTTAAATGCTTCCCAGTGTCTCCAATCTGTCTTTTATTTAGCAATCGTCCTTCCCATTAACTGCTCGTAAAACTTGTTAGTTTATTTTTATTTTACAGTCAAGTTATGAACAAAAACAAATATTATAAAACGATCATAATGATGCATGTTGGTTAGATCCATGGTGTGTGCTATTTATCCTAGTAATATAGCCTGGACTGATTATTTACCTTTAGTTTGTCATGTGATCAAATATGAACTACCATTTCTGTACAGTATTTAATTTACATTAAATTATGCCTGCATATAAAATCCTCTCATGAGATATCTGTCTTTAGGGATGTGAAGAAATAAATAATTTGAAATATAAAGTAGCTAAAGAAGTTGAAAACTTAATGCTTCTAAATTTTCAAGGATGGATTTATAGTCTTAAATGCTGGAATAGAGTCCATAATGTAAAAACAAACAATTGAAGAAAAACGCTAAGCTTATTTAACAAAAAAAAAAAAAAGGAATTTTAACGCAGAAAATATTAATAAAACTTTTAATGTTTAAAATATAAGATCACCTGAAGGAGGGTAATATTTAAGTATTTATTATCACTTAATGTAATAATGTCTTAAAATTTTATATATATCTTATTGTATAATAATTTTTTTTTTTTGTTATTTATTAAACTAGCCTCCTGTCTCTCTTTTCATAAATTCTTACCATTTAAATATAATAAATTAAATTTGTAATAGTGAGATCGACCAAATTAATCATGGTATGATTTAATGCTGATGGCGTAGAATATCCTTCCGTAGATTTCCCAGTATTGAGTAGTTCTCTGGTTTTAAACCTAATATAAATTTGTAGTCCGTAGAGGATGTAATTTCCCTTCAGTTAATTGGGAGTGATTTATTGGTCTGGAAAGGTTATCATAGTCTATAATATTTTTATAAATATAGCTAGGTCTGACCATTACTATAATTTAATTTTTTTCCTGTCTTGTTTCATCCGTTATTTGGATTTAAGTATGAAATCTCAAAAGTTATCTTTCATTTTTAAGCATTAACTCTTCATATCCCTAGAATTATTATAATTTGTGCTTAATTTTGATGATCTCTCTTTGCCAAATACACGATTGTTACAATATATATATATATAATAATTAAATATATGTATAGGTTGTCTATACTAGATTTGATTTAATTATTGCTAAATACGCGTGTATTTGAAAAATCTGATCAAACGCGTATTTTTATTGAAACCGGAAAAGACGGAAAATGTTAAAATAAAATAAGTATGTGCGTGTATAAACGCAATGGACGCAGCATTTATTTAATTAAATGCCATTGGAAAACACGTATTAAATTTCTGATAAGAATCGTCTGTCAAGCGTTATTAGCCGAGAGGTCATCGTACCCGCCTTGCAAGCAAGTAATTGGTTGCAGACGGGTCTGGGTTCGCGTCCCGGCCGATGCTATGACATATGAAGAAGAAAAAAAAAGAAGCGAAATTAACTATAAAGATAAAAACTCGTATGATTAATTTGATTAAACAAAAATGCAAGTTGAAATATAAAAACATTATTACTACTACGTGGGAAGGAAGGATTCCAACCAATTAGATTAGTAAAACAAAAACGTGAAGGGCAATCTTCACAAGATTATTAGCTATTAGTAGCCCATGAAGAATGGACGTGTTTCTTCCACTGACAATTATTGTCAGCCTTGCCAACTGGCCTCTCCGGGAACATTTCTCAGGACTCAACTAATATCTCATGACAGCAGTACCTGGTCATAGGACCCACATAAATCAACTGCCTTGAACTCGTATTCATATGTGATAACTTCGAATGTTGAAGATAAAAGAACATTTATAATAACTATTATAATTAGGAGTATCAATAATTTAAATTGCCTTGCCACCTGGGATTATATTAGTGACATTTATTTTCTATTAAATTTGCAATCCAGCTGTGCTGTAACTTGCCACCACTGGACACAGCAATTATAAAGAACTTGAACTCAATCATTCAATGAAAGTCTTCAAGTCTTTTATAAATATATATATTAAGATGATTTAATTTATATGTCAGTTGGCCAAACTAATTTTAATTCCTGTTTTTTTCTATATATATATTAAAGTTGTGTTTTAAAGAGTGTGGTATTAGGTATATATGAGCAGGCACAAATAGTAAAAGATTTTAATATTAGCTGTAGATTTTAAGGTAACAATTTTTATTTCACAAAAACGAAAAGAATTTAGTAACAAATTTTATTATCTTTTTATTAAAAATTTTATAGTGTCTAAAAACAATGCTGAATCTGTAAAAGTTTACCTTTTATTAATTGTTTAACAAAAATATAGTTTATTTTATTGCGTATTGTCATTTGTAAAATCCTTCAATTAAGGTAATTAATTTGAAATTTTGTAATTAATATAAAAATGATGGTTTATCTAAAAAAATATTTTGATCACTGGTTTGTAATTGAGGAGATTCTTGAAAATCCTGAGTGGATCAAACAATGGGTCATGGCTCTATATAAGACTAACTAAAAATCATTTAATCATTTTGCTTTTACTTTATGCTGCCTGCTTATTCTGTAGACTTCATTAGATTCTGTTATTCTGCTTTCACCATGTTATAAGTGCCCTTTTGTAAAATGAACTCCAGACTCACTCCAGTAGCCACATCTGAAGCCATGTGGAGCAACCAGCATATTCTAAATTTGTTTAACAACTGAACTCATGAACTAGTCAACTGTCACACTATAGAACTTGTAAAAAGAAAGCACTTCTCAATGTACAAGAAACAAAAAGAAGACCCCATGAAAGTATAATAACATGAAAAAAGTACAATATACTCCTTGAGATATAAACTGTACTGCAAGTAAGAGCAATATACCCATGTTACTTAGGACTAACTATAAAATCTTTACATGAACTATTTATAATTTCACATATATATATAAGCCAGTGAGTGATGCAATTTATGTTTATCAATTCGTAGTTTGATATATGTTTTATTTAAGAAGTAATTTTATATATAGTTTCATTTTATTGATACACAATTTTGTATTTGTTTTATTAATTTTCTTCTTTTATGGATGTGTTACATATTTTAATTATGATCTTTGAGTATGTTTTGACTAAATCCTGATATTTTTTTAAGCTTTGAACGTTGATAAGTCAGTTAATAAAATCTATAGTTTTTAGAATTATTTTACCTCTCTTAGAGTTAATAGGTTCTTTCCCCCCTTCCATTTTGTGAATGAAATAATTAAAGTTTACTTCATTAGCATATAAAATCCATAATATATATATATGTGTGCTTTGCGCTGCTTCATTATCTGAGCGCAAACCATATATATATATATTATGGATTTTGTCATTGATTAATTAAAAAACCTAAATTTTCTTAGCAAAAGAAAAAAAAATTCTTATAAGTTAAAAAACAAAATCTCTGGATATTTGTTTTATACCTGTTTTAATTAATTAGAACTTAACTTAATCATTTATATTAGATAGGTGTATATAATAATTTTATATAGATGCTAAATCGTTAAAAGTTTTGGGCCGGTTTGTTCTTGCTATTTTATCATATGTATCTGTAAGAAAAAATATTTGTGCTTGTGTGTGCATATATGATCCCTTTACAATTACCATGAGAGATGTATTTATGCTCTTGATCATCTATTTATCATTGTGCTTACTGCTAGAGATATGCGGATTCTTCTTTAGCATTGGGTTCAGCAATGTTTCTGCTCATGTTCATTTCATATATTTTCTTTGTCTTAACCCATATTGATTACTGCTTGAAATTTATGACCCTTATTTCTTCCATGCCTTTTATATATTTTTTGCTTTTAACATGGGATATTTATGGTCTTTATTATTGTTTGTTACTTGTTTCCTCGTGGCATGAGTCTTGCACCACACTTGAGCCTAGTTAGAAAATTTCAGCATGTTTAATAATGAAATCTGCCAATGTTCACTTAATAATTAATTATTTCAAAGACTTATGCACATATCTGAAGCATTGAGTATGTCATTATTTTAATGAACTGAAAATTAATTTGAAAGGAAGAATAATGGGAGAATCACCTGTCAAATATATTAGCTACTTTTAAAAAGGATTATACTCAATTTACTAATATGTATGAACTAACTTAATTCAAAACTATCCATTAATGTAAGCTATTTCTTTTTTTTATTTTACTATCATTGATGAACCTTGTTGTTAATTGTTAGATTTGTCTGGCATTTAATTGCTGTTGTCTGCCATAACAGTTGTTTATTTTACTAAGTATCAAGTCTACTCTCAAGGCAAAACTCTCCATACAGTAGTGCCACCCTGTGCCAACCAGAGTAATCAATGGATGCCAGAAGGCTTGTGCATAAAATCCCTATCTAGTGCCTACTCATCTAATATCCCCAGACTAGTTTCTGGTTTGTAGCCTTCGTCAGTAAGGAGCGAGCCTTGGATGTGATAGCACTGCACCTAGATCTTAGGATCTAATGCAACCCTCCAGTAGCCATCTTTTATCTCTGCTTAACTACAAAACTATGAGAATGACATTGAAAACACAATAATATTTTCAATCTAAGCTCAATAGCTTATATAGTCATATGGGTCTGAACTCAGTTCAGCACCCATACATTTTGGTGTCTTTGGCTCTTTAATAACAATTATGTGCTAATATAAGAGATGGTACTCTCAGTGACCAATCAGCTTTTGCCATAATTTAAGGATTATTTCAATGTGGAACATATTGTGACATATATATATATGTTATATCGAATAATTTAAAAACAAAATTTAGAAAGCGAGAAAAAAAGATATACTGTATACATATTTTTTTTAAAAAAAACATCTTTAATGTTTTATGGCCCAACTACTTATACTCTTTTCTTACACTAAATATTAATGCCTTATTTTAAATTTTGGGAATTGTTTTTAATATTGCTTTTAATGTGATATCAAATTTAGTGAAATCAAAACAGCTTTGTGCAAGTTTAAAAATGGAAATGCTGTGGTCTTGATAAAATACCTGGAGTAGTTTTAAAATATGGTGGAAATACTTTAGCTTTTAAAAATATTAGAAAAGTTTTTAGGATTATATGAGCTCATGAAATTGTGCTGCCTTATCTTTAAAATGTTTCTATTGTTTCAAATTTTTAAGAATAAAAGAAATATGTAAGAATATCAATAGTTATCAGAAATACCATCACTTTAGCAAAGGACTGGATTCTGTTGAATAAGCTCTTTTGGTCATAGATTAATATTGATTTAGAGAATCAAAAATCACTGTAGATATAGTTTTTGCTTTCAGAATATGCATAAAAAGTATTGTAATAAGAGAGTGATTTATATTTTGTTTCATTGATTTGGTCAAAACATTTAATCATAAATATATAAAGACCATATAGAGAAAAGCTTTCATAAAGTCCAGTTTTTTTTAATTTTTTTAAACAGTATATACTTAGTGGATTTTCAATATTACAAGTCATAGACAGACTTTATGAAAGCTTTTTTCTATATGGTCTTCATATATTTATGATTACATTAGTCTGAGCTAAAGCTTATACTTCTATACATAACTTGTTTAAGTTACTTTTTGAAATTAGTTGCTTGTCCATCAAAATTTATTTATATTATTCAGCTTATATTGGATGAAAGACAGCAAGTGTTATTACAACAGATGGAAAAATCAGAAACATTTAGAACAAAAACTAATGTTAAACAAGGATATGTACGTGGTTCAAAAATTATTTTTAATTTTTTAGTCAGCGGTCTTTGGAATTGTTTGTAGGCAGCTCAAAACAAAAATCAAGGAGAAATGCTGGTTTGATAATGAAATATTATAATAGTATCACCATTTGAAATTTTGTTTAAAACATTTTTCTTTGTTTCCTTGTGTCTATTTTTATTATTCCTGGCAGTTTGGTTTTATTTTAAAACATTTGTTTTAAAAAATCATGAAATACTTTCAGATTATTTTTATTAAATATAAATTATTCAAGTAAATTATAAATAAATGTTGAGGGAATCACAATAATAAAGCAGATCTTAATCCAATTAGTTTAATTATGTTGTTTATATATGCTTTTAATTAGATTATTAAATATTTTTTATTGGAAGTTATTTCTTTATATATATTTAATTTTCATAAATTGGTATAAAATTATTTAAAATATTTTTGCAAATTATTTATTTAATCCCAGAAGTTCTCAATAATGTTAAAAAGTTTGTGTATGTGTCTCTAAAAGTTATATAAAAGCAATCAGATACATTGCATGAAATCCATTCTAAAAATGTCATAACAATACTTATGTAGTGATTTTAAAAATTATGTCAAGAAATTTTTTTTTTTACTTCTAAAACAATTTTCAAATGCTTCAGACATCTCATTTATTTATAAAACTAACTATATTAGGCAGCTGAATTTAAATATGTCTGGCTATAAACCAATTAAGTATGAAGTGGTCTTGATTGCTTGATCTTTTTCTGAAGTCCTGTCAATGTATCTACCAAGATCCCATCTATATTTGGCAAAAGCAATAGTCATTTCAACAATGATTGCATAAAAAAAATCTTAGAAAATTCTAAAAAAAAGGATTGTTCTACATATTGAATAATAATAATAAACCTTCCATTTTTGAAGGAAGCCCTCAAGGAATAGTTGTTTACATCTATATGAATTGACCAAGCATGACATTCCAAAAATCATCCAATTATTTTAAGTAAAGAACAGGTTAAAAAAATAAATCACCATATTAGAACTCTTGAGTGCTTTTAAAACATTTAGAATTTTGTTAACTTGGAAAGGTCAAGATAAAGAGTTGATCACAGAGACTTTTAAAGTTGGACTTTTCTTTGAATTTATTAAAAGCCAAATAATATTTTTTTAAAATATATATTTATTATTACTATGCTATGCTATTTTTTTATTATTTAGAACTCCCAAAGAAATTATTGTCATGTCCATACATTGTTTTACCTTTGAATTCAGATATTTATATATGGCAGATACACAAATGAGTGTATGTGAGTGAATGGGCTAGATAGATAGTTCATATTTATATTTATGCATTTTACAGAACATGAAAGAATTCTTAAATATTGGAAATAATAATATATTAAAAGGCGACTAGTAATATCCTTTTGTTTAGTTTTTCTCTTACCAGAATTTCAACAGGATTTATGAAAAGGATTTACCTTGATGTTTATTTTCTTCTTGTAAATACCACAATAAATTACAGTTTATTATAATAATTGAATTTACTAAAGTTAATAAACTTATTCTTGTTTCCCATACTTCAATTTTATTGTAAATAAAATGTAAATGAATTTTATTAATTTACATATTTTGCCTTTTTTTTTTTGCTCACTTATCACAACAGATTGCAGACATATAGCATGATAAATAAATATTATATTTTCCCTTGAGATTATAGATTATTTGATTATTTAAATATATTTTGAAATTAATAAAATATTTTTTTAATTTCGTAATATATTATTTAGATCCTTCTTGTGTCAGGTGTAGAAACAACTTTAAATATTTGCAAAGAGTCTCATTACTTATGCATCGAATCTCATTATAAAGATTAGCAAAGTTTTCCCCTTATCTATTTCTACTAAAGATTAGAACTAGCTGTCCACATATAAACTTTCCCATGTATTGTTATAATTTGGCAACTCAATTTATGGTGTGTGTAATAAAGCTTTTCTTGCCCAATCCTGAGTTATGTATTGTTATAATATCTAATTAGATTCATCTAAATAATTTTTTTATTCTTGGATTTTAAATTTCCAATATGCTGATGATTATACTATTTTTTGCCAGTTCAAAAATAACCTGCAGAATATACTTAATATTGAGAATGCACATATAAATACTTTGGTCTAATAATTAATGTTCACAAAGTTCAAGTTCTTCATCAGCTAGTGATAGAAAAAGAATTCTCAGCAACTTTTAGCTTTGATGGTTATTAACATGAAAATGGGAGCTAATTTAAATATCTAACAGATTTATAAATTGGAAGATGGACTTATTTCCAGGTGTAAAATGGACACCAATGTGCTACTACTATTTTAACAAGTTAAACAATAAAGTATTTCATCTCAGAAAAATAACTATTGAAACTAAAACGAGGCCTGGACACTCTATCAATGCAAAAGCAATGCTTCAAAAAAAAATTTAAATGCTTTGAGTCCACTATCCATTATTGTAAACTCATACCTTCATTGGATTGGATATGTAAACCACAAGAACAGTACAATGAGATATTATTTTATATACCACTATGTTTTTATACTGTAATAGTGATATTAGCGATTAAGCCAATGCACATGTGCTTTAAAGATAATTTATAAATGAATAATAAAATGTAATTTAAAGTGATTGCTTAACATCTTCACGCTCTCATTTCCATATGCTTAAGATTTGCCTACACATAAATGTTTGGGTCAAAAGGATGGGTGGATTCATTCCATCTTTTCTAAAAAAAATTATATCTTGTGTCTGGAGAAGTGAGAGTATTCATTTATAATTTATTTTTAAAGCGCATGTGCATTGGCTTAATTGCTAATATCACTATTACAAGAACAGTACAAAACTTTCTAAAAAAGATATTTTATGGGGAACATGAGCATGGGTTTTTTATGGAAGAGATAGAACCTATTTACATTATAAGGATTATTTCAAAAACATTGCTTCCCTTGGAAAGATATGATGATAACAGAGTACATTGAAGAACTATAATCAGATATGATGTAAAGTATTTCAGAAATTATTTTTTTTTACAAAATAAGTTTAAAAAGGGCATTAAAACATATTACATAAATATAAAAATGGACTAGCATGTTCTATGTGTGGACACCAATAACTGCTATAATTGTAATTGCTGGTCATTTAAAATGATGATCACGAAATGGCAAAAGTAATTGAATATTTTAATATAATATATTGTAATGATTATAAAATAATTCAAGTATTTTATTTTATAAATTAATTAGTAACATAAAAATAGTAATAAAAAAAAGAAGAATGGTCAATGAGTTTAAGGTTATGATTAATTAAAAGGAATAATTATTTAATTTGATAGAAAGTGAAAACATTACAATCTTTGCACACACCCAATAAATAATTTGAACACATATTCGCACATATACCAAACACATCATATAATAAAATATTAATGTGAATGAATAATATATAAATTCATTGTGTTGTCATATATATTAAAATGAATCATTTATCTTTCTCAGATATTTATTCATATATTTCAAAAATGTGTGTAGAGTGAAGTAAGTATATTTTAATAGATATTATGCATAAAAAAAGAGAGATGTTGAATTATTCCATGTGCTTATATAAACTAGATATATTAATTATTAACATAATTAAAATTATATATGAGCTAAAAATAATCTCTACTTTAATAAATGATTAATAATTATCATTGGTGTATTATTTAATTGAAGTGACGTATCAAAGTTATAAATGCAGAAACTTTGACATCTGTAAATCAAATTATAATGATTTGATATTGATAAGCACTGACCATGTGATAAAGACAATTATATGTAATGAAGATTTGGCTAATTGGTAAGTGCTGGTTGAGCACAAAATGTTCACATTGGGGGGCATTTGTCTTTTTCAAATGTCTTTAAATTATTATCAGGTGAAAAAATGGAATCGTAAATCTAAGTATAAAAAATACGATAAATACAGAAAAATTATAATAAATTACTTCTGTGATTTCTTATTATACATAACAAAGCTTTATTTTAGTCGATTTAGTGAACACTTTAAATCGTGAAAATTTTATTAATACTTTAAATCATTGCAATTAGATTTATAAGTGTCTAAATTTCTGCACTCACATGACCAATGCATTTATGATTATTACTCATCATTTATTATCCAAGAGATTATATCTATATAATTTAATTTTCAGTTGAAAGTTAATCTAGTTGGTATAATATAAACATGGAATGACTGAGTTTCAGCTCTCTTTTTTCATATGTAATTTTTTAAAGTCTCCACTCAATCACACACAACTTTTGTTTGAAATAAAAAAAAACAGTGAATTCAATTTAATTGTTTTCATAGAGAGATTTTCTAAAAATGAGTTCATCTTTCAAAAGAATACGAGAACAATCTTTTTTTAACAATTTAAAATATAATATTTGCCACTATTAATTAATTCTTGGCAGTTCTACATAATATTTTAAAGAGTTTTCCATTTAAAATTTATTACTTTTTGAGTTAATTTTCAGATTGGACAAATGTATTAAAAAATGAACGATTTATTTTAACTCAAATTTAATAGCAATCAAGGAATATTGTTGAAGATTTTTGCTAAAAATGTCACGAATTGCAATTGACAATCAACTTGCTTTCAATTAAGTTAAATTTCTTAAATATTTTATTCATACTTTCACGTTCCCTTCAGTCATCCACTTCATCTTATATAACCGATAGACATCACACAATACATGTGAAAAAGATAAATGTTTGTATTTCATGTTGAACTATCACTCATCATGTCTTGCATTGGTAGTCGAGAGGTCAGCGCGACTGCCTTGAACTTGCAGGCAGTTGCCCGGGTTGCGGGTTCGCGTCCTGGCCGATGCTATGACACTTAAAAAAAACAACAACTATCACTCATCATTTGGTCCGGACTATCATCTCCCACACATGTATAATCAATGTTCAGTTTATATTAAGATAGCAAATTTTCAAACTTTAATGGACAGGCTTTAATCTTCTCTATTCTCCAACTCTTCAACCATTCGTATCATTGAAAATCTGATGATACCATATTCAAAGCCCTTGTTGAAATGTTGGAGAGCAGAGAAGATTGAAGCCTACTCATTAAAGTCTGAAGATTTGCTATCTTAATATAAAATGAGAATCAATTGTAATAGGAATGGATAACTGAAGCGAGCTTAAAAGTCTGGGTTCAAATCCCATCTAATTACATGTAGCTTAATTATACATACTATACAGTACATGTATTCAAAATATTAATACATTTTATATTCAATGAGTTAAATAAAGCTAAATTTCCTGAATGTAATCTAAACCATCTCTGCCAAAAGATTCAAAAGTCTTATATATATAATTCTCTATCAAATCATATATATATATATATTTAAAGAAAACTTCATATACAATTATGAATTATCAAACTATTTCTGGACTTTTCTTAAATTGATTTTGAATAAAATTTAAATAGATCACAAATATAATATAATCATGAATAAAATAACTACTATTTATCTATATTATTACTGATATGCAAATAATTTAATCTATTATGTATACGTGATTAAATATGAAATTTCATTATCAATTTTTGTTCATACTATGACCAAACAAGAACACATAGTTCCTTGTTTTGCTTATCGTTTGATAATTAATTTACTAAAATAAATTTTTAAAAATACAATTAGAATTGCCTTTATATGTTCAAAATGAACGCCAATCACAGAAGATAAATCATGAATATTTATTATATTTTTTAAAAATATAATTTACTAATATTTTTCAGATACAATTTATTTGCCTGATGCAAATAATAATGCTAGAAAATATATTTATAATAAACAAACACACACATTGACAAGTATTTATGAGAAAATATAGATTCTAGTGTTTCCGCATAAGTATGCATATAACAGATTGCTAAACAAAAATGAAGGCAAATCTATATTCGTTGATTATCAAAAGGTGGGCAATCATATATTTGAAAAGATAGTGTATACTGAGAGGAACGATACCAAAAGAAAAATCAAAGAAGCTTATTTTATTGCGAATGTGTTTTGCAATTTCAAAAAAATGGATGGTCTGACTTGTTTTGCATAAATTTGCATACAATGAGTTTAACACATATTAGGTCTCTGAATATGGAGTAAACAAGCTCTGAAAGTGCTTAGCCAATATTAAGATTTAGTAATTTTGCCTTTATATGTTGAAGCATATTTTATTAATATAAGAATATATAAATAGAAAATATTACTATTATTTTTTATTATTGTTTAATTATGATTTAATATTTTCTAATATTAAATAATTACTCTCAGTCAATAAAATAAATACAAACCAGTTTTTTAGGATGATAGATTATTTATATATAGAGTATCCATATATCCCAGTTTTCCTGGATTTGCCCAGGTTTTATCTCTCTTGTCTCGGTGTCCTGATATATTCTTTTGGGACAATTAATTGTCCCAGTTTTCTTAACTACTCATTTTTATTTTTTTATTTTAACTTTATATTTACTTTTTATAAATTAATATTTATTCATTTCTGAAGATGGAAGTAGCTCCCCATTATTTTGATATGTTAGTAGTACGTGATTTCAATTTGTGATTTTGTTTTAATAAATGATCCATGCAATATATTTTTTGTAGATATAACTAAGACCTTTTTCACATGAGTTTAGTACATGGAGACCAAGATAAGTTCACCAGAATTTCACAAGCCCCCAGTATAAATAATAAAGTAATTAAAAAATATGACATGGATTTTAAAAAAAACTGTCACTTACTAGTGCATTCTTTTATTCATTAATGCCTAGTTATAGAAGAGTTTTGTTCAAAAAGAATTATTGCATATATATATAATTTTGTTATGTGTGTGATTATATATTTATTAATACATACATTTTAATAAAGTTAAATTAAAAGCTACAAATAACTGCCTTACATTTTATAGTAGTAAAAAGCTAATAATGACTTTGATAACTTAATATTTGTTAAAAAAAATAATTTCAATTCAAATGTGGATAATGTTATTGATTATCTTATATATAAAATCCCTAAATATTTGTGTGTAGCACTATCATATAATATTCAAGTTAAACATTTATTTGTTAGAGAACAAAAATCCACATTTTTTTACAAAGCATTTTATGCAAAGGAAGTAATTTGGTAAAGCAACCAATTAAAAAAAACTATTACAAAAACAATGGCCTTTCCTTAGACTGGGTACATTTCTGGATTCTAAATAAATGTTTGGGAAAAAATCAGTATGTCTTTTTAAGTACAGTACAGAAGTGAATAGGTAGAGTATTTAAATTGCAAAGAAAATGTTACTACTGTACAAAAATTCACTTTGAAATGTGACATTTAGTGAGGTAAAAAAATCGATGCTATAGTACCATATTTATATTTAGTTTTGGTTAGTGTATAGTTGAAATTGGGTAGTTTGATATAGTTCATGGCTCCACAATAATACCATGCCTGACTGAAATTTGTTAAAGCAACCGATTAAAAAAACTATTACAAAAATGACAGCCTTTCCATAGGCTGGGTACAAATTAATAAAAATAATATCATTAAAGCACATGAAATTAAACATCTATTATTTTATAGAATATTATGAAAATTTTGTTTTAAAAAACATCACTATATATCATGTTTTAAAATATTCATATATAATGGCATATAAATATAGGAATAATGTAAATATATCATAATGTTTAAATAAATTAATGATATGAATAAACATGTTTTAATTGATTAATCATTTATTTATTTTGAAGTAGATAATTCTCAAGACTGGAGAAGATCAGTTAAATTACAATATAAAGCACGCCATTTTTTTATAATTATAATATATATGTGTGTGTGTGTGTTGTAATAAAATGGTTTTTTGAAATATATGAAAATACCACAATGAATAAGAGTCTGTTTTTGATCTTTGTATCTATATGTATCATATACACTTTAATTTCATTCCTAGCAGAGGATAGGTTAAGAATCAAATAAATATTAAATATGTACCTAAACTTACCTCATCCATGCCGTCTTTCATTCCCATTATTCCCACGTTTCAAACTTATGGAAAATCTGCATAATCATCTAGTTTGAAGATATATTAATATTATTTAAAATATGGATAGATGTAAACATGTGTAGGTGTTTAATGTAAGTGTGAATATATGAAATTATACGTAAATAGGCAAAAATATTTTTGAGTATGTGAGATGATATGATCAATTGAAAAATGAATTTAGACAATTACCCCAAGCGTTTTTAATTTAACAACTATATTTAAAGTAATCAATATTGTTAATAAAGAAAATGTATACCAAGTTATAAAACCTTTAATTTGATATTTAGTGTTATTCTTTGCTTACAATTGATTCCAATTATTATTCCAAACCCTTATCCCCTACAAAGAATAGCCATTTGATGTCCATGTTAACATAAATAAAATTTATATTATGTTTATCTAATTATATTTACTTACTACATTCTTATTTGGAAATCATAATCCATTTTATTTTAATTAACTTGATATATTAAATTCCTGTCTGTCATAGTGGTGATATGGGATCCCCCTGTTATAAACAGTAGTATGATACAGATAAGGAAGACTATTTATGACAAATATTTAGTCAAGTATACCAGAAACATTTAACACAACGATTGATATAAACAAACAAAGAAAAATATATATGGTACAATTATACAAATGTTTGGGACAAATACATATTAGATAAAATTTTACTTTTCCCCTTTGATAATAAGATTTATATGCAAGTGAGTGATCGTCGTAAACTATATTTTATTTTATTTACACTAATGGCAACAATATTTTTCCATTATGTTACTTATTAACACTTATGTTGCCTTTTGTATTTATATTAAATATATGAACAAAAAACATATATAAATAAATAAAATTCATAACATCAACCTAAATTTAGCTTTAAAGTTCATAAGTGTAACTGAATACACTTTTCGTGATATGTAAATAGGTTGGTGAAATCATCACAGCGAATAACTAAGTGTGTCTTTGTTATTTGTACCTATTCAAATCACGCACACATTTATTTCACTCCTAGGAGAGGAGAGATTAAGAACTAACTAAACATTAATTATATATATAACTTACATCATCTGTGCCGCATTTCATTTCTGTTATCCAAAGTTTCGAATCCTTAGAGAATCCACATGATTATCTAACTCAGGTTATATTAATATCATTTGATATATAGATAGGTATAAACATATGTATTTAGTAATAGATGTGGGTGTAAAATTATTTGTATATAAGATATTTATAAATATGTGAGCAGACATGACTAATTGAAAATTGACTATAGAAAAACACACCAAGAATCATAATTTAACATTTGAATAAATTTAATAATTATATTTACAGCAATTCGTATTTTAACAAAGAAAATTTAATACAAGATTATAAAACATTTAATTGGATATTTGTGATTATTCTTTGTTTATAGTTGGTTCCAAATATTATCCCAAATCCTGATCCCACAAAGGGGAGCCATTTGATGTCCCTATTAACATAAGATTTGTATCATGTATAGGATTACCATAATCATATTTACTTTCTAAATTTGTTACTTGAAACTCTTAACTCATTTATTTTAATCAACTTTAATATAAGGATAGGGGATTTGAACTCAGATTTTCAAGCACCCTTCAACTATCCACACTATCTCATACAACTGATAGCCATAACCATATACATGTAAAAAAAGAAATAATCATCAATATACACTGAATATTTACTATTTAATATAAACTGAGCAATAATTATATATATGTGTGGGAGATGATAATCTGGACTAACTGATGAGTACTGATTTAGCATGAAATATGTGTATTGGTGATCACTTATCTTCTCTACATGTGTGTGGTCATGGCTATCAATTGTATGAGATAGTGTGGGTAGTTGAAAGGTGCTTGAAAATCTGAATTCAAATCCCCTATACTTACAATTAAGCTCCCAGGTTTGTGAAGAGTACCTGGTTTTCAAATATTTTCAACTTTAATATCTAAGATTCCTTAGTTGTCATTGTGTTGATTTGGGATTCCCCTGTTATGTGCAATAGTCATAATATAGACAAGAAAGATCATTTATGACATAGACAGTTAATCAAATATATTGAAAACATTTAACACAACTATTAATACAATCAAACAAAAATATATGTGCTGCAAGTATATAAATGTTTGTATTAAATACATATTGGGTAACATCTTATCTTTTCATCTTAATGATGATCATGTTAATATGCAATGAAGCACTCCCCATAAATTATATTTTATTTTGCTTACATTAAAGGTAAAATATTTCTTCATTATGTTACAAACTGACACTGATATTATCTCTTTCTGCCTCTCTATTAAAATAAAAAAAAGATCAAATATACAAATACATAAAATGAATGACATCAACTTTAACTTGGTTTTGATGTTTATAAAGTAAAGTATTCTAGTGAATCATTCTAGTAATCCATTTCAAATGTAGACAATAACTCATGTGTTCTAGAATGTCCATTAGGTAAGTTATCCTTAATAGCCTTGGAATTTCTGCTTTGAAGTGGAGAGTTATAGGATCCTTCTGATGTGAAGTGATAGATCAATTCCATTCTGATTCTGACAAATCACAGCTCCATGAATGATGATTTTCTTTCCATGATGTCGCCTTTATACCTGGAAATGCATGTTTGTTTTCATTATTAATTATACTTTGTTTTAATGATTTGTTTTGAGTGGAGTAATGTCAATATTTGTTACATTATTATATATCCTTGAGTCTAGATAATGTGATCTATAACTGAGAATAACCAATATTTTGAAAGTTTGAATACTTTGAGTTTTCCTATGAAGGTTTTAACTTCAAATTCCTTATTTAGTTAACTTTAATTCTCTAGGTTTATTCAAATATTACTTTCTAATAGTATTTCCACTCAAAATTAGTTGATGTTTCTCTTTGAATTTTAAATTTGAATACTCTACATAAAAATTTGTAGGTTTTCAACAGATAAGAAATTTTATTCTCTTTTTAGAGATTGTTGTTCAACTAAAAGCAAGTTTGTGATCATCATTTCAACCCATGTTGATGCCATTTTTGATGAATAGTAATATAAGTAATTTGTTAACAATAAAACTTTTAATTGATTTTTTTTACTTTAATATTAATTTTTATTTCTTGATTGCGTTCATTTATCCGATCTTGTTTATTATACATTGTTATGTTGTGTTTGAGTTAAAACACATTTACCAATGATGTTGATCAAAGATTAGTTATTGTGTTTATTTGATAATTATAGTTTAAACATTTATTTACAATATGATTATATTGGGATTTAAGACGTGTTGTAATTAATGGTTTGTCAATTTGTTTTGCTTTAATATTTACTAATTTAGCAATTAATAAATATGCTAATATCATGGGTCTTGGATTCTGATTGGGCTACATGGTGTTTTATAGGTATTGGAAAGACATTAAAGTATCTGTAACATATTTCCTAGTAAAGTTATTAAAGATAGACTATATCTTTAATTCTTTAACTTTCGACTATTATAGGGTTGTTAAGGTAAGTCTATGATTTTTATTCTTCTTGAGCAAATAATGGTTTATCAAATTATCCATATTTCTCAATACCAATTTTAATCGAAATATCATTATGTTCATTATCACTATAAGATAACTATAAATTCATATTTGATTTATACAGATTTTTTTTCTATAACTTAAGGTAGTTTTTTTCTTTAAATTTATCATGATTCTCACACATTTGTAGCATTTTGTTATATTCATTCATTTATTCGGTTCTCTCATTTGATAGGTGTTTTTATGAATGTAGACATGGGTTTATATAATAAAGTTGGGGTATGTTTAGTTTGTTTTTAATTACTTCCCCTTAAGAAAATGTATTTTCCTTTTGCAAAGAAATCTCAGCATAAAATCATGTAATATTAAGATTTGGATTACTTATTGTTATTCTTCTCTCAAGTGGATTTTTTTTACATAATATGTCTTTATTAATATACTTGATGTTATGAGGTCTAAAGTTACTTATGGTCAGATGTATTATTTATAGAATAATATACCAAAGATTTTATGGTGGAAAATCTGATTAGATACATCTAAGTTTTGTTTTAGATAACCTATGCTTTATTTAAGTATAGGTCTGTTTAAAAGTACCAATCCTTCTCTTTTGTTTTGAGTCTTACTGGATTTTCTTAGATATCATTTAAATGTGATAGTTGCCATTAATTTATAAATGGAATAACTGGTTAGAGTAATCAATTCCTGTTTCCACAGTGATGATATAATACATTATGGGTTTCAGAAATAAAGCTGTGATTTATTTCTAAAAGTTTATCAAATATATTTTATAACAATTTCTATAATGTGGGTCATCCTTTTTTATATTTTCCTCCTTCAATCTGATTAACCATAATCCTAATGACTCCTTACATGAATTCAAAATCACATTTTGTAGATTTTTATTTAATCTTAAAATTACTTACTTATATATAAAACAAAATTATATGGGATTATTCTGCTTCTCATAGTGTGATTCCATATCTTAGGTCATAATTCTTTAGGTTCATCTTTATTATAAGCTTATAATGCATTTATATTTCTACACTTAATAAAGATGAATGGGTCTTCATAGATATTACATAGTTCATGGAACCTGGTACCCTTCTGAATTTTACTGGTTGGTATTCTAATTTTAAGTAAATTTTTATTAATCTTTTGATTTCGATCTTCATTACCATTATAAAAACTGTCAAATATCTTGCAAATTTAGATTTAAGATAATTAAGTATGGTTGTTTCATTAAAAGATTCACAAACTTTATCTTATGATAAAGTTTGTGAATTATTTGTGATATTTCTCATCTATAAAAATAACCTGATATGAAAGTATTTCATCCTAATAACTGTCAATTAGTTTATAAGCATCATCCCTAAAAATATTTCAAATTTAATTTTATGCTAAATGTCAATATAATGGTATGATTCCAGACATTCATCAATTTTATTTATCACTGGTATTTTTATCATGAGATCTTAATTAATATTTTTAGTATTTGGGTTTATTTTAGTTTTTATGGATTCATCTGTTAAACTATGAATAATCTCAGGTTCTCGATTTAATTTCAATTTAAGTTTGCAATCATCACCCCTGTTTGTTTGTTTGATTTCGATAACTAGAGTATTTATTTTTCCTTTAATTTTATCTTCGACTTTTTCAAGTTTTTGTATCTTGTTGGTAAGATCATGTATTTGAGATGTTTCAGCTTTCAGTTCAATTTTTAAATTATCTATTTTTTTGATAAATAATCTATTATATTATCTACCATTTGTTGTTGATCTTCTTTCATATCTGATTTCATATTATCCTTCTTTTGCTGATGTTTATCCATCTTTTCAGATATAGCTTTGATATCTGCCCTCATTTGTTGCTGATCTACTATCATATTATCCATCTTGGTGGACATGGCTACATGTATATGACTTCTGAACATTTGTTGCATCATCATACTCACTTGTTTGAGTAAAGCATTTATGTTTCCTTGCTCTTCCCTTGGTTTATCTGGATTATTATTGGTTTCTGGGAATTGGACATTTAATACTGAAGTCTCCCCAGAGGTTCTATTTCACTTTATATTTTAATTTTGTTTCCTTTTTCACTACTTGTTTCTAATCGCAACATTTTAATTTGACTTTTAATAATCATGAATTTTCTAATAATTTATTTAAAAATTTCTTATATTATTATGTTAACGTTTGAACTATAATAAAGATTTTTTATTATACTGTCCATCATAGAAATATTACTCATCATTATCATTTTTCTATTCTAATCAAAATATTATTTATGTTCATAGGAATTGTTTTATTTGACTTTTTTCTCTTACTATATAATCTCTCCATTTGAACACAAGATGTTGACTATCATATGTTTTGTTTGTATTTTAAATTCTTAGTAAATTTCTATATTCAAGTTCAATCCATCATATCAAAAAAAAATTTATAAATGTGTTTATGTTTTGTTTTATGATTAAAATATAAAATTGTGTATTAATATAAAATCAAATTAACTAACAATTGGATATATTTTATATGTATAACAAAGCATGATAATAACATATGATATTCATGCCCTGTAACTGGTAGCACCATATATAATGAAACAGACTTTTTCCAGTATGTAAATAGGTTGGTGAGGTCATCACAGTAAATAACTGAGTATGTCTTTGTTATTTGTACCTATACATACCACACATGCATTGCTTTCATTTCTAACAGAGGAGAGATTAAGAACTAACTAAACATTAATTATATACCTAATTTACCTCATCCTTGTCACATTTTATTTCTATTATCGAGTTACGAACTCCTGGAGATTCTGCATGATCATCTAATTCAGGTTAGGTATAAACATGTGTATGTATACAGTAATAGATGTGGATGTGAAATTATTTGTACATAAATAAGATATTCATAAATATGTGAGCAGATATGACTAATTGAAAGTTGACTATAGAAAAACACACCAAGATTCATAATTTAACATTGTCATATTTAGAGCAATTGGTATTTTAACAAAGAAATTTTAATACAAGATTATAAAACATTTAATTGAATGATTGTGGTTATCCCTTGTTTATCATTGGTTTCAAATATTATTTTAAACTCTGATCCCATAAAGAATAGCCATTCAATGTCCCTATTAACATAAATAAGATTTGTATCAAGTATAGGATTACCATAATCATCTTTACTTTTTAAATGTGTTACTTGAAACTCTTAACTCATTTATTTTAATCAACTTTAGTATCTGAGATTCATATCTAGCATTATGTTGATTTTGGTGCCCCTGTTACATGCGTACCAGTTAAGATTCATATAATTGATCAACAAGACCAAAAGACTGAGCAGAAACTCTCAACCAGTAGATAATGCATCTCCTGGGTCCATTAGTTTAAACCTCTGTCCAGGCTTGCTAGCTTCAGTCACTCGATTAACAGTTTTGACAGCACATAGCTTCCTTCTCTTTGCATAGCTCAATGTAGCTCGGGGATTGATCTTGTATACTCTTCTCAAAGTTCTTTGCCTCTCAGACTATGACCATGACAGCAACTCACTTCAACTTTACATCAACTTATTTCTCTGGGCTTATTACATGCCAGGAAAGTGTTAATTGACTTGAGGAATTATTGGTTACAAATGTATTAATAACAGAGTTTCTGAGAATAAATAAAGATAAAGAATGTGACTCACAAAGTTTACACTAATACTATAAATTTATTTATATATGAGTGTTTATGACAGTAGCTTACAAAATGTGTTGGTGGTCTGCTGTTCTAGACATAATGTTACCAAGGTAATGGTGTCTTACAAAATTAGTGAATGTCTTATTTTATTAATTGAAATATCAGCTCATTCAAGTTTTAGACATGCTAATAATTATGTTTAATTGCTAAGAGGAACTTGTGAAAGAGTTTGATTCCAAGGACTGTGATTGCTAGTGGGACAAATACTAAAACATAAGGTTTACATTTCTGCCTGAGAGTGTAAGAACAATGATGATGAGCAAATACGATCAGCTTCGGTGATCTGTTGGTATGTGGTTCAGCACTATATGGATGTCCTAGGCCACAGAGGTGCATTTACATCTAGAAATAGGCCCATACCATTGGAGAGAATGAAAAATAGTGCAGAAATCCAGGATTTGTTGTCACAGAGAGTCTCCAGTTCCGGTAGAACCTGGACTGGACTAATCTATGAATTACACACCCAGGCACTTGTGTCCAGTCTGCCATCACACAGTTTGACCATTAAGGTGAATAAACCACATAAAATATAATAATCTGAGAATAATAATTAAAACCATTGACCTACATATAGATAGGCAGGAATATAAAGATAAGATATATTTAAAAAAATGGTATATTAATTTTCCAGCTTATGGAATAACATCAAGTAATCTATTCATATATATGATAGCACTCCCAGTTAGTTATGAGAAAATATAAGAAAAAAATCGCACCTGCTCACAAGTGTTATTTTATATCTTAAATAATAAATTTATACATAACACTAGAATTTTGGAGGTTTAGTGATACTTAAATAGGCTCATAATTAACATTGGCTTCTTTACTGAGCCTGTACAAAGGTTGCAGTTTTATTTATTAAACTTATCTCAAAGCTTAGAAAGTGCTGCTGATATTTGTACATATAACTTCATTATTATTCCCATTACATTTTATAACATCTTAGTTTATGTACATAGCACCAGCTTCTTCCCATAAGCTAAATCATTAATGTAGAGAATTGTACATTATTTGTAGTTAGCATAATAATTTTATTTGTGTCATTTATTTATTTGACTTTCTATCAACCACAACCACATCTTGACTAATTTAAACACACACACACACATATATATATATATATATGATAACAGATGGCGTTCTACCAAAAACACCGTCAAGCATAGTTTTCTGTTTACATAAACGTCAGAGCGAGCATTCACTATCTCTAACTTTAATTCCACTTTCAGATCATGATTTCAAGCTATTTGCTATCGTCAGTGAAAGTCAGGAATAAGAAACTAGATCTAAACACAAACTCTGAGCATCTATGAAACAGTTTCTATTCAGCTTGCAAGCGTGAATCTTTTAGACATGTTAATGTCTTCAAACTCAGCATAGCAAGCCAGATAGCTACATGGGTCTGATCTCAGTTCAGAATCACCACATAGTAGAAGCCTCTGCAATATACATCATTGCAAGAAAGACCTCAAAGGTACATTTATGAAAAACAAAAAAACACAAGTTAAAAAACTTGCTAACGCTTGTATTTATGATAACAGATGGCGTTCTACCAAAAACACCGTCAAGCGTAGTTTTCTGTTTACATAAACATCAGAGCGAGCATTCACTATCTCTAACTTTAATTCCACTTTCAGATTATGATTTCAAGCTATTTGCTATCGTCAGTGAAAGACAGGAATAAGAAACTAGATCTAAACACAAACTCTGAGCATCTATAAAACAGTTTCTATTCAGCTTGCAAGACACGTTAATGTCTTCAAACTCAGCATAGCAAGCCAGAATAGAAACTGTTTCATAGATGCTCAGAGTTTGTGTTTAGATCTAGTTTCTTATTCCTATCTTTCACTGACGATAGCAAATAGCTTGAAATCATAATCTGAAAGTGGAATTAAAGTTAGAGATAGTGAATGCTCGCTCTGATGTTTATGTAAACAGAAAACTACGCTTGACAGTGTTTTTGGTAGAACACCATCTGTTATCATAAATACGAGCGTTAGCAAGTTTTTTAACTTGTGTTTTTTGTTTTTCATAAATGTACCTTTGAGGTCTTTCTTGCAATGATGTATATTGCAGAGGCTTCTACTATGTGGTGATGCTGAACTGAGATCAGAACCATGTAGCTATCTGGCTTGCTATGCTGAGTTTGAAGACATTAACGTGTCTAAAAGATTCACACTTGCAAGCTGAATAGAAACTATTTCATAGATGCTCAGAGTTTGTGTTTAGATCTAGTTTCTTATTCCTGTCTTTCACTGATGATAGCAAATAGCTTGAAATCATGATCTGAAAATGGAATTAAAGTTAGAGATAGTGAATGCTCGCTCTGATGTTTATGTAAACAGAAAACTATGGTTAATGGTGTTTTTGGTAGAACACCATCTGTTATCATAAATACAAGCGTTAGCAAGTTTTTTAACTTGTGTTTTTTTGTTTTTCATATATATATAAAATTTATAAGATATACATCGATAAGTTATATTGATTAAATAAACAATGAAATAAACATGCTCACCATTCCTTCTTGACATGAGTATAATTCTAAGAATTCTTATAATCTTCCTTGGCTTGTTAGGGGATAGGTAATATAAAATATTTTTCTTTTTTAAAAAAAATTAATGCAAATAATGTTACATTTTTTTGACATTTACATTTTTAGATTTGGCATCTTCTTGACCTGTGCTGTCCCTTGAGACTTTGAGAGTCAAGAGGCATAAATAACATATTTTAACAGGTTAAAATATTAATTCCTGCCATCAGTTCAAGGTAATACATTTACTTAACTAAAATAAATTGAGCTAAGTTTTAATTGATTTGATAATATAAACCAGCAGACTTACATTGATATACAAATAAATGTTATATTAGATTAAGACATTTCACCTTTTAAGTGACAATTAGTGCTAAATATATATTTAAACATTTACCAGTAATTCAAGAAAATTTCAGGACTGCTCTTCATGTAGATGGATCAACAATTCAGTAAACTTTAGGCTGGGATCATGGATGATGTAGATGGGCCTTTTTCATTACAAATGGAATCATTCTGAATACTGAATTCCCCAAAATGGCTGGAGAAGTAGACACCCTACTACTCACACATGATGGCATGTGCTTTAAGCATTTTCCTAGATAGTGAAACTGAGTCTAGAAAATGATGAAGCATATGCAGACAATTTTAGGCTGACATGAAAAAACTTATGTCTGAAGCTTGAAAAAAATTATATTAGAGTTCTGTTTGCTTCTTGATCAAATATTAAGTGCTAAGCAAGAACAATGCTGAGCTCCATCCTTAAATATCCCTCCTTTTGTTTGGTGGCTGAATTTTTCCTGTAATGGTTTTTAGATTTAATTCTTAATTGTAATTTTCTTTCCATTCGTATCTGCATTGCTACATATTTCTGTGCTGCCTGTTTGGTGTCCTGGGTATTGTGATTTCTTTTACATGACAATACCCTGCACTGTATACAGGATGTAGAGATGTTAAACTGTAACTATTTTTGTATTAGATAAGGAATACAGCACTTATTTTTTCTTTGCTTATGGGTTCCAATCCCTCTCCCATTGTTTTATCAATTTTAACTTTTTTAAATTTTATTTCATTTGTTTTCCTAAATTCATTTTTTAAACAAAGTATTTTATTTAACTAAATATGTGGCATGATTAAAATGAAAAAGATATTTTGTTTGGTGCTCTTTTAGTATATGATCTCCACCATTTTGAATTTGAAAAATGACCAAAACATCATCTGACACATCTAAGTAATAAAAAAGTATGCAAAAACAAAAAAAAATTAGAACTTGCGTCATGTGACTAATTTGAAAAAAAGAGACCAAAATGTAAAATATTTACTCTGGTCATATGACTATAATATCAATTAAAACACATATAGAAATCTGGTCAAGCAAAACTACAAAATAGATCTGAGTTCGTATAATAATAATAATAAAAAAAAACCAAAACATTACAAAATAGATCTGAAATCGCATAATAAAAAAAAAGCCAAAATGGAAAACATTTAAAACTCTGGTCACGTGGCTATAATATCAATTAAAAACAACCCATATAGAAATCTGGTCAAGCAAAAGTTTACAAAATAGATCTGAGATTGCATATAAAAAAAAGCCAAAATGTAAAAATTTTTTAACTTATTGAAAAAAAAATCATAAATGCTATTTTCAAAAGCCTATGAAATAAATCAAAAATTAAAATGCTTAAGGTAAAGTATTGCACTACATTTAAAAAAACATTTCCTAATTTTTAACACTAAAAAAAAAAAACAATTTTCAGCATAATTAGAAAAATCAAAAACTCTATTTAATGCTATTTTCTTCAGCCTATAAAATAAATCAAAAATTATAGTATTAAATCTCAAAAAAAAATTAATGTATGCTAAGGCATATAAAAAAATGGTGGGAAAAATGAATTGCACTACATTTTAATTAAAAAAAGTTCTCTGACTTCCAACACTATTTTGTGGAGTATCAACAAACAAAAAATCTAATTAACCTACTTTTCAAAAATATATAATACTAAATTTCATCAATATTTAAAAAATAAAAAACTTTCAACAGTAGTTTTGGGTAGGTTTTGAATCTGTATATATTCCTTTATGATGAACGTAGGGGAAAAAAAAGCATATTTCAGGTGTTATTTATTTATAAATATATCTCTCCCTGGCCATTATCTAACTAAAAAATATAATAATTCACAAAAATTTATTAAATTAATTATTCTCTGCTTTGAATTTATGGCATATCGTAACATATGAATTTAGAAATGAAATAAAATAATTAGCATAGAAAATAGGCATGGCTGCAGATTATATAAAGGTTAAAATAATAAGTGATTACAGTTACAGGAAAAAATATTAAAAATTACATTTATAGGCAAGACTGTTACAGTCACCATTTACAAATTTTATTTTAAGAAGAATTTTAAATAATTGAGAATTTATAATTTAACGAATGTTCATTATAGATAGCTTCATTTAAATATTATAAGTTTTTAAAATAGATTTATACAGCTCTGCGGTGAAGATTACCAATTTTCTTCCAGGCTAAGTTGTTTGGCATTGGATGAGTTGATTATCCATGATGTCCTGCCTTGGGGAGATGGTGGTTGAACTTCTCTATCCTGGCAAAATCAAATTTGGGCATTTCTAGATCTCTCCATTAGTGACGAAATATGGGGTTTATATATTAAATTTTGCCCCTCTATTGCATTTGATTATAAGCAAGGTTTGCAGCATACATATCCATTAGCTTGTTTATTACTTTTCTTTAAAATTATAAAATTTAGCTTTTTATTGTTAAATTTCTTAACGTAGCAATTTTATCTTAGTAAACAAAGGCGATTCCCAAGTGAATACAAAATAGTGCTGCTTGATTGTGTTTTCTTTTACTTAAAGTTTATTTTTAAAGTTAAAAATTAACATTTATCCTATATGCAATTTTAAAATTTAGAAACTGATAAATAGTTGTGTAAACATTTTGTTATACATGCATGAGATTCTTAGGAAAATAACGAATTAAATTGATATACATAAATTTATAATAAATTAAATATTTAAAGTTAGACAAACATATATAAAATTTAAATCTGTTAGAATAAACCATACACACATTGATTACAAATTATAACTCAGAAAACAAAATATGATATAAGAACAATATCTAGAGATAAATATCAACAAATTATTATTTCTCCTAACGTTGTTAAAATATAAGAAGAGAAAACTCATTAAAGTCTTCGTTTGCATTTCATCTATATCACATCTACTCTTAATTATGTGAGATGACTTTTGCAAATTAACACACCAATCTACATATCTGTATATCTATTAACATTGAAATGAATTTTACTAGCAGCAAATGAAGACAAAAACATATTTTAAATAAATGTACAAAATTTTTTTAACTTTTTAAAATAATATTTATTACTTTAATTTTTATAAGGTGGAGGGGTGTCTGAGATATCACATAGCAAGCATCTCAAAATGCTACAAAGTAATAAAAAAAGGAATATAAGTATTCTAGGAAAATATTTAAAAGACATGCCTGCTATGTGATATTTCAAACACTTCCTACCCTCTTATATAAACTAAAGTAATAAATATTAATTTAAAAACATTTTTAAAATAAAATTTTTATTTTCCCTTATATGCCCCATATGAAATAAAGCATATTATTTTTACTAGCTTGTAATTTCTAAAATATGAATTTAAATAGAAAAAGTAAAGGAAAAAACAAATAAACTAAAAAAAATATTAATTAAAAAAATTAAGAAAATACATTTATAAATAATAGCACACATCCCAATGAAATGTTAAATTCTAAATCTATAATATTAACTCGAGTACTTAATAAATTATGTTATCATTATTAATATTGCTAAATTCTAATTCCAGAGATTGAATATTAATTTAATTGCTTCAACGATACTTCCAAACTTGCCGGTAAAATTATATATATATGGGAAGAAAAATCACACACAAAACTAATGCATGTATTATTTTAATTCTCATTAATGTAGTTATAATTTACTATATACATATAGATGATTATTGTTTGAATACATATGTAAGAAGTGTAACGTTTTCTGGTAATAATTTGTTTACTTATAATCCAAGATCAAATTTATTAAAATGTAAATAACACCTTGCTTTTCAAGATATCCCAAAGGGAATGGTTTGTATAGAGTTAAGTTAAGGAGTGGAAATTTATAAAAAAAGAGAGTATAGAGTTATCAGGTGTTATATTGGGGGTGTTAATAAGTTTTATAAAATTGACCATTAAAATATTGATTTCTGACATTTATCGATGGATGTAATTATTTTGTTTATGCTTTAATTTTAATAGTTTTACAGTAAATAAAAATCTGTATCCTACTTATTTATATATATACAAATACCCGCATTCTGCCAAGTAAAGCAGATTTGTTTTATTAACTAAAAGAAATATGGAGAGATGCATGTTAGGAGTAACAAGAAGAGATTGAAAACGCGATATATGGATAAGAGAACAAACAGGTGTTACTGATGTCATTAAAACAATTAAAAGACTGAAGTGGAGGTGGGTTGGACATATTGCTAGAAGAGATTACAGTGACTGGGGTAATATTTATATATATATCCGCACATACTAAGAGGCTATTTTATTGATTTATAAAGTTAGCTAGCAGTGTGAATATGACTAGGCTGAAATATATATATTATTTGATTTATAGTTTAAAATGAGAAAATGTGTTATTTTACTTTTACTTTTTAGTCAGTGATAATCTAAAAAAAAAAAAAAACCTTGTTGATGTACAAATTGATTTACCTGTAGTGGCTTCTCAAAGGACTGGTACCATCAATCTGTTATGAGACCTGAGTACTGCAAAATTATTTAGAGTAGCTTCTTCAAAATTTGAATGCTTCTCTAAATAATTTTGTTCCAAAAGCCTCAAAATTTAAATGCTTCTAGCATTCCAAAATAATATATATGCCAATACAAACTGTTATGTATAATAGATTTAATTATGTTACAGTGCGATTATATTTATCTTTTTAAATCTTTAATTTATTATAAATTTATGTAGATCAATTTAATTTGTTATTTTCCTAAGAATTTCATACATATATAACAAAATGTTCATGCAACTATTTATCAGTTTTTAAATTTTAAAATTGTGTGTAGGTTAAATGCTAATTTTTAATTTTAAAAATAACAAACTTTAAGTGAAAGAAAACTCGATCAAGCAGCACCATTTTCTATTCACTTGGAGATCGCCTTTGTTTACTAAGATAAAAATGCTAAGTTAAAAAATGTAATAATAGAAAGCTAAATTTTATAATTTTAAAAAAGAGTTGTAAACAAGCTAATGGATTTTTATACTGCAAACCTAGCTTGTAAGCAAACACAATAGAGGGGTAAAATTTAATATATAAACCCCATATTTCATCACTAATGAAGAGATCTAAAAATGCCCAAATTTGATTTTGCCATGATGGAGAAGTTCAACCATCACCCCCCCCCCCCAAGGCAGGACATCATGGACGATCAACCCATCCATTGCCGGACAACTCAGCCAGGAAGAAAATTGTTAATCTATAAATCTATTTTAAAAACTTATATTTAAATGAAGCTAGCTATAATGAATGTTCCTTAAATTATAAATTCCCAATTACTTAAAATTCTTGTCAAAATAAAATCTCTAAATGGTAACTGTAATAGTCTTACCTATAAATGTAACTTTTTAATAATTTTTCCTGTAACTGTAATCACTTACTATTTTAACCTTTCTATAATCTGAAGCCATGCCTATTTTGTATTCTAATTATATTTTATTTCATTTCTAAATTCATATGCCATAATTTCAAAGCAGAGAATAATTAATTTAATACATTTTGGGGGAAACCAATTAGAAGCTCTCTGGTGTAATGTTCTCATTGCTTTTTAGCTGATATAAATGCTGCTTTGAAATCTATTCTAAGAGATAACAACTGATCGCTATGTGCTGGTTATCTATATTTAATTACTTGATATGTATTAGTCTGTTATTAAGGTTTGTGAATTATTATTATATTAGTTAGATAACAGCCAGAGATGATTCCACAGGCATATTTGTAAATGTATAATGCTCAAAATATGCTTTCTTCTCTTTAGTTTCATCATAAAGGAATATATACAGATTCAAAACTTATCCAAAACTACTGTTGAAAGTTTTTTATTTTTTAAATATTGATGAAATTTAGTATTATATATTTTTTATATTTTTGAAAAGTAGGTTAATTAGATTTTTTGTTTGTTGATATTCCACAAAATAGTGTTGGAAGTCAGAGAACTTTTTTTAATTAAAATGTAGTGAAATTCATTTTTCCCACCATTTTTTTGTATGCCTTAGCATACATTAATTTTTTTTGAGATTTAATATTCTAATTTTTGATTTATTTCATAAGCTTTTGAAAATAGCATTTATGTTTTTTTTTTAAAAAATGTAGTGGAATTCATGTGAATACTTTGCCTTAGCATAGGTTAATTTTTTTGAAACTTAGTATTATAGTTTTTGGTTTATTTTATAGACTAAAAAATAGCATTAAATAGTGTTTGGGATTTTTCTAATTATCGCTGAAAATTTTTTTTTAGAGTTAAAAGTCAAGATTTTTTTTTAAAATGTAGCGCAGATCATATGAACACTTTGCTTTAGGCATTTAATTTTTTTATTTATTTCAAAGACTTTTGAAAATAGCATTTATAATTTTTTTTTTCAAATTAGTTCTAAATTTTTTACATTTTGGCTTTTTTTAATTATGCAATCTCAGATCTAGGTACTGTGGTATTAGAGCTGCGACATGAAGAATTATAATCGTTTAATTATTAAATTAATTAGGTTATTAAATCAAAAACATATTTTAAAATCTACATTAAAAAAAAACAACAATTTAACAAAACAAAAAAATACGAAAAGCATTAATATGAAGAATAGTTAAAATGCGTGTTTAAATCAAATTGAGGGTGTGTTTGCACTTGCATATTCTGAATAATCTATTTTAATAAATTCTACAGGCTTACACCTGCATTTATATATGTAATATATGCAGAATTCGAACTCATATTTTCACATGACTTACAACTCTCAGTGCCATCTTATATTGCTGACTCACCTGATCACACACAAGTTGAAAAGATAAATAATCACCAATATATGTATTTCGTCCTAAGCCAGCACTCGTCAGTGTACCATCTTCACACATATATACAATTAGTACTCAGCTTTATATTAAGATAACCAATCTTCATACTTTAATAAGTGCTGGTTTAGCACAAAATACGTATATTGGTGATTATCTTTTCAACTTGTGTGTGATCAGGTGAGTCAGCAATATAAGATGGCAATGAGAGTTGTAGGTCATGTGAAAGTCTGAGTTCGAATCCCGCATATATTACATAAATGTAGGTGTAAGCCTGTCCAATGTATTAAAATAGATTATGCAGGATATGCACATACAAACACACATTCAATTTGATTTAAACAAGCATTTTAACTATTCTTCACATTAATGCTTTTCGTATTTTTTTTTTGTTAAATTGTTTGTTTTTAATGTAGATTTTAAAATATGTTTTTGATTTAATAATCTAATTAATTTAATAATTAAATGATTATAATTATTTATGTCACAACTCTAATACCACAGTACCCAGATCTATTTTATAAAGTTTTGTTTGACCAGATTTCTGTATGCATTGCTTTTAATTGATATTATAGTCACATGACCCAAGTTCTAAATTTTTTACATTTTGGCTTTTTTTTTATTATGTGATCTCAGATCTATTTTGTAATGTTTTGCTTGACCAGATTTTCAGATTTTTTATGTTTTGGCTTTTTTTTTTATTATGCAATCTCAGATTTCTATATGTGTTGCTTTTAATTGATATTATAGTTATGTGACCAGAGTAAATAAATTTTTTCCAAGTTAATCACATGACCCAAGTTTTAATTTTTTTTGTTTTCACGTACTTTTTTATCACTTAGATGTGTCAGATGACGTTTTTGGTCATTTTTCAAATTCAAAATAGTGGAGATCACATACTAAAAGAGCACCAAAGAAATTTTTTTTTGCATTTCAATCATGCCACATATTTACTTAAAGAAAATACTTTGTTTAAAAATTTTCAATTAAAATAAATCTTAACTAAAGAATTTAGGAAAGCAAATAAAATAAAATTAAAAAATGTTAAAATTGATAAAACAATGGGAGAGGGATTGGAACCCATAAGCAAAGAAAAAATAAGTGCTCTATTCCTTATCGTATACAAAAATAGTTACAGTTTAACATTTCTGCATCCTGTATACAGTGCAGGGTATTGTCATGTAAAAAAATCACAATATCCAGGAACCTAAATGAGGAGCAGAGAAATCTGTAGCAATGCAGGTACTAATGGAAAGAAAATTACAATCAAGAATTAAAATTTTAAAAGCCATTACAGCAAAAACTCAGCCCCAAGCAAAAGGAAAAATATTTAAGGATAGAGTTGATCATTGTTCTTGCTTACCACTTAATATTTGATCAAGAAACAAACGGAATTCTAATATATTTTTTTACGCTTCAAACATAAATTTTAATTTTCATGTCAGCCTAAAATTGTTTGTGTACACTTCATTGTTGCTAAATTCAGTTTCACCATCTAAGAAAATGCTTAAAGTACATAACATAATGTGTGAGTAGTCAGGTGTCAGCTTCTCTGGCCATCGCAGGAATTTGGTATCCAGAATTATTTCTTCTGCAATGAAAGAAGACCCATCTACAATGTCCATGATACCAGCCTAAAGTATACTGAACTGTCAGTCCAACTACATGAAGAGCAGTCCTGAAATTTTTTTGAATTACCAGTTAACATTCGCACTAACTATAACTTAATTCCAATATATATAATTTTTGCAAAATGTCTTAATCTAATATAATGTATTTATTTGTATATCAACATGAGTCTGCTGGTTTATATTATTGAATCAATTAATACTTAGTTCATTTTACTTTAGTTAGGTAAATATATTACCTTGAATGATGGCAGGAATTAATATTTTAACCTGATAAAACATGTTGTTTATGCCTCTTGACTCTCAAAGTCTCAAGGGACAGCATGGATCAAGAAGTTGCCAAATCTTAAAACTTAAATGTCAAAGAAATAGTAATATTTACATTAATTTTTTTAAAAAAAAAATCTTTTATTTCATCCCCTCCCCCACATGCCAAGAAAGGTTACAAAAATTCTTAGAATAATACTCATGTGAAGAAGGGATAGTGAGCATGTTTATTTCATTCTTTATTTAATCAATATAACTTAACGATGTATGCTTTATAAATTTATATATATTATAATAGTCGGGGAAGATTTAGACACTTACCATATCTGCCGTACAGAGTGCCACTAGGCTATTTGAACCTAGAAAATTTATAGTGTAGGCAGATACATCTTGTAAAGATCTAATTTTGTTTTATTATTGGCTGTTAGCTCATGCCACTAGCTCAAGGAGAAACAGAGATTTCTAATAAATTCTTAAACCTTTTAATAAAGAAAAAGATTTAAATTCTTAAAATATATTTTTAATATTAAAAAAAAGAGTCATACCAGTAATTATCACACAAAACATTTATTGTTACACATATATAAATTTGAGGAATAAATTTAGATTTTATTATTGATTATAAATTTAAATTACTTCAGTAAGTCTGCACAGATGGACATTTTAATAATATTTTTATTTTAGAATGTTGAGTATAGATAGGCTACATAGATTACACAATTAAAACTTTTCAAAATATTCAACCTCAGGCTAAAAGTTTATAGCTAAACCAATGTTCACTTTCTGATATACAGACGCAACCAATTCAATATGAAAATGTTAGCATAAAATCACATGGATAAGAATGTGCATCTGCAGCATGATATTATTTAAAGAAAATTATCCTCACCCAGTACAGGAATGAGTGTCTGGTGAAGGAAATCATTAGGATGCTCTGTAATGGTGGATTGTGGACCAGGCTGTCTTTCTATTAACACCCAGAGCGGAAAAAAATCAATAGTGTGAGAAAATACATCCACAACCATTGATTACTACACCTTTGGGTCATGCATTCATTTGGGCATGATGGCCTGTATGCTAGCACACTTTATATTACATTGATATAAACACCCCTATATCCCACAGGCATTGACCCAACTACAAAACAGTTTGAAGTTAACCCCAATGACCCAACCCCAAACTTAACAAACTATGCAGCCATCTACACCCAACCTAAATTTAATACATTTTAATAATTTAGTTAATAAATACAAAAATAAATAAAAATGAAAAATGGACATGATTTACAAACATATGCATAAAAATATTAATAATTGATTTAGAATTTTTTAAAGTCAGATGAGAGTTCTTATTTTCAGTTACTAATTGCAAGTTTGTAAAAGTTCATATTAGATAAACAAAAGAGTTCATACTTTCCAGATTCTTGCAGATTTAGAGGTCCATCTTAGTGATGACATATGCATAGTTTATATATATTTTACAACAAACAAAAAAAGGAGCATAATGACATGTGGACTGTGGTAGAACCGTGAAACTCGATCTTGAACTAAGGTAGACTGTTTCAATATTGTGTGTTTGTGCTAACAAAAAAAAAACTATTAAGAATGTGGAATGAAAAAATAGAAGTGTTATCAATTTTACGTAAATATTAGTATGAATAAATATGTATTAAATGGTGAATTGGATTTTTTTATAGTTTTTTCTTTCATTTCTTGATTGGATTAAAATAGGTTAGATCTACTTTCAGTAATTTTTACCACCTGCCCTGAGCAAGCTAGACATAGGCTGGGTCATTTTATTATCATATTATATACTTCATATTATCCAGTATAATTCTTATGGGTAAGATTGGTGCTTGGAGTCTTTATTTAGATATCTATAAATTACTGTTGTATAATATTGAAGGTAATTATAGCTGCATAGGATATCCTAAAAATCAAAGCGATAATATAAATATCACATTAAATATATAAATTCAACATTCCTTTTCTTTTTAAAACTTGTTTTTATTCCAACTGTAATTTTCTTTCTCCTTCCATTTATATGCATGTATAGTATGCTCATATTCACGTAAAGGCAAGTACTTCAAGCAAGATAGGGATATAGGGGTGAACCCATTACAATATATATGTTTAAATCAATCAAGATGCGGTTATAGTTGGTAGAAAGTCAAATAAATAAATAAGTAATGCTACTAAAATTATTATGCTAATGATAAATAATATACAATTCTCTTTAATAATGATTAGGTTTATCAGAAAAAGCTGTTGCTATATACGTAAACTAAGATGTTATAAAATGTAATGTAATGTGAATAATAATGAAGTTATATGTACTATGGAGCAATCCTTTAGTTTAATAAATAAAACTGCAACCTTTGTACAGGCTTAGTAAAGAAGTCAAAGTTAATTATCAGCCTATTTAAGTGTCATTGAACCTCCAAACTTCTAGTATTACATATAAATTTATTATTTAAAATATGAAATAACCCTTATGAGTGGATGTGAATTTCTCTTATATTTTATCATAACTAACTGGGAGTGCTATTATATATATTAATAGATTATTCATTGTTATTAAATAAGTGGGAAAATTAATATACCATTTTTAAAAATATATCTTACGTTTGCGTTTCAGCCTTTCTATATGTATGTCAATGGTTTTAATTATTATTCTCAGATTATTACAGTTTATGTGGTCATTCAACTTAATGGTCAAACTATGTGAGGGCAGACTGGATGCAAGGTGCCTGGGTGGGTAATCCATAGATTAACCAATTCCAGGCTCTGCAGAAGCTGGAGATTCTCTGTGATCCCAAATTCTGGTTTTCTGCACTATTTTTCATTCTCTTCAATGGTATGTGCCTAGTGCTAGAAGCAGATTCACCTCTGCAGCCTAGCACATCTATATAGTGCTAAACCACATACCAATGGATCACCAAAGTCAGTTGTATTCACTCATCACCATTGTTCATGCACTTTTAAAGAGAACTGCAAACCTTACCTTTTAGTATTTATCCCACTGACTCTTTGTAGCAATCCCAGTCCTTGAAATCAAGCCCCTTCACAATTTATCCTTAGCAATTAAACAATTATTTGCAAGTCTAAGACTTGAATGGGCTGTTTCAATTAATAAAATAAGGCATTTACAAATTTTGTAAGCCATCATTACCTTGATATCATTATGTCTAGAACAGCAGATCACCAACACATTTTGTAAGATACTCTCATAAACACCCATATTTAAATAAATTTATAGCATTAGTGTAAACTTTGTGAGTCACATTCTTTATCTTTATTTACCCTCAGAAACACAGTTCTTATTAATATATTTGTAACCAATAATCCCTCAAATCAATTAACACTCTCATGGCAAGTAATAATCCCAGAAAAATAAATTGATGTAAGACTGAAGTGTGCTGCTTTCATGGTCATGGTCTGAGAGGAAAAGAACCCTGAGAAGGAGTACCCAAGTTCAATCCCTGAGCTACTTTGAACTATGCAAAGAGAAGAAAGCTATGTGCTGTCAAGTCTGTTAATCGAGTTGTTGAGACTAGAAAGCTGAGACAGAGGTTTAAACAAATGGATTTGGTAGACCTAGTGTCTACTGGTTGAAAGTCTCTGCTCAGTCTTTTGGTCTTGTTGATCAATTATATAAATGTTGACTAGTATGCATGTAAAAGGGGAATCACAAATCAACAGAATGCTAGATATGAATATCAGATACTAAAGTTGATTAAAATAAATGAGTTAAGAGTTTCAAGTAACAGATATAGAAAGTAAAGATGATTATGGTAATCCTATACATGATACAAATCTTATTTATGTAAATAGGGACATCAAATGGCTATTTTTTATGGGATCAGAATTTAGAATAATATTTAGAACCAACTATAAACAAAGAATAACCACAATCATTCAATTAAATGTTTTATAACTTGTATTAAATTTTCTTTGTTAAAATACCAATTGCTGTAAATATAACAATGTTAAATTATGATCACATATTTATGACTATCTTATTTATGTACAAATAATTTCACATCTACATTTATTACTATATACATACACATGCTCACACCTAATGTGAATTAGATGATCATGCGGAATATCAACAAGTTCAAAACTCAGGATAATAGAAATAAAATGCAACATGGATTATATAAATTAATGTTTAGTCTTAGTTCTTAATCTCTTTTTTTCTAGAAATGAAATCAATGTATGTGTGGTATGTATAGATACAAATAACAAAGACATACTCAGTTATTCATTGTGATAACCTCGCCAATGAATAGACCTCTGCCCACTAATAATAGATGGTGGAATTCATTATTTGAAAATGTTCAAAAGGTTGTTGAGCTGAATGAAAATTCAATTATATCAAAAAATTAAATAATGGAATGTACATAAAATAATACATGGCAGAAACAACATAAACAAAGGATCTCTCGGGATTACCAATCAGTAACTTGTTTTGAGATCAAAATTATGGTTCATCGAGGCAAAATTTCGACTTCTTTACTAAAATTAACCTGGACTCTCTCCCTATGAACCCTTTCTTGGGATACAGGAGAAATTTCAAGAAGATTGATCCTGTATGCCAGAGAGAAGTCAATCAACCACATTTTTTTAGATGTCCCAGTAAGTACAATTACAGATCAATAACTCATAAATGGTACAGCAATATGAATGGAAACTATAAACCAATTAAAGCCTATATAGGACAGAGTCTATTTATGGACACAAGACTGGCAATTTCTATGAATTATGCCCTGTGGTGTGTCACATGTAAAGCAATGATTAAAAGGATGAGAGACCCGCATGATACTAAATTTAAGAATGTCATAGAGAAAATCTTGAAGAAGGAATGACTGATTTCCCCAAGCTATGTCACAAGAGTAACATGAGAGAAGATTGGAGCTACATTGTTCCAAACAGATATATAATTGATGTCATATTTGTATTTGTAACAATCAATATAGCAATAGAATAAAATTTCTTTAAAAAAAAAGAAAATACATTTTTTTAGGGAGGAGTAATTAAAAACAAACTAAATATATCCCAACTTTATTATATAAATCCATGCCTATGCTCATAAAAACATCTATCGAATGAGAGAAGAATCAAATGAAATCATAAAGCAAAATGCTACAAATAAGTGAGAAGTGAGCTAAATTTAAAAAAATAATTATCTTAAGTTATAGAAAAAAAATTATTTATAAGTCAAATATGAATTTATAGTTATCTTACAGAGATAATGAATATAATGACATTTGGATAACAAAACAACAATCCTTTATATCTAACAAAGATTTTATATAACATATCAACCTGATTAAAAATAGTATTGAGAAACTCGGATAATTTGATAAACCATTAACTGCTCAAGAAGAATAAAAATCATGGACCTACCTTAACCTAACCCTAATATAGTTGAAAGTTAAAAAATTAAAGATATAAACCATCTTTAATACCTTTATTGTGAGATATGTTACAGATACCCTAATGTTCTTCCAATATTTACCACACACCATGTGGCCCAATCAGAATCCAAGACCTATGATATTAGTGCATTTACTAATTGCTACGTTAGTAAATATTAAAGCACACAAAATGACAAACTATTAATTACAATACACATTTTAAATCCCAATCTCAACATAATCATATTGTAAATAAATGTTTAAACTAAGTTATCAAACAGATATGATAACTAATCTTTGATCAACATCACTATTAAATGTGTTTTGACTCAAACACAACACAGCAATGCACAATAAACAAGATTGGATAGCTGAATTCAATCAAGAAATAAAAACTAATATTAAAGTAAAAAAAATCCAAATAAAATTTGTATTGTTGTTAACAAATTACTTATATTAATATTCATCAAAAATGAATTGAAATGATGATCACCAACTTGCTTGTAGTTGATTAACGATCTGCAAAAAGAAAAAAAAATTTCTTATCTATTGAAAAACCTACAAATTTTTATGTATTAATTTAGAACCCGAAGAGAAACATCAACCAATTTTGAATGAAAATACTATTAGAATCTAATATTTGAATATCCTAGAAAGTGAGAACAAACCTAGAGAATTAAAGTTAACAAAATAAGGAATTCAAAGTTAAAGCCTTACCAGAAAATCTCAAAGTATTCAAACTTCCAAAATATCAGAAAATTCTCAGTTATAGATTAGAATATCTAAACTCAAAGATATACAGTAATATAGGAAATATTGACATTACTCTGCTCAAAACAAATCATTAAACCAAAGCATAATTATTAATACAAACAAACATGCATTGCTAAGTGCAAAGGCAACATTGCAGAAAGAAAGTCATCGTTCATGGAGTTGTGACTTGTCAGAATCAAACTAAAATTGATCTATTACTTGACATTGGAAGGATCGTATTACTCTCCACTTAAAAGCAGAAATTCTAAGGCTATCAAGAATAACTTACCTAATGGACATTCTAGAACACTTACAAGTTAATATCTACATTTGAAATGGATTAACATGGATTACTGGAACTATTCATTAGGACATTACTTTATAAACTTCAAAACCAAGTTAAAGTTGATGTTATTCATTTTATGTATTTGTATATTTGATTTTTTACTCTAATAGAGGGGCAGAAAGAGATAATATCAGTATCAATTTGTAACATAATAAATATTTTACCTTTAACACAAGAAAAATAAAATATAATTTATGGTGAGCATTTGATTGATTGTATTAATATGATTATCATTAAGGGGAAAAGATAAGATGTTACCTAATATGTATTTAATATATTTATATACTTGCAACACATACATTTTTCTTTGTTTGTTCATATTAATAATTGTGTTAAATGTTTTCAGTATATTTGATTAACAGTCTATGTCATAAATGATCTTCTGCATCTATATTATGACTATTGCACATAATAGGGAAATTCCAAGTCAACACAATGACAGATAAGAATCTTAGATACTAAAGTCGATTAAAATAAATGAGTTAAGAGTTTCAAGTAACAGTTTTAGAAAGTAAAGATGATTATGGTAATCTTATACCTGATACTAATCTTACTTATGTTAATAGGGACATTGAATCACTATTCTCTGTAGGATCAGGGTTTGGGATAATATTTGGAACTAACTATAAACAAAGAATGACCATACATCTGATTAAATGTTTTATAATCTTGTATTAAATTTTCTTTGTTAAAATACCAATCGCTGTAAATATAATTATTAAATTTATTCAAATGTTAAATTATGCTTCTTGGTGTGTTTTTCTATAGTCAACTTTCAATTAGTCATATCACTTTCACATCCATATCTATTACTAAATACATACCTATCTATATTTCAAATGATACTAATATAACCTGAATTAGATAATAATGTGGAATCTCCAGGGGTTCAAAACTCGGATAATGGAAATGAAATCCAATACGGATAAGGTAAGTTAGGTATATAATTAATGTTTAGTTAGTTCTTAATCTCTTATTGTCTAGGAATGAAATCAATATGTGTGGTATGTATAGGTACAAATAACAAAGACATATTCAGTTATCCATTGTGATGACCTCACCAACCTATTTACATACTGGGAAAAGTCCATTCCATTACACATATGAACTTTAAAACTAAATTTAGGTTGACATTAAGAATTGTATTTATTTGTATATTTTATATAAATGTTTTTGTTCATATCTTTACTTTAATATGGATACAAAGGGGAACATAAGTATTAATATGTAACATAATGGAGAAGTAAAATAAAGTATAGTTTATAATAAGCACTTGCATGCATATAAATATGATCATCAAAGGGAAAAGATAAGATTTTATCTAATACATATTTAATCCAAACATTTGTACAATTGCACCATATTCATTTTTCTTTGTTTGTTTATACCAATACTTCTGTTAAATGTTTTTGGTATACTTGACTATTTGTTATAAATGGTTTTCCTTGTTTGTATCATAACTACAGTATATAACAGGGGGATCCCATATCACCATTATGACAGATAGGAATTTAATATATTAAGTTAATTAAAATAAAATGGATTATGATTTCCAAATAAGAATATAGTAAGAAAACATGATTAGATAATCATAAACATAATATAAATTTGATTTATGTTAACATGGACATCAAATGGCTATACTTTGTAAAGGATACTGGTTTGGAATAATAATTGGAATCAATTGTAAACAGAGTAACATTAGATGTCGAATTAAAGGTTTATAATTTGTTATAAATTTTCTTTATTAAAAATATTGATTACTGTAAATATTGTGGTTAAATATATTCAAGTGCTAAATTAAAAAATCTTGATGTAATTTTCTAATTCACTTTTCAATTGGTCATATCATCTCATATACTTAAACATATTTTTGCCCATTTACATATAATTTCATATATTCACTTACCATTAAACAACCATATTTTAAGTGATATTAATATACCTTGAACTAGTTGATTATGCAGATTCTCCATGACTTTGAAATCTAAGAATAAGGAAAACAAAAGTTGGCAAAAGTGTATATGGTATATATATATGTCTAAGGATCAAAGACAGACTTATTCATTGTTGCAACCTAGTTAACCTATTTTCATAGCAGGTAAAAGCCTGTTCTGTTACAACATATATATATATATGTAATATAGGGTATATGAGCACAGACTTTCACACCACCCACCTCTCTCCACTCTATCTAATAACACCGATACACCTAAACACATATATGCTGAAAAGATAAATAATCACCAATATACGTATTTCATGCTAAACCAGCAATCATCAGTTGGTCCAGACTATCATCTTTACACACATATATAGTATAAGTGCTCAGATATATATTAAGATAGACTATTCTCATAGTTTAATGGACAGGCTTCAATCCACTCCACACTCCAACTCTTCAACCGTCCATCCAATTGAAAATCTGATGATGGAATGCTCAAAGGCCACCCTGAGGCCGAGATTATTGTCACACCCATATTGACCTAAGGTCAATCTGAACCCCACATGTACAGGACATAATCCATTTAATACATATGCAAGGATGGGCAGACATCTCTATAATGTAATAACTGAAACACAGGCTTGTTATATACCTGTGGCTATATATATGTAATATAGGGTATATGAGCACAGACTTTCACACCACCCACCTCTCTCCACTCTATCTAATAACACCGATACACCTAAACACATATATGCTGAAAAGATAAATAATCACCAATATACATATTTCATGCTAAACCAGCAATCATCAGTTGGTCCAGACTATCATCTTTACACACATATATAGTCAGATTTTCAATTGGATGGACGGTTGAAGAGTTGGAGTGTGGAGTGGATTGAAGCCTGTCCATTAAACTATGAGAATAGTCTATCTTAATATATATCTGAGCACTTATACTATATATGTGTGTAAAGATGATAGTCTGGACCAACTGATGATTGCTGGTTTAGCATGAAATACATATATTGGTGATTATTTATCTTTTCAGCATATATGTGTTTAGGTGTATCGGTGTTATTAGATAGAGTGGAGAGAGGTGGGTGGTGTGAAAGTCTGTGCTCATATACCCTATATTACATATATATAGCCACAGGTATATAACAAGCCTGTGTTTCAGTTATAACATATATATATATATTTGAATTTTATTTATGTATATTAAGTTTGTTGTTTGAATTTTGTTGGAAGGGTATATGTTCGTGTTTTATTAGTTATATATATATATATACATATAGTAGTGTGTGTATGTTTTTATTTTATAGATTTATTTGTAATTGATTTTTAGTATGGGTTTGTGGAGTTTAGTTTTTAATAATTTTTTATAAGGATTAAAAAGTTGTCTAGATTGAGTGATAGGATAAAGTCTTTAAGATGGTAGATTTATTTTCTTTTGAAAAATGTAGGGAATTTAGTATTTTTCCTAGGTGTTGTGTTATTAATTTTAGTAGAAATAAAAAGTTGCTTCAAAATAGGAATTTGATTTTTAAGTTACAAACATATATTTTGAATAGTTTTTTGAAAGAAAATTTTGTAAAGTTTTACAAATTTATTTATGTATATAAAAGAAATAGATATTATTTAGACAGGAGGCAAGATTTTAATTATTCAATTTTGAATTTTTTCATGAGGCAATTTAGACAGAATAGGTCAAATTTCTATTGTAAGAAATATGAAAGAAAATTAAAGTGGTTGTTTGGGAAAGTTAATAAAACTTATTGTAGTGATAAGGGGTATGAGAGTAATGTTTCTGATGATAGGGTTGTTAATCTTTCTGATATTAAGTTAAATGATAGAGAATTAGATAGTTTTGGTAAAGGCCCTAATTTTGTTCCATTTCATTCAAAAAATATAGTTTTTGATACAATTTCATCTATTGAATCTAGTAATTTGAGCGATGAGCAGAAAGTTGGTATTCAATTGATTTTAAATAAAAGTTTAAAAAGGAAAGAAAAATTTGTGATTAATCCTGCTGAGATTAGACATCTTAAGAATAGGTTAATTGCTAATGATGCGATCATTTTTCGTGAAGACAAAGCTGGTAGGTTTGTCATTATGAAAGGAGATGAATTCAAAGAGAAAATGGATAGAGAATTAAATAATGGTAAATATATGTTTTAGATAAATGTGATTAAAAGAAAGTTGATAGATATTATGAAGAAAATAGTAAATTTAAACATTTTGAATAGAGTAGATTATTTAAAATGTTATCCAAATGATTTCATATCAGCTAAGATGTTTGTGAATATTAAGACTCATAAAGATGGTTTTCCTTTAAGATTTATTTTTGATTTTACAGGTAGTGTTGTAGAGGGTATTTCTAGATTCTTGAATATTTTTTTAAAAGAATTTGTTGATTTTGGTCATTACACAGTTTCTTCTTCTTTTGAGGCTTTTGATAAGATTAATAATTTTAAAATGGAAAGTAATTGGGTATTTGGCAGTTTAGATATTGAAAATATGTATCAGTCTGTTAATAGGTTAAGAAGTATTGATGTTGATATGTCTGTATTGATTAAGAAAAGTTTTTTTGTCTTGCATTGGTGGTTGAGAGGTCAGCATGACTGCCTTACAAGCAGCTGCCCAGGTTGCGGGTTCACATCCCGGCCGATGCTATGACAGTTGAAAGAAAAAAAAAAAATAAAGGTAATTAAAGATTTGCTTTTATTATTGGAAGATTCTATGTATTTTATTTATAAAGGTAATTTTTATAAAGTTAAGGAAGGGTGGATAATAGGTTATATTATTTCTCCTTTAGTATGTTCAGTTTATATTAATTATATGGAGGAGGAAATTATTATTAAAAAGAATTGTTTATATGTAAAGTTATTTGTCAGATATGTAGATGATAGTTTATTTGGTGCATTTATTTGTAGTTGAGAATGATAAATTGAAGGAATTTTTTAATGAGTTTAATTGTTTTGATCCTTCTATAAGATATGTGTTAGAAGGAGGGGTGTTAGATTTTGGTAAGTTAAAATTTTTAGATCTTTTGGTAATTAGAAATGTAGAGACTAATTGTTTACTATGCAGTCATTTTGTTAAAAGTAGAGAATTAAGATCTATAATTAAACCTGATAGCTATCAGTCTGTAACTCATAAAGTAGCTGCTTTAAGGAATTATTGTCATAAGAATAATAAATTAAATAATTCTAGTGGAGTAGCTTTGTTTCAGAAATATCAATTTTATAAAGATTACTTGAGGGTTGGTTATTCTGATAAATTTGTTAAAAGTATTTTATTTAATAGTAATATTTGTAAGGATGTAAAGGATAGAGAAAAATATGATTTCACTTCTTTGCCATTTAAATTGTCTTCTTATAAAATTGTATGTAGGAATAGTAAATTGTTTGGAAATAAGAAAATTGCTTGGAAAAGGGGTGTTGCATTGAATAATTTATTAAATAATACAAAGGAAATTTTTGATAGAAAGACTATTCCTGGTGTAGTATATTTTATCCATTGCTTTTATGTAAGAAGGTCTACATAGGTCAGAGTAGTTTGAGTTTAAATGAAAGAATAAAGGTTCATAAAAGTAGAGTTAAAAATAGATATCTTAGTTCTGCTTTGTATGTCCATGAAAAAGATACAGGCCACTCTATTAATTTTGATGGAGCTAAGGTTATCTTCTTTGAGAGAAATGAAATCAAAAGAAGAATTAAAGAATCCTTATTATTGAAAATATATTATTCTGAAGCAATTAACTTATTTAAGAGTTCCTTTAATATTAAGGGTGGATGGGAAGTGAATGGATTTGTGGGTAATGTTTGATATTATTGTACTTCTTTACACTTGAGAAGTCTGCTTGTAGCAGTGAAACCTTTGATGTGTTTAATATTATTTTTGCTGGTCTGGTTGAATTTTGGATTTGGGGTAATTTTAATTATATATATTATAATTAAAAATATATATGATAACATGCTTTATATTGTAACTTAACTGATCTTCTCCAGTCTTGAGAATTATCGGTATAGTACTTTTCTTGCTATGATGTATTACCACAAAGACGTACTACTCAAATCTTCCGATCTTTAAGATAATGTCTCCTAGTGATTTCCTGACAATGTTAATCGATAAAATGTGTTCAGAAATCATGTGGAGATGTTACGTTAAAGATCAAAAGATTAGAGTAGTAAGTCTTCGTGGCAATACATCATACCAATAAAAAGCAATAAAGCAGCAAGCCATCTGGTAGAAATCAGATGCCATGTTTGTTGTTTCTGCAAAAAAAAATATTAATATAAAATGTAATAATATCGGTAGTCATAGCAATAATACTAAAAAGTACATCTAATAGCAAGAATAATACTAAAGAGAACATCTAATAGCAAGAATAATACAAAAGAGGTCAACCGTAAAAATAGCAATAATAATACTAAATAGGACATCTAAGAGCAAGAATAATACGAAAGAGTTCATCTAATAGCAAGAATAATATGAAAGAGGACATCCAATAGCAAGAATAATACAAAAGAGGACATCCAATAGCAAGAATAATACTAAAGAGGACATCCAGTAGCAAGAATAATATAAAAGAGGATATCTAGTAGCAATAATAATATGAAAGAGAACATGTAGTAGCAAGAATAATGTGAAAGAGGACATCTAATAGCAAGAATAATATGAAAGAGGACATCTAATAGCAAGAATAATATGAAAGAGGACATCTAGCAGCAAGAATAATACGAAAGAGGACATCTAGTAGCAAGAATAATATGAAAGAGGACATCTAATAGCAAGAATAATATGAAAGAGGACATCTAATAGCAAGAATAATATGAAAGAGGACATCCAATAGCAAGAATAATATGAAAGAGGACATCCAATAGCAAGAATAATATGAAAGAGGACATCTAATAGCAAGAATAATATGAAAGAGGACATCCAATAGCAAGAATAATATGAAAGAGGACATCCAGTAGCAAGAATAATATAAAAGAGGACATCTAATAGCAAGAATAATACAAAAGAGGACATCTAATAGCAAGAATAATATGAAAGAGGACATCTAATAGCAAGAATAATACGAAAGAGGACATCTAGTAGCAAGAATAATATGAAAGAGGACATCTAATAGCAAGAATAATATGAAAGAGGACATCTAATAGCAAGAATAATATGAAAGAGGACATCTAATAGCAAGAATAATATGAAAGAGGACATCTAATAGCAAGAATAATACTAAAAAGGTCAACCGGTAAAAATAGCAATAATAATACTAAAGAGGACATCTAAATCAAGAATAATACAAAAGAGGACATCTAGTAGATGACATCTAAGAGCAAGATATATATATATATGACATTAACTTAAAAAATGATTTAAAGCAAAACTGCAAAAATTAGCACACAAAAAAAATATGTCTAAAAGACCAAAAAATGTTAAATAGGTACTGTCAAATATATATATAAGACATTCACTTAAAAATTGATTTAAAGCAAAACTGCAAAAATTAGCACACAAAAAAAATAATTTGTCTAAAAGACCAAAAAATGGTAAATAGGTACTGTCAAATATATATAAGACATTCACTTAAAAATTGATTTAAAGCAAAACTGCAAAAATTAGCACACAAAAAAAATAATTTGTCTAAAAGACCAAAAAATGTTAAATAGGTACTGTCAAAAAAATATATATAAGACATTCACTTAAAAATTGATTTAAAGCAAAACTGCAAAAATTAGCACACAAAAAAAATAATTTGTCTAAAAGACCAAAAAATGTTAAATAGGTACTGTCAAAAAAATATATATAAGACATTCACTTAAAAATTGATTTAAAGCAAAACTGCAAAAATTAGCACAAAAAAAAATAATTTGTCTAAAAGACCAAAAAATGTTAAATAGGTACTGTCAAATATATATATAAGACATTCACTTAAAAATTGATTTAAAGCAAAACTGCAAAAATTAGCACACAAAAAAAATAATTTGTCTAAAAGACCAAAAAATGTTAAATAGGTACTGTCAAATATATATATAAGACATTCACTTAAAAATTGATTTAAAGCAAAACTGCAAAAATTAGCACAAAAAAAAAAAATTTGTCTAAAAGACCAAAAAATGTTAAATAGGTACTGTCAAATATATATATAAGACATCCACTTAAAAATTGATTTAAAGCAAAACTGCAAAAATTAGCAAAAAAAAATTCTCTAAAAGACCAAAAAATGTTAAATAGGTACTGTCAAAAAATATATATATAAGACATTCAGTTAAAAATTGATTTAAAGCAAAAATTAGCACAAAAAAAAAAGAATTCTCTAAAAGACCAAAAAATGTTAAATAGGTACTGTCAAATATATATGCTTTCGCTTAGCTTGTCGTTCCTCAGCAAAAAAAAATTAATTACACACACCAAAAAAGTACATAAATTAATAGTAATTTACTAAAATTATTATAAATTCAAATTGACTACAAAATAATTGACAAAAAATTTATAAAATTTTTTTATAATTTTAAAATTAAAGACAAAAAAAAAACACTTTTTCCGATATAGTGTGAATCTATTATACAGCGGAAATGGCGGACGTAAAAAAAAAAGCCATCTCGGCGCCATGTTTGTAGTTACTCCGAAAAAGCAAAATAATTACATGCGCCAAAAAAAAAATTACATAAATTAATAGTAATTTACTAAAAATATTATAAATTCAAATTGAATACAAAATAATTGCAAAAAAAATTATAAAAAATATTTGTAATTTTAAAATTAGAGACAATAAAAAACACTTTTCCCGATATAGTGCGAATCTGCCATACCGTGAAAATGGCGGACATAAAACGTCCTAATTAAATCATATTACATAAAATTATGAAATTAAAAGTGTAGTCTTTTTTTAATGAAAATAAGGATAATTTATAATAAAAAAATGGAAAGAAGATGACCCAAAAGAAGCAAAATAAAAAATAACCGAAAAGGTAGTACATAAAATTATGAAATTTACAAATTAAAAAATAACCTGTAATGGCAATATATGTCTTAAAAGCTACTATATTTAATTATTAAGAAACAAAATGAAAATTACTTACAAATAACAACGGTGGAAATTACTATAATATCATTCAATCGACAGTTAAAAATTCACTCTATTTAGTAATATGTCCATATTAGATATGAAAATATGATCTAAAAAATCACTGTGCTCACGTCGATATCAAAACCACAAAAGACAGAGAAATGACAAAATTTCCCATAGGTCTCGACTTTTTAAATCTCGTGAGACACCTCGATCAAAAAATCAGTATTCCCAAGGATTAGTCTTGCCAGTGACTTTGTTGCCATGACATCGTTTATCTAATCTTCGATGAAATCTTACCGGCAAAAAACATGCTAAGTGTAAAACATCATAGCTCATAAAATCCGAAACTACCGAATTATCTACTTCAAAATAAATAAATGATTAATCAATTAAAACAGTCTTATTCATATCATTAATCTATTTAAATGTTATGATATATTTACATTATTCCTATATTTATATGCCATTATATATGAATATTTTAAAACATGATATATAGTGATGTTTCTTTAAAACAAAATTTCCATAATATTCCATAAAATAATAGATATCTAATTTCAGGTGCTTTAATGTCATTAAAATATTACTTTTAGTAATATGTACCCAGCCTATGGAAAGGCTGTCATGTTTGTAATAGTTTTTTTTTAATTGGTTGCTTTAACAAATTTCAGTCAGGCATGTTATTACTGTGGAGCCACGAACTATGCGATATCAAACTACCCAATTTCAACTATACACTAACCAAAACTAAATATAAATATGGTACTATAGCATCGATTTTTTTACCTCACTAAATGTCACATTTCAAAGTGAATTTTTGTACAGTAGTAACATTTTCTTTGCAATTTAAATACTCTACCTATTCACTTCTGTACTGTACTTAAAAGGACATACTGATTTTTTCCCAAACAAATCCAGAAATGTACCCAGTCTATGGAAAGGCCATTGTTTTTGTAATAGTTTTTTTTAATTGGTTGCTTTACCAAATTTCTTCCTTTGCATAAAATGCTTTGTAAAAAAATGTGGATTTTTGTCCTCTAACAAATAAATGTTTAACTTGAATATTATATGATAGTGTTACAGACAAATATTTAGGGATTTTATATATAAGATAATCAATAACATTATCCACATTTGAATTGAAATTATTTTTTCTAACAAATATTAAGTTATCAAAGTCATTATTAGCTTTTTACTATTATAAAATGTAAGGCAGTTATTTGTAGCTCTTAATTTAACTTTATTAAAATGTATGTATTAATAAAAATATAATCACACACATAACAAAATTATATATATATATGCAATAATTCTTTTTGAACAAAACTCTTCTATAACTAGGCATTAATGAATAAAAGAATGCACTAGTAAGTGACAGTTTTTTTTAAAATCCATGTCATATTTTTTAATTACTTTATTATTTATACTGGGGGCTTGTGAACTTCTGGTGAACTTATCTTGGTCTCCATGTACTAAACTCATGTGAAAAAGGTCTTAGTTATATCTACAAAAAATATATTGCATGGATCATTTATTAAAACAAAATCACAAATTGAAATCACGTATTACTAACATATCAAAATAATGGGGAGCCACTTCCATCTTGAGAAATGAATAAATATTAATTTATAAAAAATAAAAAGTAAATATAAAGTTAAAATAAAAATGAGTAGTTAAGAAAACTGGGACAATTAATTGTCCCAAAAAAATATATCAGGACACCGAGACAAGAGAGATAAAACCTGGGCAAATCCAGGAAAACTGGGATATATGGATACTCTATATATAAATAATCTATCATCCTAAAAAACTGGTTTGTATTTATTTTATTGACTGAGAGTAATTATTTAATATTAGAAAATATTAAATCATAATTAAACAATAATAAAAAATAATAGTAATATTTTCTATTTATATATTCTTATATTAATAAAATATGCTTCAACATATAAAGGCAAAATTACTAAATCTTAATATTGGCTAAGCACTTTCAGAGCTTGTTTACTCCATATTCAGAGACCTAATATGTGTTAAACTCATTGTATGCAAATTTATGCAAAAAAAGTCAGACCATCCATTTTTTTGAAATTGCAAAACACATTCGCAATAAAATAAGCTTCTTTGATTTTCCTTTTGGTATCGTTCCTCTCAGTATACACTATCTTTTCAAATATATGATTGATCGCCTTTTGATGATCAGCGAATATAGAATTGCCTTCATTTTTGTTTAGCAATCTGTTATATGCATACTTATGCTCAACCACTAGAATCTATATTTTCTCATAAATACTTGTCAATGTGTGTGTTTGTTTACTATAAATATATTTTCTAGCATTATTATTTGCATCAGGCAAATAAATTGTATCTGAAAAATATTAGTAAATTATATTTTTTAAAAATATAATAAATATTCATGATTTATCTTCTGTGATTGGCGTTCATTTTGAACATATAAAGGCAATTCTAATTGTATTTTTAAAAATTTATTTTAGTAAATTAATTATCAAACGATAAGCAAAACAAGGAACTGTGTGTTCTTGTTTGGTCATAGTATGAACAAAAATTGATAATGAAATTTCATATTTAATCACGTATACATAATTGATTAAATTATTTGCATATCAGTAATAATATAGATAAATAGTAGTTATTTTATTCATGATTATATTATATTTGTGATCTATTTAAATTTTATTCAAAATCAACTTCCAGAAATGGTTTGATAATTCATAATTGTATATGAAAAGTTTTCTTTAAATAATTTATTTTATTTGATAGCGAATTATATATATGACTTTCTAATATTTTGGTAATGATGGCTTAGATTACATTCAGGAAGTAATTTTAAAAGTTGACTTATCATTTCTTGCGTCTAATTCGTGTTATTATTGATCTTGAAATATATAAACGAATAGTGCGAGAATTTCAATTCCAAAAATATTTAATTCATTGAACATAAGATGGGATTTGAAATCAGACTTTCAAACTCCCTTTAGTTATCCATTTCCATCTTATACAATCGATAAACATGACCACATATATGTGAAAAAGATAAATGGTTTCCAATATATGTACAGTATTTAATGCAGAACCAGCACGCATCAGTTGGTCTGGATCATCACCCCCCCCCCCGCACATATATATCAGTGCTCAGTTTACATTAAGATAGCAAATCTTCAAACTTTAATCGACAGGCTTCAATCTTCACTTTTCAATGATGGCCGAAGAGTTGGAGAGTTAAAGTTTGAACATTTGCTATCTTAAAACATTATATGTGTAAAAGTAAATGTATGTGCGTGTATGCCAAAGATATACAAATTAATTATAAAGTACTATAGATGATCGATTAATTAAAAGATATAAATCTAAGCTAAGTAAAGAATGTTAGTTCCTGATCAGTTTCCTAATTGCTGTGTCAAGAGGCAAACTGTTGCCCTCTGGATTGCATAAACAAATAATAAAAGAGATTACTCTGAATAATATAGAACGGATTCGGCTAGTTGTTAGAAGTAACGAAGTTTTATTAATAGAGGGTTAGGCTTAAGGACTATAAACTGTCCTAATTTACACGCTTTACATATATCCAATAAATAACACAATATTATGGGCTCGAAGGTCTACAAAAATAATACTGAAGATCTATATGACGTTCGGAGTTAAAACTTCTCCGTAAGGCTATAGATGAAGGAGAGGTGACTGCAACACCCTTAGATGACATCTGCATACCTGGATCTTCACCTTGCAAGTGTGCCAACTGCCATCAGCTGCCCACGTGGGTGTCCGTATCTCGAGATCTCATATCCAATTCTTGTGTGATCAGATAAAGCATTTTACATTCCATTTGTATATTTTTAGCCATCAGTTTTCCCTATTATAGAAACCGATCAGGAACTAACATTCTTTTACTTAGCTTAGATTTATATCTTTTAATTAATACTATTTAATTAATATACAGTATTTTATAATTAATGTGTATGCCTTCAGCGTACACTCACATTTACTTTTACACATATACGTTTTAATAAATACTATTTCTATTTACGCGTGTATATAAATATATACGCATACTTAATACAATTAAAAATAGATATTCCGAAAAGTAACTTTTAATTATTTTTTAAATGCTTCATATTAGGAATAATAATGGAAAATAATTTATATTTTAAATTATTCAATCTCTACAATTATTTTCTGTGATTTCTCGCGGTGTATCGGTCTCAGAAAAAGCATTAAGAACGACTAAATAATTAAAATGTTTACGCAAAAATTAGTAGGCTATAGATAAATCGCAATCTTGCTATCTTATTTAAGGAAAAACGGGTTTTATCAGATCTTTTAAGTTGTGTTGGGCTATAACTAAATTCCTTATCTCGGTAGTTTACATTGGGTATATAAATATTTAGTGGCGGCGTTAATTTGAAAAATAAACTTGCTTTTTAAAAGATATAGACCATTTGAAGATTACAGATATTTAGTATAGATTAAATTATTAAAAACAAAACAATTCCACAGTCTTATAGAATTGTTATTTTAAAAGAATAACTTTCATAAAAATCTAATTTATGAATCGATACATTTTGATATACTTTATTAATGTACGTTTGGGTTCCAATCGTCTAAATATTTATTACAAGCATTAAACAATTACGCGTTTTAATATGTGACAGCTTAATTACATCCAAGCATTAAATATGTAACACCTATGATAGCACAACACATTATAATTACATAGAATCAATCTTGAAGACATTCAAGTACTAAATTCTAAAGACAGTTAAATTGTCCGATCACACATTATCGCATGAAGAAATTACGTCTCATACTAATTTATAACCCATCTCGCTTTTAATTGATAAATTAATTATGGTAAAACGGGATATTTTTATCCAAAAGTTATTTGTGTAAACCTTTGATACGGTTAAGTGTAATCTATTTCAAGTAATAATTATACTTCTCGTCTTATAATTTTGTCCTGTTTTCTGGTATTTGCTTATTGTTATTTTTAAGCTTTCATTAACAGTGATGTCGGATGATAACTTAAAATAGATTTAGCAGGACAATTAGTTAACTAAACCAATTTCAAATTCTGCTAAAAAAAAGTCCTACTATGTCGCTTCCCGTCTCTAATTTTTTTATTAACTTACGAATAAATAAATAACTCTATTATTATTTTGTTACTGTAGAGTCATGGTTGAAAATATTCCTATTACAGAGAATATCTTTTATATGATCGCCAGAACATAGTTAATTCGTCGGCATTTAATGCTAATTCTTTAACAGCTTTCACTGCAGTACAATATACAGTACTTAAGATTGATAATTATATCTAATCATATTATATCATTTGGCGTAAAAATAAAAACAACGATAATTGTAAAAAAAAAAATTATATCGTTTAAAGTTCGCAAAATGAAAACAAAACGTCATCGAGGAAATTGGTATATAAAGTGGGAGGAAGAGTCCAAAGTGAGTAGCCTTCTCATTCATCGAACCGTGACAGCATGATTCATTAAATCATAATAATTATTGAAGAAATTTTACAAAAAATCATAGTAGCTTAAAACTTAGTCTATAAAATGTCTAGCACTGCAATAGTAAGTTTGTTTGGGATTCCCAATTAATCATCTTTTTGAAAAATAATTTCTTTTTTAATATTTTATTTAAAAATCAGTGTTTTTTTGTTTTATTAAAAATAATAATGCGAAATAATTTATATTTTAGGTAATTCAAGCCCCTACGATTGCTCTCTGTGATCCATCTGAATTATATCGACCTGAGAAAAAACATAAAGATTTATTCCGCAATTACAAAGTAATTTTTTTAAATGTTAAATATTATTATAGGGATATAAATTGTTTTATTTATTTAAGTGGAAACAAATTGTTTCTTAAATTGCGTTGAGCTGTATAAAAGTAATCAAACTTTTAAAAAAAGGTATCAGCTCCAATTGTCGTAGCTATACATTTTTATCACCATATTATTTGAAAGAAATTATCTATATATATTGTAGGTGATATGTCCATTTTTTAAACTTATAGTATAGCAGTCCAATTTCCAAAAGGTTTTATGCACGTTGATTGGAGCCGAGATCTCTTCCAATTTATTTACAGATTATTAAATACTAACAACTGATAAAGAGTTTGAATAAAATAGAATAATTTTTATTATCCGAATTTTAATTTTCTTTAAATACAAAATAATTTGTTTCTCAAATTACTCTGGTTTTAATTCGAAGGAAATAAAAGAAATAAACGAAGTAGCTATAGTATCAATTCAGATACGATACTTTAAAAACCGTATTGTTGTTGTCCAAATTTAAACATTGCACTATAGAAAATTTTTTTAATAACAAAATGAATGAAAGAAAGTTCATTAAGGTTTCAGTTTTTCCGTTAACTTTGCGTCTTTTGGAAAATACAGTATGCATATATTAGCGCATTCACTTCTAATTCCTATGAATGCGTCGTAAGCTGATTACAACATTTATTTCAGGTGATCGTTAAACAGCCGATCTAACCATCCGTCGAATATCTATATGTAAATATATGGCCAGATCAAGATAACAGGCTGATTTCCCCAGCTTTTTTTATATTTAATTATTTTATTTTTTAAAAAATATTTTTTTCTCTTTTTAACATTTTTTTTAAAAGTCATTCTATGTAATATACACGTATGTGTCACATTGTATTTATATGTAATATTTAAACACAAGTATAATATATATACTTAAGCCCCTTTATTACATCTGGCTTAAGTCTATATATTATATTTGTGTTTAATATCCCCTTTAATCAATAAAGCAAGTCAAATATAACGTGAAATTGTTTTTAAAAGCTTGTATTTACAAATATGTAATATAGGAAGCTTACCAATAGTTCAAAGAAGCTTTTATTTAATAAGTGCGGTAATAGAAAATATTTAAAATCTCTATCTAGAATATTATTTCTCTTAACCACACTTATTAAATAAGAGCTTGTTTGAGCTATTGGTATGCTCCCTATATTAAATTAATATATATAAGGTATAATTTTAATTTATTGATTCTTAATATTTTTTTTAAGGAAAACTGTCAAACAGAAAAAGTTCGTAAGACTTACGATGAAATGCATACAAACCAGACCGTTGAATTTGTTAAGAGTAAGGTAAGCCTTAGATTTATTTACTTACAAGAACGTTTATTTTTAAATTAAAATATTATGACTTGCATATGTGTGTGTACGTGCATTTGTGTATATAATAAATGAACAAATACTAATTCAAATATTAAAAGGAATTATGTAAGTTCGTTAATGTTATTAATATAATAATTCTCAAATCATGTTATTATGCAACTCTTTTGATTTGTTCTTTAAATAAATTATAAATATTGTTGTATCACTAATATATGAAAAGTAAACAATAGGTTCAATGTTCTTACAAGAATAACATCTCACCATTGGTAAAAGGTTAGTTCATATTACAACAGTATATATTTTTTAGGTCAATGTATAGATGCTCATCCAACTAATTCAAATTGATCTGTGACTTTTATCTTCTATTCAGTGATAGATGAATACCCATTTTCTGCTGCACCATGAGATCCTTCAATAATCTTTATCATAGGTATATAACAAAGCATTTTAAAAAATATATATTTAAAATTATTTTTGTTAATGTAAATTGGTTAATCTTTTTTTTTTTTAAACATTGAAACAAAATAATAAAAACATATTGGTCTGATTTGATTTTAACCAATGGTTGTTTAGATACATGTAATATGATATAAATATAAAAAACCAGATTTGAATTGCTTAAATTAATTTTTTACAGCATTTAATAAGAATAAAAATTTGTTTTGTATGTTTAAATTGTTACGGGAAGATGTGTGTGTATATGTATATATATTGTTAAAAGGTTGCCTTGACAACAGCTTGAGATTGTTATCTATATTGGGATTGTCTAAGTATTGACTGGTTTCTAATGGTTATATATATGTACTATGGTTCTGAAGAAAGCTGTTGATTAATCAAAACTATCAATTATTTTTGGAAATTTGGAATAATAAAATATTGTATAAATAACAATTTTTATTCTGGAAAGCAACAGTAGACCATTGCAGAGAAAAATAATTCTATATTTCAAATCACAGCATTTTTTTGCCATCATAACACTTAAACATAAATCTTCGCAATCATTCACTGTACAATAAATTTAATTTAATTTGTAAATTAAATTTGTATAATTTTTAGTTTCTTTGTAATAAATTATTTCACATTAGCTTCAGATAAGCCAATTCACAATGGTATTTAATACTTTTATAATGGCAATGTTGCATGAGACTATTTAAATATTGTTATTGCTAAAATAATAATATATAAGGATTTGACAAAATAATGGGAATACCTGTTGCTTTACTGGTATATTTTTAATATTAATTAATACTTAAATAGAAATACAAATCAATATAGCTTTTTTTTCTTACTGATAGAATTCTAATAGTGATGATAAGAAATATTTCCCTGAAAGTTGAACTCAGTTCTTGTGGAAAGAAGGATTGGATCTAAAGTTTAAATAATGTTGGTATCATATAAGTTGGAGTTTTAGAATACAAAATTGCCATAGTGTTTAACATTTCAATAAGTAAATATGGGTGAATAAAACTTGTCAAGAATATGTATGGTCAGAAATCAATGCTTGCTAAGAGAGACCAATGGATTTTACAAAGGACTGTATCCAAAAAATATATAACTAGTGCAATGAATATATGCAGAAGTTAATATGCTTTGCTTATGTATATATAAATATATAACTAAAAGAATTTATTGTAAATCTTATTAGCAGAATATTCATATTTGAGTGTTATTCAAATATACTAGGTTATGGTAAGAATATTGTGCTGCAAATTATTCTTGTCATAAACATAAAAACTGGACAATAGATAATATATAATTAGAGAAATTTTTCATTTTTGCTTTACCACTAAAAAGGTGTTTATGCTCTGTGATCATCACAAGAAACCTATAAATCAGATTGCCTTCAAACTATTAAATATGATGTGAATTGTCATAATTTATGTAGCTGTATTATATTATCTTGTTCACTTCTAACATAACTGTTTGAATACTTTGATAGACCAGTTTCTTCCCATGATACAAATATTATTTCAAATCAACTTATTTATTTCCAAAATGACAATGTTCTACTGATCTTAAGCTGTGGTATTGTTTACTGACATCTTACAGAGTTTATACTTTTCATGATACTATTCAGATGTTATATTACTCACATAATATGCAATAATATTAGCTGTACATTATGTTAATAAAAATATTCATATATTAAGTTCTCTACTTAAAGACAAGTTGAACAACCAAGCAGTAAGATACTCTTAACAATAACAATGCTTGATCATATAATATTTTATCATTACATGCCTTAGCAATAATTTTATTTAGTATCTTATATGTGGAAATAACTGATAAATATACTGACTATGTCATTCTCTAGTAAATATATTTGTTTGAGCTCAATTAAAATAAAAATTCAAGCCAATTGATTTCAGATTTATATTTATTTACATATACAATTTTATAATGGAAAAAATTTTATTATTGGAAAAAATTATTAATTTCATTAAATACACTATCATACATTTACATTCCTAGCATCAAGCTAAATATATATTATTAACCTTAGGATTTACATAAAATAACAATATAACTCTGTAACCAGTAAACATCACATGATCACCCTTTCCCATGCTTACACAAACTGTTAAAGTTGTAATTATATTTTATTGAACACACAGGAAGTATATGTAAATACTTAAAAAGGCTTTAACCTGTAACAAATGCACCTTAAAATTTCTAATGTTACAGGTTAAAGCCTTTTTAAATATTTACAAACTATTAACGCAAATTTTTCTACAAACTGTCATAATTAACAGATGCTAGAAGGTTGTTCATTACTTATCAATATTCTCAGATTAGTTTCTGGCATACGGCTTTTGTCAGTCAGGAGCCTAAGATTTGGGAACAGTACTCCAGGATTTTTGGATTGAAAACATTATTGTGTTTCCAGTTTGGGCTAATAGCTTTATAGTTAACCAAAAAGATAAAAGGTAAGAGCTGAAGAGATGCATTAAATTCAAAGATCCAGGTATAGTGCTCCAGATCCAAAGGTCCTCACTGATGAAAGCCATAAGTTAGAAACTAATATGGATATGTTGTATAGACATTGGATAAGGATTATGGTGTACAATCTTCTAGAAGCCATTGATTACTATAACTTGCACTAGGTGGCATTATTATATGGGGAAATTTGCTATTAATATAAGTCTGTCTGACCTATTTATTTCCTTCGATTTGTAATTCATTACTCAGGCCAAATTCTCAGAAAAGATTCTTTCTGCATGATCTCTTGATTTTCAGTGTAGAAATTATTCATCACTTTTCTACCTATAGTTCTAGTTTTTATTTCGGAAGCAAGGTTGGTTTTAAATTTTCTTAGAATTATTTAAGCTTTATAGAATTTGTTAAGTTTGTCTGAAACAAAATAATTACAAAACTTATTATAAGTAATAGCTTATTAAATAAAACTTTCAGACCATTATATTCCTAAATCTAGTAATTTTTCTCTCACATTTCTAGACAACATTACCATGATAATTATTTCTGAATTAATTTAATTTTTTATTGTATATATAAATCGTCCATTTTTAATCATTTGTTAATACAACAATGAATTTAAATAAACATATAATTATCTTACTGATGAATCTATTAATTTTTCAAACATAACAATAATTATGGACTCAGTATCCTTAGAAATCAGATATTCACCACTATTGATAATGGCTATGTTATATTTCAGTCAAATTTTTCTAATCATCATGTATATAATCAATGCAGATTATTCCAAGATCTTTTACTAACTAAATACTTATTTTCCAATCAATAACTGGATGGCTATCTAGAATGTCTATGGACCAACTATTAAAAGAAAAAATCCTTTGTCTGTTTATGGCCCAAAAAGGTTTAAATAGTTTGAATTTGAATCCCAACTTGTAATTACAGTAGACAGATACATTAAGAGCTCCATATGACACTGATGCCTTTTATATGTAATATATTCAAATTGCATTAAAATGATAGAGCCTTGAGGAATATCTAATTAAACTTTTGTGGTATTATTATAAGTGTAATAATTTTTAAGATATGTTTTTGTATTATTATCAAGTTTAAAGGTTTGCAATGATAGAAGAGAATATAATGAAATAACAAAAAGTTAGAAATGATATTAATCTCTGACTGTTTTGTATTCTTTAAATACATATGATTATAGCATATGCTAATGGTGGGGAAATGTGGTTCTTAGTTGAGTTAAATGTGGCTCCCATTGAAATCCAATTTTATTTTTATTATTTCAGTTGTTTTTTTTTTTAATTGCATAAAAATTTGTAATACGATAGAAATTTTTATTACTTATTTTATTACAAAATTATATCATGTATGTACATACTATTTTCAAATATATTGACAAATTGTATGTTAATGATATCTACTGAATCTTATAAAAATTATTTTGTTAAGCGCATGCTCATTACATAAGTAACACACACATATATATATATTGTACCAAAGTACATTGATATTTAATTAATTGTATAGTCCCATGTTTTAAAATATGAAAATTTAAAATTAAGAGAATAAAATGTAAAAACTAAAGAGCAGGGGGGGAGGGAGGGAGGGGGAATTTGTATTAAATAAAATAAACTGTAAACACTGTTTAAAATATTAAGATTTTTTTTTTGTTTAAAAGAGGGAAAAAAAAGTCTTGTAATAAAAAAATGATTTAATATTTTTTAAGTGAATTTATAATAAAATAATAAAGAAATTTCATTTTATCTTATAATAAAATAATTAAATATGTGTGTGCGTGTGTATGTAATTTTTAATAAAAAATAGACACAAAAGCTGATTTAATTTTACAAGACTAAGGACGCTGCTGCTAATAAAGTTTTCCATTGTTTAAAACAGTATAAATAGCTCAACATTTTATTATTCTGGGTCTGACATTTTCATTTTAATAAAATATTTCTTGAAGTAATATCTCCAAAAATGTTGCATTGTTAAAACCAACATGATGTGCAGTTGACTGAAGCCGCTCTACACATTTAAGACCTGCAATTAGTTCGGAAAGTGATCATGTTTAACTAGACTAAATGAGCAATGGAGTGTGGTTATGCTAAACCAGCCACGAAAATCATACCATGTCACAGGATCTACGGAGGAGTCATTTGACCGGTTGTCGATGAGTTAAGAAATAATTCTATTATGCTGTTTCCGTCGTATTAAAAAAATCCTAGGTAATTATTTGACTTTGATATCTTAACATTCCTGATTTCTTCTTAAAATAAAAGATAGACTTTATTAAAAGAACTTTGAACTTTATGAATTAAACTTAAAAAAAAAGAATAAACTTTAAACTTCAAAAGATAATATTTGCAATAATAAAATAAAGTTGTAATTATAAATTTTATTAAACACACATTATTATATTAAATAATATTTACTAAGGCTATAACCTTTAGGAATAAGCATCTGAAAAATTCGAAGGTAGGGACCTCTACAGGTCTTAGCCACAAGCTTACGCTAGGAAGAAAAGAGGGAAACTTATTTACTTCAACCTACTTTTATATATGAATAGGTGAAGCTGAAGTGGTTAGATCTAAGAGTGTGAAGCTATTCAATACTTCACTAATTAAGTCCACAATTCTTATTATACATTAATACTCATGAAATCTTACAATTTACAATGAGTCAATGGAAAGATCTTACAGTAAGAAATCTATTACGATAATTTAAAGTTGTAATTATAAATTTTATTAAATGCACATTATTATATTAAGTAATATTTACTAAGGCTGTAACCTTTAGGAATAAGCATCTGTAAGATCTTTCCATTGACTCGTAAATCATAAGATTTCGTGAGTATTAATGTTTAATAAGAATTGTGGACTTAATTAGTGAAGTATTGAATAGCTTCACACTCTTAGATCTAACCACTTCAGCTTCACCTATTCATATATAAAAGTAGGTTGAAGTAAAGAAGTCTCCCTCTTTTCTTCCTAGCGTAAGCTTGTGGCTAAGACCTGTAGAGGTCCCTACCTTCAAATTTTTCAGACGCTTATTCCTAAAGGTTACAGCCTTAGTAAATATTACTTAATATAATAATGTGCGTTTAATAAAATTTATAATTACAGTTTTAAATTATCGTAATAGATTTCTTACTGTAAGATCGTAAGATTTCATGAGTATTAATGTATAATAAGAATTGTGGACTTAATTAGTGAAGTATTGAATAGCTTCACACTCTTAGATCTAACCACTTCAGTTTCACCTATTCATATATAAAAGTAGGTTGAAGTAAAGAAGTTTCCCTCTTTTCTTCCTAGCATAAGCTTGTGGCTAAGACCTGTAGAGGTCCCTACTTTCGAATTTTTCAGACGCTTATTCCTAAAGGTTATAGCCTTAGTAAATATTAATAATAAAATAAGTAAAAGCAGCTTCTATTATTAAATAATATTTTTGAAACAATGGCATGCACGTATGTGTGATTTGATTTTTTTAAACTTAAAAAAGAGAAAAAAAATATAATATAATGTGTATAATTTATTTGCTAAAGTAAAATATTAAAATTCTTCATTTTAATTTTTAAAAAAGAAGTGTGTATGTTTCATTATAAGATAAAATGATTAATTTATTTTAAATAAAAAAAACACTTAAATTATTTTTCTTAAAATATTTATATTTATTTTGATACGTGCGGGTAAGTATAAATATTTATTTTCTTAATAAAAGTAGTAGGAAAAAAATCTAATTATTAATAATAGTATTTCAGAAAAGATTCATTAAGTTAAATCTATAAATGTTTTGGCATTCAGTATAATGTTGTTATTATTGGTTTTAAAGGATTGAAGTATTATTTTGAATGGTTCGGGAAATTATTTTTGTTTATTTTTTTAAAAGTAGTAGTAGCTTAGAGGGGGCATTTAAGATACCTTTTGTTTGTCTATTAGTGGGTGGTTGGAAACTGATTGAGCTAGCGGGGATTTTCAGGTACCAAATTGTGCTGATCAGATAGACATGCTAATTCTAATGTAATTAGCTGGCGCCTAAGGGATTTTTCTTTCTTCTTTAAAAAATAAAAATAAAGTGTTTATTTGATCGGTATATATTTGGTAGTCAAGTGTTGAATGTTATTGGTAGTTCACTATTGATGATAGTTGACACTTTACCTGAAAACTAACCACTTTCTGGAAGGGAAGTTTAGGAGGACAAAGTATAATAAAATATTAATTAATATTTTTTATTTGTTGATGGTTGTTGTTTCCCGTAGTTTAAGTAGTAAATTTTAAGTGGTAAGTTTAGATGAGACTTGAGAGGCAGTTGGTTCAATATATATATATATATATATATTATTAAGGCTATCACTTTAAGATTATGCACCTTAACTTTGACAGTAGGAACCTCTACAAATCTTTAACACAAGATTAACAACTTTAAAAGACAAGAGCGGCCACTCTTATCTTCAACCTAATTTTTAAATATAAAGGCTCTCAAATCAAAATGCTTTAGATTCACGTATATATTTACAAATTAGGTTGAAGCTAAGAGTGGCTGCTCTTGTCTTTTAAAGTTGTTAATCTTGTGTTAAAGATTTGTAGAGGTTCCTACTGTCAAAGTTAAGGTGCATAATCTTAAGGTGATAGCCTTAATAGATATATATTACATGTGTGTATGTAGTGACCACATATTATATTTATGATTTATGCAATTTTGTACTGATATATTTCAATGATAAAACTATCATTGAATTTCATATTTTTTCAAAAAATCTGGTAAGTAGACTGTTTTATTAAGCAATTTAAACTTGTTTATGATGTGTATTTTTTCTGCAGCATACAGATTAAAAAAATTATTTAATTGTTTAGAATTAGTGCACTTAGAGTTTCATGTTTTTTTTTTAAACAATTATATAAAAAACATTCTTGAAAATAAAACTGAAAAGCATTTGTTTGATTTTGGTTATGTTGTTTTTATTCTTATTTTATTTTAAGAAGCTCTGCTTTTTCGACAATTTGTTGCACCATTTACGAATCTTTTAAAACAAGAATTAATATTTAGACATTTTAATTTTATTTATTTATTTTCTTTGAATTTCAGATTTTGAAAATAAATTTAAATAAATATTTTATTAACATGATCTCAGAAATATAAAAAAAACGAAAATGCAAACAAGAATATAGCTTTCAGAAAGAATGGGTAGAAAAATTTGCTTTTATTGACTATATTGAAAAGTCATATCTTATTTGTAAAGTTACAATTGCAAACTACAAAGTAAGCAATTTATGTCGACATTATGAAGTAAGTTCTCCCCATTTATCAACTCAATATCCATACAATTCAAAGCTGCAAACAGAAACTTAAGTCATTGCAATTAGGTCTTCGTAAGCAACAAGGATTCTTGTCTTTTTTTAATTGCAAAGATGACAGAGCCAATGAAGTTGGTTTTTTAATAGCTTGGAATATTACTAATGCCAAACGTTCATATGATGGAGAATTTATTAAAAGAAATTTGTAATAAGTGGTTAAAGTTTTTCATCTAGATAATACAAAAGTACATAAATTGATTGCACAAGTTTCTATGTGACATTGTAACTGAGCATCATATTAGTGAAATTAGTAAACATATTGAAAATAGTTTGATATGTGATTTGAAAAATTGTACTGCATTCAGTTTAGCTCTCAGTGAGTCTACAGACATTGAGGATGTTCCACAATTGGCCATTTTTGTCCATTATATATCTGCAGATATAAATGTGAATGAAGAAATATTAGACATCAGTTCTTACCGAAACAACTCACAGTATCAATTTCAAAAATGTACTTGATGAGGTAATAAATAAGTTTGAATTGCCTTGTGATAAACTTGTAAGTGTTGTGATTGAAGGAGTCCCTACAATAGTAGGGAAAAACCTAAATCTTATTGGCCATTTAAACAATGATCCAAAAATTCCACATTTTGTACTTCTTCACTGCGTAATTCACCATATGCATTTCATAGCAAATTGCTTAAAATATGAAAATGCATGGAAAATTATTTTGCAGATTGAGAATCTAAATTCAAAATATCCATCAATTTAAGAACTTTTTAGAAGAATTAAATGATGAATCAGATGAATTTCCCAGTGATCTCTCGAGTCTATTATAAGATGGCTGTCAACTTATAATGTTATGAGCCATTTTGTGGAATTCCTAAATCCCATCGTAACATTTTTAAAAGAAAAAGAAAAGTACCCAGAAGTAAAAAATGAAACTTGTTTTTCTGACTTAATGTTTCTTACAGACATTATGAAACACTTTTGGCTTTACAAGGAAAGGGCAAAATGATTAGTGATTTGTCATTAATTGTATATAGTTTTGAAGTTAAACTTCAGCTTTTTGTGCACAATCATAAGTCTAGAATATTGAATCATTTTCCAGAGTAAAAGCAAATACAATTAATATCAAAGAAGAAAAATTAGATGAATATAAAGAAAAATTGGAAGGATAGCAATCAGATTTCAAATGTAGGTTTGAAGTTTTAAATCTACATTTGCATATGTTGTGAATCCATTTATTTGTGATATTATTGAAGATTGATTTCCAATTTCTGAAATAATATTTGTCAAAAAAGTGACTGAAGAATTGGAGTTATTAGAGATGAAAGAAGTTCACGCATTGCAAATGCATCACAAATCCAATTGAATTTTGGAAACTTGTGTCAGAATCAACATATCCACACTTAAAGAAAGATGCTTGCCATGTAATTTCAATTTTTGGTATAACATATTGCTATGAGTCATTGTACTCTACAATGAAGTTTGTAAAGTTGAAATATCATTCATAGTTGACCAATCAGCATCTCTCAGAATTGCTGTGAATAGCTTTAACAAATTATATGCCAAATTTCAAAAATTTAAGCAAAGATCTTCGTTAAATGTTGTTTTTTAATAATGCATTTTTATTATTATATTTTATCTTTATTATTAAAATTTTGAAATAATTATTTTGTATTTTATTTTTTCTCTTAGTTTTATTTTCTTATATACTTCATACAGCACTTAAAACTTGTATAGCATATATCATCTTATTAATTAAGTTAAATAAAATTTGATTTTATGTATTTATTTTTGCGCTCTTAAATAATATGATGTGGCTCTTTACAATATATGAACCCACACGTGGCTCTCATTAAACTCATGCATGTCCACACCTGGCATGTCATGTGTAGTTTAGAACAGTGATAGAGTGGCATAGTCTGGAACTGAATGTCCATAGATTGTGACCTAACTATAACATTTCCGATGCTCAATTTTTTTTAATATATTATATGACCTTAGTTTAAGTATTAATGGAAATATATTTTTTTTCTAGATCAATTATTGGACACAATTTGACAAAGCAGAACTGACTATTATGGAGGCATTGCAATTGCTGAATGGACTTGTTGATGAAAGTGATCCAGATGTAAGAATTCTTTTTATCAGTTTTATAAATGTATGTTTATGGCCTTCTGCATAATGTAGATAGGTAACATATATATGTTGATACCCTTTGATTTGCAAGTGTCAGATTTTCTGTACTAACAACTTGATGCTAATCATTTCAGATAAAAACATTAATGATTATTAGTAATCTTTTATTAAATTACAGACTATCTCTAGACCAGAATAAACTTTAAACCATTTGTCATAGTTGTTAAGTACAGATTTTTTTATTGAAAATAAAAATTTAACAATTTGGTATTAACAAGTACTGATCAAATAATGAAGCCATCTATAAGAAGTTGCAACTTGAACCAAATGAAGAAAACTAGTTCATTATGGAATGTATCTTGGGAGTCATGTATCTTTTTCATTCATATGTGTGATTGGGTAAAAGTTTTAAGTATATCTTATATATAAATGTGAGAAGAAATTGATATTTTGTACAGGTCAAAACATGTTTATCCACCTAACATGAGCTGGAACTCACCAAATGTACTTCAAACCCAGTCAAGCCTGAGATTTAGGTCAGGACTTGGATTCGAACCCATTCTCTAAGCCCCAGATCAAACACCTAATGGATAACATAACAATGATGGCACATGAAAATTAATTTTAAATCCAGCCCACTAGCAGAGTGGAGAAAACAATGAGACATCTATTAACTGTGACTTAACTAAAATATGTATACACATGGCTGTATGTTTGGAAGTGGAGAAAAAGAAATTCGAACTACTCAAACAAGCTAGACAATAAAAATTAGTTTAATGTACTGACAAATTATTTACATACATTTATAAACAATAGATGGAGCTTTACCAAAATCTCCGTACAAGCGTATGTGTATGTCTGATGATAGCAAATTAGCTTGAAATCAACTGATCTGAAGGTGGATCCAACAAAAGAGATAGTGAATTCTGACTCTTTTGACGTTTATATAAACATACGCTTGTACGGAGATTTTGGTAAAGCTCCGTCTATTGATCATAAATGCAAGCTATAGCAAGTTATGTGATTTATAACTTGTTTTTGTTTTTTATACATTTATAAATTAAGTATATACATTAGTGTGTGCGTGAATGAGCAAGTGGTCTACCAAGCGGTAGATGATTACATAGTGTCATTCACGCTATTATTTCTCATATGCTCTTTTATAAATTAAATAATATATTATAAATAAACACACATCTTTGATGAGTCCAATATTAAAATGCCAATCAATTATTAGAAAGAATTTACATAAAATTGTTTATTAACGCTTTGGGTTATGGTTCTGAAACACGGTGACTAACATTATTTCGGGGAGTGTTCCGAGATTTATTACAGATATAATATAAACCATTTTCATGCCATTACAGTCATGAAAATAAATAAAATACATTTGAAAACATATTTGATGATATGATACAATACTTAATGAAAATTCTTTTAATTCGCACTGGTAAGAAGAATGCTTTATTTTCCCCAAGGCAAATACTCTTAAATAAATAACAAATTATAATGATGGGATTGTATAATAAAACTAAAATAATATTAGTAATTAATCTAGCTAGTAATATTTGGCATTTATATATATTTTGAGCATAGTGCAATTTTAATATTATTACAGCACTAAAATTAGGTCATAAGCAAAAGAAATAATAATATGAATAAGAGGCGCTACCAACATAGGCAGAGAACTCAAAGATAAGGTCATGCTTCTGGACAAAAAACAAAACTAACACCCCCTTTTTTAGGGCAGTGATGAGAGAAAAGTTGATAGGCATGGCATGGCCCAGACTTTTATTGGTATAACCGATGTGAGAGGCCCTTTTATACGGAAAAAGTGGATAGGCATAGCATGTGCCAGACTTACAGGAATCACTGCCAAAGGCCTTTTTATATGACATAAATGGTTCTGGGAAGGTCAACTATCCTCTGGACGAGGCTTAAGAAGAAATCTATGGGTTCGATCTTGTCACAACTCCCAGATTAGAAGCACATAATATATATATATTCATGAATATATGCCGAATGTCAGTAATGCAGTATGGATGGATGTCACTAACAACATGGAATAAGATTTACTGCTTTAAAAATAAATGACCCTAGTTTGAATGCCATAATTTATACAGATAATGCGCGATGCCGCCGTAATATATTTACAAGATTTTACTTAATAACTAAAATAGTAAAATATACATTAAAATTTACCCCCTTTCCCATCTGCTATTTAAATATGACTCAATCCCACCTTCGCGGTTTTACAACAACTAAGTATATTTAAGCATATATTTTAAGAGTATGGAAAAAAAAAACTAGCAGTTATATATGTAGAAAACAGTTAATAAGTCGCTCTTTCAGAATTGAGTAAATAATATTTTAAAATAAATAAAGTTTCAGAGCTTTAATTAGCTTAAGTTCTGGGTTCTCCCCATGTAGAAAATCCAGAGTTAAACAAATAAATTTTTATACTAAAACATAAATAAAATGTTGATTCGTAAAAACAATCTGGTGAGCATATTAATTAACAATACATTATATTTTAAGGGAACGTTAATTACCTTAATTCATGAAGGTTTACTTAAAAAAAAGAAAAAATATTTTAGAAATTCAACTCGTCAGATTGCTTGAGATTGGCATATTAATAATAAAAGCATATATAAAAAATCAAGTAATAAATACATATAAATAAATGACCGCACCGAAGTTAAAGAAAGTTAGAGCATATGAGAGAAAATTAAATTTATAGAAATTATTTGAGAATAATTTACATATTAGAAAAGTTACAAAATTAAATATACATTAGGAGAAATTGATAGTAGAATTTGAAACTAGTTAGGCAAGCTAGATTTAGTTTCAATGGTGGCGATTTGAAATAATTTACCTGGCACCATTTTAAGAGTTCATTTTCAAAATATGGCATTTAATGGATCCACATGAATTCTTCTTGGTGACGGTGAGCTTCTGATCAGCATTCCAAAGTTCTTTTTAGGCCTTTCTTCATTCCAGGGCAGCAGGATATTATGGCAGCAGAAGATGATCTTTATGGAATGGGCTTATTACTCGATCATTATTTTTTTAAACTTTCAAACCAGTGTGGGTTATGTTCACTGCAGTTCTTTCAATAGTAGCTAATCTGTTGGTGATTTAAAATTGGCCCATTTTATACTCCTGCCCAGGTATTTCTGGAATGCTTTTAATTACTTAGTTTTAGCTTAAAATCAAATCTCTGATCTTAAAAAATTCTTACCCTTTCTTTATCCATTGTTTTTGAAGATGCAATATTAGATAATGTCCAAAAATAAATTCAAATCTATTTCCAGATTAGAAATAGATTTGACAGAAATGTTTATAATAAAAGAAAATCTTTAATCTTGATTCCCATTTTATTTTAAGTAAAAACTTTAATTAAAAATCCCTTCCCCAGACTAAAACAATAGTGTTTCCAACCCTTTAATTATTTTTGGACAATTAATGGTTGCATCTTCCATCTTGGATTTTATAAAATACAGTTTAATAAGAAAAAAATACTTTAAAAAGAAAAAGTTGTATAAATGACATATAATAAAATATTTTTAAAAAATCAATATTTTGTTAGTATTTTGCTCCTATATATATATATATTTGAGCCACATCTATGTACTTTAATAAAAAGAATTAATAATTATAAAATTAATAATAATAAAATGTTATTGAAAGTTAAACTATAAATTTTAGGTGCGCATCTCAAATATATACGTAAAAAAATATATATGTGTCTAAAGGAATGGTATGAAATATTGGGTTTGAATACAGGTTAGTAGATGGAACCATGAAACTCAATCTTAAGCTAAGATTGACTGCTTCAATGTAAGGCATAGTTAGAATTTTCTGAGCCTTAAGTAAAATGTAAAAAAATGCTTTTTAAAATATTTATAGCATATATTTTAATATTTTTTTGAATATATATAAACAAGTGGATCCCTAAGTTCCAGGAGCCCATAAGCATTGTCTTGGTTTGTTCTATAATAATAATAATAATGGCATCAGTTGTACTAGCAGCATAGTATCGATTTTTAGTGTTTGCACATGTTTACAGCATATATTCAATTTTGTGCTTAAATTGTTTTGTGCATAATGTTTATCTTAATAATGATCTATTTGAAGAATTTATTTTTCTTATATTAATAATGTTTGGAATCTCATTTTATTTTTAGATTGATGTACCAAATATTTTTCATGCCTTTCAAACTGCTGAAAGAATTCGACAAGCTCATCCTGATCATGAATGGTTTTCTTTAGTTGGTCTTATTCACGACTTGGGCAAAGTAATGGCATTGTGGGGAGAACCTCAATGGTGTGTAGTAGGAGATACTTTTATTGTAGGTTGTGAACCAGCACCCTCTGTGGTGTTTCGGGAAACTAGTTTTAAAAACAATCCTGACCTCCAAAATCCACTTTATAAGTAAGTATTTAATAAAATTGTCGGATGAAATAGTTATTAGAATTTTTTTGATTGTTTACAAATAACACGTAGCAAAACTTAACAATTGAAAAAACATGAATATATTGTTTTTTAAAAAAAGTACTATCCTTGATGTTAGAGCAATTTGTCTGTGGAAGTTGTATTTTTGACAGAATCAGTTCAATAGTGTGATCAATGGATTTTGGTAATGTCTATCCAAGAACATTTAATTGACCTTTAAATAAACTTTAGAGAATCAATAGTGAATGTAAAAATCTACATTAAACAGCATCTATTGATTAATGAAAATTCATCTAATTTACTAATGGTCTTGCTTACCTTATCTTTTTTTTAATGGATTTGGGAAAAATTAAAAATGAAACATTAGTGATTATGAAATGGAGAAGATATTCTCAAGCATATGATACATATTTGTATATTTATTTTTATTATCAGACATCTGTTTTGACATTAATGAAATGTGATTCATTACTATACAAGATTTTTTTTAAAAAAAAGAGTTAACATTTTTCATTTAAAAATGTTTTTGTCAAGCATTGGTGGCCTTGTGGTTAGCATAGCTGCCTTACAAGCAATTGGCCCGGGTTCGCTTCCTGATCAACGCTTTGACATATGAAAAAAAAAGTCTATTTTAAAAATTAAAATATGGAGTTTTATAGAGTAATATAAATAAGTGTTCTATTATGCATTAATTTTGAAATGAATCCTCCATATTTTAAAGCAATAGACCTATCCCTGAGTTTGAAATCTTTTTCATTAAAATCCGTATCTCATAAAACTTAATATTGGATAATTGTTATTATTTTATTATTGTTTAAAAAATTTAATATGTTTTAAACATTTTTGAAAAATTATCATATAACTACGGGGTTCAATCAAAAATCGAGGCATAATGGCAAATCATTTTTACGGCCCAGTATCAGAAATCCTGGTAATGTAGTCTATATCAGGATTCTACCTGAAGGTCACAATATTCTCTATATGTGTGTGGTACAACCAATGATGCATAGGACCGATCACTTTATATCATAATCGAACAATGTGCTTAAGTAAGAAAACTGAATAATAAATTTTTAAAACAAATTTCAATTATTAAAATATATTATTTTTTTATTATATTGCAAGCTTTTGCTTACAGATTGTAATAAGCTTTTATTGCCCCTAAGGTAGTGACTAAATTCAATACAGCTCATTTTCATATTATAGTTGCATAAAATTATACAATTTAGAGTTTCCAAATCCATTCTATTTTTTTTCTTTGTCCATTGACTATTTATTAAGGAAACAATTCTTTCCACATCTGCATTACAAGCTGGTAATGCAAAGTAATATTGGCATATTGTTACAATTTCTGATATTTGTTTAGTAAATTTTATAGATATGAAGAATTTCAGCCAATGTTCGTAGCATGAATTTTCAAGCCAAACAGTTTCATTGTTTTCGAGTTTGCTTGAGACAAAATTTTTTCTATATAATTTTTTTTTTTTTAATACTTCAAACTGATCTATTAAAATTTGAAGTAGTTTTTTTCCAAATATGCTAAAGAAGTGTTATATAGCTCTTGGGCATCTTCTTTGAAGGAATTTTTTTGTCTCTAAGAGATCAATTTTTAAAAACATTTGTTCAACAGAGTGTGGAATAAATTTATTTTCAATTCGTGTTTTCATCATCTGAATTGTTTCATATATTATTTTTATTACATCTATTATGGTTATATTATTCTTTTCAATTTTAAGAATTTGTTTATAAAAAATGGATAGAAAATTATGTACCAATAAAAGATAACACTCATTTATTGGGATTTTGAAAAAATCGTAGTAAAATTATCGGTGGCTTCTCTTCAGATAAAAAATAAGATTTCAGTCCATCATACAATTCAATGATTTTTTTAAAATCAATTTACACAATTGGCCCAACTAATTTCTTTTTAGATGAAATAACAGGAATGACATTTAATATATTCTTTGCCTTGGCACCTTTCAGTGAGTGGATAACAAAGTAAAAGATTTTCTTCAAGCATATTATCATTTAAATATCTTACAATAACAAGCAAAATTGCATATTGGAAACATTAGTACTTTCATCCACCTGTATTAAAAAGGAAAAACTTCTCTTTATATTCTTTCAGTTACTGTAAATTTAATGTCATCAGACATGTTCTTAATTCTCTGAGAAACTGCATTATTTGAGAAAGAAATGTTAATTTTTCAGAGATAATCTTCACCAAATATACATTGAACAGCATTTTTGATACGAGGAGATATCAAATTTTCAGTGATTATATGATTTGTACCACTTTTAGAAATATGTAACTTCTGTATGATGCTTCAACTACATTCTCATTGACTTTGTTGGCAAATAAGAAGTTAGATAGTCGTTCAATAGTCACTGGGAAAAATGAACATCTTTTTGTTTATAAATTGGATGTTTTGTCTCTAAATTACCATTCTCCACAACTAGAACACAGTGATTTCTGACAGTCTTCATCTTTCATGAATGAAAATCCATATATCAAATATCCAACAGAACATTTTCTCTTTTTTAGTGAAGCACTGATGTTTTGAGTTTTTTTTAGTAGTGTTAACTTTATCTCTTGCAATAATAGACTTGTCAATCACTGCACTCCTGTCATCACTGTACTTTGACCCTTGCACTTGTAAATCATCAGATTTCTTCAAAGTATTTGCAGCTGCCAATTCAGCAGGTTAGATTTCAATACTAACTGCAGCTCTCTTAAAAGTTCCAGTTTTTACTTGCATTCATTTTACTCATATCAACCCTTCAAATTAAGCACTCATAAAAAAGAATGCCCTAGGTCTATTAATACACATTACTCAGTTGATGCTAATTGAACACCAAAATGATAGGCTGCTTTCAATCAGTTACAGTTTTAGTGAAGAGGGGGAACACATGCACAATCACATGATATTATTAATGGTTGGTGTGTCTAGTGGCAACTTTCACATAAGTTTCTCTTTGTATGCAAAAACTCAACAATTTTGTTTTGGGGTTTTTATGTTCTTGTTCTAATTTTGTAGTAAATTTAACTGAAAAAGAAATGTTGATGTATCTCAAGACTATTTGTAAAAATATTTCATCATACAGATATGTATCAAATTTATTATCAATATGGCAACATCAGACTTTTGATGGAGATGGAATAATGTTTATGACTTGATTTCAAAGTTTTTTCATAATAATGGATGGTAATGAATTTTCTGAAAGAATTTGAAAGTATGTTGCTTATTATGTAGAATGTTAAAAGTTGCATTATATTATTAGCTGGAAATATTTTTCTAATTTGTAAGCTATTATAAGTTATCATTGTCTTTTAATCTTTTCCTCACAATAAATAATATCTCATCATAGGGTACATTTGTGAATAAACTTGCAACACCCAAACTGTACAAAATTTGTTCACTAATGTAGCCAATGATGAAACAATATAGAATTCTTAATACTCTAAACAGCAAACAACATAATTTTAATACAGCACATACTTCTTTCAATAAAACCAAGTAGCTATGGGTCACCACTGTCACCCCTATTTATAACATTTATTTTGGAAGAGTTTGTGGATTCAATAGCCCCACCACAATTCTGATTTGTAAGGTTGATGATATATATTCATTGCATGAGTACATAGTAAAACATGATTAGAAACATTCTGGACACAAATCAACAATATATCACCTTTAATCAAATTCACAATAGTATTAAAACAAGAAGAAAAATTGGCTTTCTTGGATATTATTATGGCAAGAGATCTCACAAATACAAAAAATCAAGTGCACTGAACATAATGATATGAAACTAAAGATTAAGGAAGCATGCTTTATTGCAAATAACAACTATGCAATAAACCGAAAAGAATCGCGTTGTGCAATCTCCAGAAAATGGTTTTTATGAAAGAAAACTTTGCATAAATTACCGCTAAACTTCGCTTAAAGTAGGCTATGAATATGGAAACTTAAGTTCTCTGAAAGCGCTCAGTCGTATAATTCTTTTCTAATAATAATAAGCTTCACTTTTTTTGCGTAAAGCGCAATTTAAAACTTACCACTCAAAGGTGAAGTAAAAAAAACAAGATTTTATTCCATTATGAACAAAGCAAAAAGAAATTTGTTCAGAAGAGTGACTTGGAAAGAAATAGGGAAACATTGAACAACTCGGGAAGAATTGTTATTCATCAGCTATCATTAAGAAAACTTGAAGGGTGCTTACTTGGATTAGTCCAGATACTAAGATTGATTAATGTAATAATTATATATATATTCTTAAAAATTACACTTACTATCAGATTTTTTAAAAATATATCCTGTCTAATAATTAATGTATTAATAAAATAATGAATGAATTGACATTTAATTGTTTACGGATACTTTTGTCTTTCAAACAAAAACCGTTTTTTTTTTTTAAAAACATTAAACCCTCCCTCCACCTTTTCCTATAAATTTAAAAAACATTTTTTCCTTACAAGTTTTAATTTTTAAAAAAAAAAAAACGGTATTTGTTTTCCTAGTAATAATTGAATTAAATTAAATGTCTGTTTATTTTTTTTTATTAATAAATTAATTATTAGATAGGATTATATATTTTAAAAAAATCTGATGTTTAATTTTTAAATATATATAATTATTGCATTAATATGATATATATAACAAATTTATTGTCCGGTTTTATTCATAATCAATCTTGGTATCCAGGCTATTTCGTAAGTACCACTTGAAATACTTAACAAAAAACAAACATCAAAATTAATAAATAATTTAAAACATTGATAGGTACTGCAGAGTATTTATACATTGCAGGAATAGCAGACAAACTAAAGAAAGTCTGCCATTCATTAATCTTGCACTTAAAACGAAAAAATGTAAAAATCAGAAAACTTATAGATAAGTACAGTATATACAATTTCTATTGTTATCTTTGACAAAATAGCCTAGTTAGTTAGGATGTCACCTTCTATTCACTATTCATGAATAATAATTAGGTTTAGTTTCTATGCAAAGCTGTCATTGGTCAGACCAGAATCACGTGAAGAAGGAGAATAATATTGAAAATATTTTATATTAACTTATATGTTATTACTAATAGTATTCTTAATACTGTACATTTAATATTTCAATGCCTAACGTGTAACTACACAGTATATTTATATAAAATTAGTATCATCATCATCATCATCATTATCAACCATTATCAATCCACTGCAGGATGAAGGTCTCTCCAAGTTTAATCCATCTTCTCCGATCTTTAGCTTCTCTTCTCCACATCACCCCTACACATTTTCTTATTTCATCCATCCATCTTACATGTGGTCTCCTTCTGGGTCTTTTACAATCTCTTGGAATCCAGTTTAAAATTTCAATTGTCCATCTATTATCATCTCTTCTAGCAATATGTCCAGCCCAACTCCACTTCAATCTTTTAATTTTTTCAATGAGGTCAGTAACACCTGTTTGTTCTCTTACCCATACATTGTGTTTTCGATCTCTTCTTGTTACTCCCAACATACATCTCTCCATACTTCTTTGAGTGGTCTGAAGTCTCTGTATTGATCTTCTATTAAGTGTCCAAGTCTCAGATCCATAAGTAAGAACTGGTAAAACACATTTGTTAAAAACCTTTCTTTTCAAACACATAGGCATATTTCCTTTTAATATCAAGTTATTTCTACCAAAAGCACTCCAACCAAGTTTAATTCTATGATTAATTTCCTCTATTATGTTTCCATCTGTATTAATAATCTGACCAAGGTATTTGTAACTCTTAACTTCTTCTAATTCATCATAATCAATCTTTATTTTCATATTTTGAGCAAATCGATTAAACATTACTTTAGTCTTTTTAACATTTATCTTTAGTCCTACTTTCCTACTTTCATCTGATAACTCTTGCCACATTTCCTGCAGCTCGGAAGCATTATTTGCAAAAACAACTACATCATCTGCAAAATCTAAATGACTTAAATAATCTCCATTTACTTTCACTCCTTTAGTTTCCCATTTTAATCCACAAAATACTTCTTGCAGCACTGCTGTAAAAAGTTTTGGAGATATGGAGTCACCTTGTCTTACACCTTTCTCAATGTTGACTTTCCCAGTATCATTATGTAATCTAATTGTTGCTGTTGCATTTTTATAAATATTCTTTAAAATATGACAATATCTAGATCTATACCTTGATGATCCAATGCTTTAATCACTGAAGAAATGTTTATAGAATCAAATGCCTTTTCATAATCTACAAATCCAAAACATAATGACAACTCATATTCATTTGTCCTTTCTATAACTTCTCTCAATACTTGAATATGATCTACTGTACTAAAACCACTTTTAAATCCAGCTTGTTCTCTTGGTTGGTGAAAATCCAAGGTTCTCTGTAGACGAGTTGTAATTATCTTGGTAAAAATTTTATATAAAACTGATAAAAGGCTGATAGGTCTGTAATTTCTAATATCTTCTTTATCACCTTTTTAAATATTAATATTATTACTGCATTCTCCCAATCATCCAGTACATCTTTATCATTTAGACATTTGGTATATAACTTTGCTAATATTTTTTCTGTTTCTTCACCTGCTTCTTTTAATATATCAATTATAATTCCATCATTACCTGGAGCCTTTCCTTTTTTCATACATTTAATTGCATTTCTCACTTCTTCATTTAAAATTCTGGGCAATTCGGAAGATGTAATAGATATAGGAGGTACTTGTTCTTTATTACTATATAATTCTTGATAAAAATCTTCTACCAATTTCATAATGTCATCCCTCTTTTTAGTAATAATTCCATCTTTTTTCCTTATTGCAGATATAAATTTCCTACCAATACCAAAATGTTGTTTTACATTCTTAAGACTTTTATTTTCTTCTACAGCTTTTCTTGCTAGTTCACAGTTATACTTTCTTATATCATTTTCAACTCTTTTCCGCACCATTTTACAAAATTCGAGATATTCAATTCTTTTTAATGCATCATTCTTGCATATCTTCATATTCCTTCTTTTCTTCATAAGTTCTCTAGTCTCAGTAGAAATTTTATTAGTCAATTGCTGCTTTTTTCTACCAGCTATCTTTGTTGCAGTTTTTAAAAGTGTATCAGTTATTTTCATATTAATGTAATACATTCTTGCCGTCAACTATATATAAATATAAAATTTCACAAATTCTAGAGATATAAATATTAAAAATTTAATGATATTTTTAATTAGAACTCAGCCAGCCATAATATGATTAAGCAAGCAAGGAATTAAAATCTGGATTGGCAAACTAAAATCTCACAATCTAGTAATAATTTGTCGTCTTTTATAACCAAAAGTAAAAAACACTGCTAGCTTATTCTCTAGACTTAAACGAGGGAGCTAATTTAAACATTAACATCTTATTTGGGCGAAAGTTTAAAATAATATGATTTAAAAAATTTTCCACAAGTAAACAATCCTCTCATAAAAAGTTATGTATCTTATATATAAAATCCCTAATTGTCCGTAACATTGTCACGTGATATTCAAGTTAAACATTTCTTTCTTAGAGGACTTACTTTTCAAAGCAAAAAGTATTATTTGTTCTGCCATTTATAAACCGTAATAATTTCTTTAGGAAGCATTTTATGCAAAGGAAGTAATTTGTTAAAACAATCGATTAAAAAGAAAAATACATTTCTAAATTCTAAAAAAATATAGTATTGGAATAAAACTTTTTGAAGGAAAAAATGTGCTTTTAACTACAGTGTAGAACTGAATAAGTATAGTATTTAAATAGTGAACAAAATGATTACAGTACATAAATTCATGTGATATTTAGTGAAGGGGAAAACAGATGCTGTAGTACCATATTCGCATTTAGTTTTGGGTAATTCGATATCGCATAGTTTCTGACTACTAATACCATGCATTGAAATTTGTTAAAGCAACCAATTAAAAAATGATGTCTTTCTATAGGCTGGATTCATAAACTGATAATAATAATAAAGTTTCACAAAGTTTAGAGATGTAAATATTGAAAGTTTAATATCTATTTCTCATATTTAATTTTAGGAAATAACCAATAATTATTTTTACTTTTGGCTTATAAGATCAGACTATTACAAATATTGCTAGATGACAAGATTTCAGTTTTCTAATCTAATTTAATTGCTAAATAGTTATACCATGGCAAACTAATTAAAAAAATAAATGGAAAATCTCATTAAATTTTTATTATTTACATATGTTTATATATATAATAATTATATTTACTATTTGTTCTTTTTTTATTATTTAGCACAAAGTATGGTATGTATTCTGAACATACTGGTCTAGAAACTGTTTTGATGTCTTGGGGTCATGATGAATATATGTACAGAGTTCTTAAGTACAATAAAAGCACAATTCCTGAAGAAGGTTTGTACATGATTCGTTTTCATTCATTTTATCCTTGGCATTCTGGGGAAGATTATCATCATATAACAAGTAACAAAGATGAATCAATGCTGCCATGGGTCAGAGAGTTCAAGTGAGTGTTTTTAAATGCAATTCTAAATATTATTTATTTAAGTAAAATTTATATAGGTGTATAGTTTTTTAAAAAATATAGATATATAAATTTCAGAAGAGTAGTGAAAATGTATTTATTTATTATTCCATGAACTGGCTTTGAATCTGAATTGGATAAACTGGAATTTTTTTCCAAACTTATGATTTTTTATTAGCTAGACACTGAACTATCCAATATTGGTCAATGAGTGACTACTTAACTATTTTTCTTTTGAGGAATAAAACAAGTATGAAAAACTAATTAACCCTCACCATCAGATGAGTTTGATAATTCAGTCTTCTTCACTGTTTTCCTATGAGCTGCTGTTGAAGAAGTATTTATTCTACAATGACTGTTTTGATTGACTTTAGTAGGCAAGTGGTAAATGTGGTGACCATGTACTTATTTACGATCTTAAATTAAAATATTTTTGTATTTTTCTATGGCATATTTTATGATTAAACCACACAAATAATTTAACCCTAATAGTTGTTTTGTAAGTTTAAATAGTATCTGTTTCTTCTTTATCTATTGATGCTAACTACCATTTTACAATCTTTTTTTTTTTTAGTTTATTAGATTGATTTTTACTCCCGAATAATTTTTTTTTATTGAGCCTAAGAAGAAAATCTGGTACTTGCGTATTAGACCTCTGTCCATATTTGCAGCAGCAGAATGCTGTCTTTCTCTAGTATATGTGTGTGTGTGGAGGAGGGGGTGAGTGAAGTGTATGCTTGTGATGGCAGAATGTCATATTAAAGTCTCAATTACAGCATTTTGCTATCGCAAACACTCCCTCTCCCCACTGGAGAAAGATACGGTATTATGCTGTCATAAACACAGACAGCAGTTTGATATATAGGTACTGAAAATTCTCATATATTTTTTAATTATCTCTGCCTAACATTTTTGAGTGGCTTTGGGCCTAATTTCTTCATTTTTATAGTAGAGCATTTCTGTCTAATCTGTAATAGATTTATGCTCAACATGGCAAATCTTCTCAATCTATCTTTTTTGCATTATCTCATGCAATATGTAAAACATCAGTTACAACTTTTCTTAGATCAAACTTTTTCCAACTTAGTTCTCTCTTTAAATTTTTGGCTTCACTTCTATCAACTATTCAATATAGCTTCGACAAAAGTCTGAAAATGAATGCAGGAACTTTTGGTGAAAGCATCATTCTTAATGGGTTTTTTTTTCCAATATCCATATTAGCATTAAATCCTTTATTACAAACTGAGTAAGATCTTTTGTTGGTTATAAGATCTTGAAACTGGTTTTTTTTTTATGAAAGTAAAAAAGATTTACTAAAAATTTAAAAAGTTGCATAACAATTAATTTTGGCCAAATTAGACATTTAATCATTTTATGTACACTGATAATTTCAAAAGCTGTTGTTATTTTATGTGAGATGTAATTCATTTCTTGAAGGAATTTACATTATACAGTTTACAGCAGCAAATTTTTCCACATAGTAGTGTCACCTAGTTCAAGCTATAGTAATCAATAGATACTAGAAGATTGTGCATTTTAATCCTTTCTAGTATCTATTGATTACTAAAACTTGCTAGTTGGCACTGTTGTGTGGAGAAATTAGGAAAAGGTGACCATGTGATATTTTAATGGATTATAAGGTTCATTAATATCATCATTTTTTTACTCAACCCTTCATATTATTCAAAATAACATAGCAATAAGCAAGCCTATCAAGATCTGAACATTTCTTTTATATTTCTACAAGAAATTTAACATCAATAAAAACCTTAATATCACAGTTTAATTAATTCACTTGTATTTCAATAGTTATCTTTGTATACTGACTTATTTTGTTTAAGATAATTTATGTTTTTATTGGATCATTGTCTTAAAAACAATTTTAACTAAAATCAATATATATGGCACAATTTAATGATTTTTAAACATCAAATTTTAAGGCAACATTTCCAATTTAGTGTTATTCAATTTGTTTGAGAAAGATATTTTTATCCTCCTATTTTTCTTCAGATAGCAAACAAATAATTATGTAATCCTTAAAACAAATGGCAATTGATCATCTTTTTATCCCTGACTTTATGGATATTAAATAATCATTGATAAAATTAATAGTAAAAATTATCTAAAAAAAAAAAAAGAGTAGCTGATTCTATTTTTGATGTTTAAAATTTATATAGTATTAATAAATTATAATGGAAGTTAATTCATATCTACAAATTTTTCATGTTTTGCTACATACTACCATTTTTAATCACATTCACAGACAAATAATGCTTATTTTTAAATCATTCACGAATAATTAATTATATTTCTTTTATGAGTTAATCAAAATATAAAAATAAGATAAAAGTATTTTAATAATTACTTATACTGGATGTTCCTATGATTTATTCATTTATATAATTCAAATTGCCTTACATACCTTGACTGAACATTTGGTTTATGAGAGCTTTCCATATACAATAAGAAGCACTGCTTTTCTGTTATAAAAAAGTTGATTGAATTATAACAGCTAGAAAACAGCTCAATTATTTATATTCACAGTATTTGGTTGATGTCACTATAAATAATTGGCATTGCAACTACCTATCATTATATATTTGATAATTTATTTGCAGAATTTTAAAATGAGTAGAAATAAATCTGCTCTGTAAATTTAAACACTATCTTGACTCATTTAACATTCATTCCTGTTACGATTTGAGAGAGCTTTCCAAATAAAATCTCGGGTACACAATAAGAAGTGATTTTTTTTTTAATTTTAAAAAGCTAATTGAATTACAGCAACTAGAGGACAACTACTTATATATATAGTGCATTGCTTTGACAAATACATATAATTGGCATTGTAATTATCTATTGTTATATATATATATTGCATGTAACATATCATTTATATACTGTAACGAGCACAGACAACATTACATTGTTTTTTTATTATTAAACATGAAGTTAAAATAAGAAGTTCGCATTTAAAAATTTTCTTTAAGAATTAAAAATTGAAATTAAATATCATCTTAAACTCATATATATAAATCGCACAGATAAAAAAAATTATTAAAATAAAACTTTATTAAAAATAGAAAGGTATTTTAAAAACAAAAACTTAAAAAGATTTAGAGATAAAATATATATCTTTAATCTTGGAAAACACATTAATTAATCAGAAATGGAAATGATTGTTTTAATTAGTTAAATGTAAACTAGCCTTGGGCATTTAAATGTAAAAGCATCGGTCAGATAGGAAAACAATAGAAACTAATAGCCAATGAAGAGAAAAGCAATGGAATCAGACCTCAGCGAAAAGACCATCTTATCGATGACGCAATGTAAATTCAATCCTTCAGATTAATATAAAAAGACAAGTTTGGAAATTATTAATTATGATAGATTATTTACGATGTGACAGATAGGTGTTAGTGCTGAAGTGAAGGAGAAGTGATTGAAAAGACGCACTCTTCAATCCCTTCAGTTCTGCTAAGAAAGAAAGAGAAATGAACTATCGTTTTCTACAGTGAGGACTAGTTAAAGCAAAAATCTCCGGATGGATAAATAAATTGGCCTTCAGAATATCAACCTCTTTAGGATGGCGTGGGAATTCACGTTCATGGCAAGCAACAGATAAAGTTGGACGCTTTAAAAATCGTAAGAACTTTATATTCACTTGAAACAATAAGAACTCTAAATTTTAAAACTTTTTAGTAAATAATGCAATAGAATCCTATCTGACCAAACTAAATTCTTTATTAATAATGTTATTTGATGTATTTTTTATTTATTTATTTAAAATCATTTCCAGTTATTTAATTTTGTTCTTTAAGTTTATTTATGATTTCTGTTTTCCGATAAATTAAAATATATCAATGTTAAACTTAAGTCGGGCGTGAATGGCTGTATGGATTTGTAAAGTTATATTAGGGGAGGGTAATCTTGGGTTATTTGTGTCATTGTTAAATTGGGTCAATGGATTGGATATATTGATGTAGTTGGTAGATGTAGTCGGAGATTCGCTACTGGCAGAATCATTTATATATACGCCGCACTCACCCGTTTGCCTATGGAAGGAATTATAAGACAGAGAACGCAGTTCCTTTCTATGGAGTTTTTTTTATTGTTCTTCTTGTTAGATAGATGTAATATTCCTATCTGACGAGAGTCAATGTCTTCTCTTAATCTTTTTGGTGCTGCCGTATTCCGTATTACATTGAATACATCGATGTATCAGATGAATTGATGCCAGTTTGACTGCGAATTTTAGCCTAGTGTTAAATAGGGATAGAATATTTTATTTTCAAATGCAAATCTGTGTAGTCTATTCATACTCGACCCTAAATAAAAATGCATTAAATTTAAGTTGTTTATAGACGCTTGCATGGATTGGTTATCGGTTAGGTATGTTTTGGGTTTTCATATTTGATCAAAATATATAGACATTCGATAAATAATGATACCTTATGGTGAGTATCTATAATGTATTTATTTGGATGTCTTTTAAGTTATTGGTGACAATGCAAGTATCTTATGGTGAATACTATTGGGTTACTTATAAATTTCCCTCTGCAATTGTCAGTATCAATGATTTTATATTTTGAAATGTTTTTGACCATTGTAATCTATGTAACCGATCTATACTCAACATTATTAAAACAAATTTTTATAATTCCATCTGTGCGAACTTAATTAAAATGTAAACTTATAATATAATAGAAATTAAAATGTAAATTAAAATCTAAAGTAAAGTTGAAAATAATGTTAAATGTTAAAATGTAAACTGATACTAAAACAATTTTCAATCTTATGTATATGTGCATAAATAAATGTTTGTATGTTAATTACTGGCAGTGGCATATTTTATTCTATTTTTATATACTCTTAGATTATATTATTTAATCCCTGCTATTCCACTGAGCTAGTGACATGGGCTAACGACCGGAACCAAAATATTTAAAAAAAAAAAAGGATTTTTTTTTGGACTTACGTATCTGCCTACTTTATAAATTTTTCGAGGTTCAAATGCCTAGATGGCGCCCTGTAGTGCAGATACTTTAAGTCTACCTTCTCTGGATCGTTACAATACCAAACAAAGCATTGTGGCTTTCTTTCGTCATCTGCATTAGGAACTCTTCAATTTATTCTAATTACTGAAACACCATGTCTAATGTAAGTTTGAATAATCAATAAACTTTATCAAGCATTCATTGACAATTCAAGTTTATAGCAGATAATTTTTAGACTAGAGTGAATTATTGCTTCGTATACACACATTTATATATACATACAAGTATGATTGCAAATATAAATATGTTAACTGCTTTTTTAATACGATTTTTTTTTTACAGCAAATTTGATCTTTATTCGAAAAGTGATGAGATTCCTGATATTGAGAAATTAATTCCATACTATCAGACTCTTATTGACAAATATTGCCCTGGAAAATTAAAATGGTGAAAACGGTCATTGTTGGACTAAATGGCGAAGGCTCTCCAAATGATATGTCATCAAAATATTTATTGATTTAAATTTATTTTTATATTATGCAACAAATTTCATCTATATATATTTCTTATCTTTCTAATTTATTAATTTTGTTGCATCCAATATTTTGTAAAATAATATATTTTTATCATCTAAAATATCTGGTAACATTTCAGATTTAACATTTGTAAAAAAAATATTGATTTTTTTTCTTATCTTATTTTGAACATAAATTTAATGTATCAATATTGATAATATGTTGCAAAAATTTTTTTTAATGATTTTAGATTGTAAAATGCTTATAATTTGTATTGCTATTCTTTTGTGTATAAATTTCTATAAAATTTAAAAATATATAAACACAATAAATTTTTTAAAATATAATTTGTGTTTTTAAAATAAATATTTAAAAGCATTATATTAATATTTATTTTCTACACATGTTAGTATAAAGTAATTTTCATTAACTACTGTATTTACCAGCATGTAGGACGCAGCAGCATATAAGACACATTTCCTTTTTTATAAACATTTTTAAGAAAAATAATTTTTTATATTTTTTAATGAATTTCCATAATGATTTACTGTATTAATTTTATAATTATTTATGTCTACAAAAAATGTAACTAGGGAACACTGTCATTAGATACATTTTAATCTTTATCCTCAAAACTCTGAAATTCATCTCCAGAGCTAAACATTTTGAAGAGTGTCTCCTTTCTTAACTGTACATTATATATCTTGTGGATAGATTTATATTTTAACCATTTAATTTTAAAATAAGCTTTTAAAAATTATAAGAATATTAAGTTATTTCGAATGTTTTGCTCTGATATTGATATGATTATGAGAATGTATATAGATTAGTATGACTATGTTGGGTAGCTATATATAGCTTACATGCATTCTTATACACATGTGTATTTGTAAATATTTTTTTTGCTTCACAAAAGGACAAAATGCAATAGAATTCTTATATATGTATATTAATACAAATCAGAAATTTTAGACTGATTGAAATTTCAACTCATAATTTTGATTATCACCACATAAGATTCAAACCATATTTTAGGCACATTTTGAGGAAAAAAATGTCCTATATGCTGGCAAATATACAAATGTATATAACTGTTATACTTGCCTGACTATTGCAAAAACATGCAGATTTAGCCAATACTAGATTATCAATGTGATGTAATGTAACTATTTCTTATCCAAAATTATTAAGAAAGTGAGAGATACTATTAATTTATACATATTGTATATTCATAGAATATATTTCTATTCTATTATTTTCATTTTCTCTACTATTTTATTTCTAATTACTGTTATTTCTCATCCACTCCCAAAAATTTTATTATTTCCTCATTAATATATATCCCACATCTTCATTATTTTTTTCTTTTAGTAAAACTGCTATATATGATAATAAATATTCAATATTTTTGACCCATACTCACATGATAAATTTAAATCTTTTGTACATTTTTAAAATAAGTTCTTGTATCTATAGATTTTTTTCTCCCACTTTAAGTAATAATTTGCTTTCTCTACTGTTACTTAAGTATCTTTAGATTTAATAATTTGTTTTGATTAACATTATCATAGAGATGTCATTTAGTAGAGATCATACATAACTAAATCAAATAAAATTAACCAATTAACATTAATCCATGGTAATCATGATATATCTCAACAATTTTTAGTAGAATCTGTATCAAATAATATTGGAAATAATGTAAAAACATCATCTTTGTGGAAGATACTTATCTTTTCATGAATTATTAAGTGTCCCACAAAATGACCTAGAGTGAAAAGGTATCATCATCACCATTGTCAAACATTATCAATCCACTGCAGGATAGCCTCACTTCTCCACATCACCACTGCACACTTTCTTATTTCATCCATCCATCTCACATGTGGTCTCTTTCTGGATCTTTTACAATCTCTTGGAATCCCGTTTAAGATTTCAATTGTCCATCTATTATCATCTCTTCTAGCAATATGTCTAGTCTAACTCCACTTTGGTCTTTTAATTCTTTCAATGATGTCAGTAATACCTCTTGTTCTTTTACCCATATATTGCATTTTCAATCTCTTCTTGTTACTCCTAACATTTTTCCATACTTTTTTGAGTGGTCTTAAGTCTTTGTATTGCTCTTCTATTAAGTGTCTAAATCTCAGATCCATAAGTAAGATCTAGTATATATATATATATTGTAACGGATGAAAGATCTTTGATTCTCATATACTGACCATGGGGGCGCCACTAGTCCGAAAATTGGAACTAGACATTTATTTTAAGGGTGGACAGGATATGCGAACCAAAATGCGCCGGTCTAAACTCAGGGAGAAACAAGATATCTTAAATATTGTTTAGACAATTGAGAAATCAAAGCACAAAGACAAACATCAGCCAAATTAAGTTTAACAAATTTAATACTTTTAATTAAGAGCAAAAGAAAAAGTTTACATGAAAATCAATAGGGTTATCTCAGGCGTGTACCTGAAAGATGAAAACGCAATTCTCTGGTAGACTTACCGACTCTCTAATAACGAATTCTACAGGGAGGAAGCAATTTCATTCAGCAGAAGATTCACCCAAACATTGGCTTTCACTTTCAGATACTTAAACAATACATTCTTGAAACAAATCAATTAAACCAGCACCGGTGAGCTTTCCGGGGTCCGAAAAAGGTGTCGGACCATGAATGTCATCTGTCGGTAGAAGCTGCACCTATTATTACATTTAAAATAAAGGTGATTGATTCACCTCAAGAACAAACAAAAAATAGGATTGAAAATGAAAGGAAAACAAACAATTAAGACTGCCGAATCCCCAACCAAATGATTGGTGAAAACTAATCTAAGAATTAAAGGTCTCAATAGGAGACAAGTAAATCATTAGAAAATCAGTTACGTCTGCCCCAGCATTTAAAGAAAATGAATTACCAATAATTATAATTAAAAAATAAATTTATGACACAAGTTCTGAGTACACGCTCTGATAAATTTTAAGCTATACAAGTAAATACAAAATAAATCTATTGGAGAGTGCACATGAGTACGAAAATATGAAAGCTATAAATACTTCAGCAGCGAAAGTCTCTCTCCCCTGTAACTTACAAAAGGGATAAATATTATCTTCCTGCTGGCGACTTATAAAATTACAAAGCAAAAACAATTATAATTTCTGCTTTCAGAAATATAAGAAACGAAGACTATGAAAATAAAATCGCCAGCCAAAAGATTTGGTGGTTTGCAAAAGCGCAAACACAGTATTTAAAATTAATTTGGGGCTACTAAAATAATTACAGGTAAGCATTCAAAATATACCTGACTGCTAAAGCATTTAGTCAAAGTTAGGCATAAAAATAGAAAACTCACTCGTCACTCTCCAATAAACAAAATTGAAAGCAAACTTGGAATCTTAAAACTAAGATTCCAAGACACACGGCAAAATATGAGAAATCACAACAAATATTACATATGAGATGAAATATTACTTATGAAGACAGATTTATAATTAGATTGAGTGGAGATTTAATGAAAAGAAATTTACTCTGGAAAGAATAAAAAAAAATTTCATATTACGATAAAGCACAGTTCGCATAGAGTGCGCACATTTATCTTTAGTCCATTTTCAGGTTCTTTGACAGTGGCAAGGTAGAGGCAGTGTTTATTTTAGAGGCTCATGGCATGACTGAAGGACAGCTGGAAGGCATGGGTCCATCCTTTGTTTAAGCTAGCAAGACATCCTGATGATGGCACAACTCATAGCGGTAGATTTTGACATCCTGCACAGTAACGAAGTCTGTGAATAATTGCAAGTTTTTAGCAGGAATTAAATGTCTGAACTGCTACCCAAAACAGAATAACTCTCAGCAGGTGATAATCCAAGTGTCTCTGGAATATTGCTCTTTCTCCTTCAAAATTGATGGGCTATCGTTGCCTTGCTACATTTCCCGTGGAAAACTTTCCTTAGTGTCTAATTCTATATCTCAGGCAGGGCAAATATTAATTTCCCGCTCAATCTAATTTAAGAATTCCAACCAGGAATTATTGAAACAAAAATGACAACACAATTAAATCTCTGCTTTTTAGAATTAATTTTAAAAATGATTAAAATAAAAGCAACAGGAATATATAATTAGCAAGCCTGCCTGTTTTTTAATCAAATTGATTAAAACAGGTGGTGAAAGTAAACTATTGTAAAATCAATTTTATAAACAAAGTAGTGAAAGTAAACTATTTTAAAATCAATTTTATAAACATGAAAATGATCTATTTTAAATATAAACACTTATGTGTTTTAAATAATAATAAAAATTTTAACATTAGATAAGATTTATCAAAAATTAAGTTTTTAATTTTGGCAGTAAAATCCTTGAATCGGAGATCAATCCGGTTCAATATATATATAGACAAATGACTTTTTGGGCAAAACCGTGTTATTTTCTATTATATAATAACACACTGTTTTGCCCAAAAAGTCATTTGTCTACATCATACAACCATGAAAACATTAAATATAATATATTGAACCAACCGCCTCTCAACTTCAACTAAAATTACCACTAAAATATGGGCAACAACTATCGACAAAACAAAATATCAATCAATATTTTATTTACTTTGTCCTCCTAAACTTCCCTTCCAAAAAGTGGTTGGTTTTCAGGTAAAGTGTCAACTATCATCAGTAGCGAACTACCAATAACATCCAACGCTCGACTACCAAATATACATCAACCAAATAAACACTTTATTTTTTAAAGAAAGAAAAATCCCTTAGGTGCCAGCTAATTACGTTAGAATTAGCATGTCTATCTGATCAACATAATTTGGTATCTGAAAATCCCCACTAGCTTAATCGGTTTTCAACCACCCACTAATAAACAAACAAAAGGTATCTTAAATACCCCCTCGAAGCTACTACTTTTTAAAAAAAAATTAAATAATTCCCCGAACCATTCAAAATAATACTTCAATCTTTTAAAACCAATAATAACATTATACTGAATGCCAAAACATTTATATATTTAAATTAGCGAATCTATTCCTGAAATACTATTATCAATAATTAAATTTTTTCCCTCCTACTTTTATTAAGAAAATAAATATTTATATTTACCCGCATGTATCAAAATAAACATAAATATTTTAAGAAAAATAATTTAAGTGTTTTTTTTATTTAAAATAAATTAATCATTTTATCTTATAATGAAACACACACACTTCTTTTTTAAAGGTTAAAATAAAGCATTTTAATATATTACTTTAGCAAATAAAGTATACACGTTACATTATATTTTATTTCTTTTTTTTTTTTTAAAAAAAAAAATCACACATACATGCATGCAATTGTTTCAAAAATATTATTTGGTAATAGAAGCTGATTTTACTTATTTTTATTTTTACAAAATATTATCTTTTGAAGTTTAAAGTTTTATTTTTAAGATTAATTCATAAAGTTCAAAGTTCTTTTAATAAAGTCTCTTTTATTTTAAGAGAAATCGGGAATGTAAGATATCAAAGTCAATAGTTACCTAGGATTTTTAATACGACAGAAACAGCATAATGGAATTATTTTCTAACTCATTTACGACTGGTAAATGACACCTCCATAGATCCTGTGACATAGTATGATTTTTGTGGCTGGTTTGGCGTACGCACACTCCGCTGTTCGTTTAGTCTATTTAAACATGATCACTTTCCGAACTAATTGCAGATTTTAGATGCATAGAGAACGGCTTCGATCGACTGCACACCATGTTGGTTTTAACAATGCAACATTTTTAAGAAATATTACAAGAAATATTTTATTAAAAAATGAGAAAGTCAGACCCAGAATAATAAAATGTTGAGCTATTTATACTGTTTTAAATAATGGAAAACTTTATTAGCAGCAGCATCCTTAGTCTCGTGAAATTAAATCAGCTTTTGTTTCTATTTTTTATTAAAAATTACATATACACACACACACACATATTTAATTATTTTATTATAAGATTAAATGAATTCTCTTTATTATTTTATTATAAATTCATTTAAAGAATATTAAATCATTTTTTTATTACAAGACTTTTTTCCCTCTTTTAAACAAAAAAAATCTTATTATTTTAAAAAGCGTTTACAGTTTATTTTTATTTAATAACAAATTCCCCCTCCCCCCTGCTCTTTAGTTTTTACATTTTATTATCTCAATTTTAAATTTTTATATTTTAAAACACGAGACTCATAAAATCAATTAAATATCAATGTGCTTCGGTACATTATCTCCGTCCCTCCTCTGAAACTAAGATATCATTTTGAGCATTTTAGTTTTCCCAGAATTTAAACCTATAAACAATCTAGTTTTATTTATTTAACATTTGTTTAACTGTACACGTGTATTCCTATTTATTCACTATAATTTTCATCCCAGTATAATTCTATTCTATAATCGATCGGGTGGCTCTTTCTTCCTATCCAATAAATTATTTCGCCCATCCCATTTCCTATATCGATCTAAAGGTTCCCGAGTGTAATCGACTTGTGTTAAAAATTCTGCCATTTCATCTATTGAATACCCATCCTTACCTAACATTAAATGCTGTATCTCTGGCAGCATGTTGTTCCGCAATATCCTGATCATTTGTCCCTCTGACATAGGAAATGCTGTTAATGCCCTAAGCTTTGCTATCTGCCAATAAAAAAATTGTGCATGAGTTTCTCCCCGAGTACTTGAGTATCTGTCCTGAGATATTTTATACATAATCCCATCTTGCCTAGGGTCATTCCAAAATGCTCTCAAAATCACACGTTTATACTCAGCAAACATTTGCAGCCTATCACCCACAGTATACCACCAATTACATGCAGTCCCTTGTAAGTAACCACTCGCTACTGCAACTTTATCTTCCTCTGGCAATCTTTTAAATGAAAAAAAATGGCTTAAACTTTCTAAATGTTTTAACGAATTCTCTCCCACTTCCGCCTTAAACACCGAAACACTAAACTGCTTTTCCATGAACTTATCTATCCGTATGTCCTGCCTATCACCAAAACTAAAATCATCACACTTCTGTCCAATCTGTTTTACTTTCTGCTCTATCTTTTCCATCATGTTACTACATATCTCCTTTAATTCAGCCCTTACATCCTCTTTACCCTCTATTTTCCCTTCAAAATTTCCCAATTCTTTGTCATTACTTCCTTCCATACTCTCTACTTTTAATTGATTTACTTTTCCCTTATTTAAATCCTCCTTTAGTTCTTCTATATTTTCTTTTAATTCTAAAATTTCAGTCCTATTTTCATCCCCATCTTTTCTTTTATTTCTACTGCTTCCTGACCTACATCCATTTTTCCCATTAATTTCTGTCTAATTTCCCTCATTTCTGTCCTAAATTCACTAATTTCTTGTTTCATTATCTGCTAATTCTGATTTATATCTTCATGCATCTCTTTCATCATATTTACTAATATTTGAAAAACATTCTCTTCAACTATCTGTGGATTCTTAAAAGATATTGGACTTACTTCCAACATTGCCCCTCCTTCACTACCACTTTCTTCCACTATATTATTAATCATATTTAACTTTATCTAACTACAAAATTTTTATTTCAATGTATGCAGTCAACCCCCACCATCTTACTTCTAATTCTACGCATCATGTTCATCTATCTTCTTCATTCGGAGTGTGTTTTATTTTTTCTATCTTAAAAAATTACGTTTCTACGTTCTGACGTCCACGAAAATCAACCTTTTATAATATACCAAAACTAGCCGGTTTGGAAAAAAAAAATACAAGTACTATCAATATGTTTCTTAAACCTCTATTCAACAAATATCCTCGATATCAATAACGATCAACTTTGACCCACCATCTAAACAACTAACTACAATTCAAGTTGTTTATTCTATTTAAACAACCAATTTCAAGACACATCGATTCGCCAAATGAATTCCCAACTGTTTTATAGTAATCCTATCATTTGCTATGACTATTTTCAGGCTCCTTTAAATCTCTACATCACTGTCCACCTGTCCTTTACATTGGTCCTATGTTAATGTACCAAACGATGATTCAACTACGGTCTTATCACTTAAACAACTAAATTTCAGGCCACATTACTGCGCCTAATAAATGTCCAACTATCTACATTTAATGCACCGAATGCCCTTCTAAACTACAACTTCCATCAGTTCCCCCACTTAAAACGTCAAATTTCAGGCCACGTTACTGCACCTAATAAACGTCCAACTATCTACATTAATGCGCCGTATGCCCCTTCACACCACAACTTTCGTCAGTTCTTCCACTCAAAATGTCTAGTTTCGCGTCATGTTGACGTGCCAAATGAATCAACCGCCTCTTAACTTCAACTAAAATTAGCACTAAAATATGGGCAACAACAACTATCGACAAAAAAATATCAATTAATATTTTATTTACTTTGTCCTCCTAAACTTCCTTTCCAGAAAGTGGTTGGTTTTCAGGTAAAGTGTCAACTATTATCAATAGCGAACTACCAATAACACCCAATGCTCGACTACCAAATATACATCAACTAAATAAACACTTTTATTTTTTAAAGAAGAAAGAAAAATCCCTTAGGCACCAGCTAATTACATTAGAATTAGCATGTCTATCTGATCAACATAATTTGGTACCTGAAAATCCCCGCTAGTTCAATCGGTTTTCAACCACCCACTAATAAACAAACAAAAGGTATCTTAAATGCCCCCTCAAAGCTACTACTACTTTTTTAAAAAAACTAAATAATTCCCCGAATCATTCAAAATAATACTTCAATCCTTTAAAACCAATAATAATAACATTATACTGAATGCCAAAACATTTATATCTTTAAATTAGCGAATCTATTTCTGAAATACTATTATCAATAATTAGATTTTTTTCCTTCCTACTTTTATTAAGAAAATAAATATTTATACTTACATGATCAGATTTCCTATACTAGCACATTAATTGTTGATAAACAGAGCAAAACTCTCCATACAGTATTGCCACCTGTGCTAAACAGAGTAATCAATGGATGCCAGAAGGCTTGTGCATAAAATCCCTATCCGATGCCTACTCATCCAATATCCCCAGACTAGTTTCTTGCTCTCAGATCCAAAGCTCCTCACTGACGAAGGCCACAAGCGAGAAACTAGTCTGGGGATATTGGATGAGTAGGCATTAAATAGGGATTTTATGCACAAGCCTTCTGGCATCCATTGATTACTCTGTTTAGCACAGGGGGCAATACTGTAAGGAGAGTCTTGCTCTGTTTATCAACAATTAATGTGTTAGTATAGGAAATGTGATCATGTAATGCTTAATGGTTTAACACCAATCCTGCCTAATAGGATAGTGGTGGCTATGGTTGTAAAAGATCCAAAGACACCAAAATTATGGGTGCTGAACTGAGTTCAGACCCATATGACTATAAGCTGTTGAGCTTAGATTGAAAATATTTTTTGTGTTTTCAATTTCATTCTCATAGTTTTGTAGTTAAGTAGAGATAAAAGGTGGTTGCTAGAGGGTTGTATTAGATCCTAAGATCTAGATGCAGTGCTCTCAGATCCAAAGAAGCTCACTGATGAAGGCCACAAGCCAGAAACTAGTCTGGAGTTATTGGATGAGTAGGCATTAGATAGGGATTTTATGCACAAGCCTTCTGGAATCCATTGATTACTCTGTTTAGCACAGGTGGCAATACTGTATGGAGAGTTTTGCTCTGTTTATTTATACTTACCCGCACGTATCAAAATAAACATAAATATTTTAAGAAAAATAATTTAAGTGTTTTTTTTATTTAAAATAAATTAATCATTTTATCTTATAATGAAACACACACACACACTTCTTTTTTAAAGATTAAAATAAAGCATTTTAATATATTACTTTAGCAAATAAAGTATACATGTTACATTATATTTTATTTATTTCTTTTTTTAAAAATCCCATACGTGCATGCAATTGTTTCAAAAATATTATTTGGTAATAGAAGCTGATTTTACTTATTTTTATTATTACAAAATATTATCTTTTGAAGTTTAAAGTTTTATTTTTAAGATTAATTCATAAAGTTCAAAGTTCTTTTAATAAAGTCTATCTTTTATTTTAAGAGAAATCGGGAATGTAAGATATCAAAGTCAATAATTACCTAGGATTTTTAATATGACAGAAACAGCATAATGGAATTATTTTCTAACTTATTTACGACTGGTAAATGACTCCTTCATAGATCCTGTGACATAGTATGATTTTCATGGCTGGTTTGGTATATGCACACTCCGCTGTTCATTTAGTCTATTTAAACATGATCTCTTTCCAAACTAATTGCAGATCTTAGATGCATAGAGAGCGGCTTCAATCGACTGCACACCACATTGGTTTTAACAATGCAACATTTTTAAGAGATATTACTTCAAGAAATATTTTATTAAAAAATGAGAAAATCAGACCCAGAATAGTAAAATGTTTAGCTATTTATACTGTTTTAAACAATGGAAAACTTTATTAGCAGTAGCATCCTTAGTCTCATGAAATTAAATCAGCTTTTGCTTCTATTTTTTATTAAAAATTACATACACACATGCACATATATTTAATTATTTTATTATAAGATTAAACAAAATCTCTTTATTATTTTATTGTAAATTCATTTAAAGAATATTAAATCATTTTTTTATTACAAGACTTTTTTTCCTTTTTTAAACAAAAAAAAATATTATTTTAAAAAGCGTTTACAATTTATTTTTATTTAATAACAAATTCCCCCTCCCCCCTGCTCTTTAGTTTTTACATTTTATTTTCTCAATTTTAAATTTTTGTATTTTAAAACATGGGAACTCATAAAATCAATTAAATATCAATGTACTTCGGTAAAATATATATACACTGATATATATATAATTATTTGTACACATGTGTATAAATCAACTTGTGGAGCAAGTTTAAATAGAGTACAAGCAAGAACCTCATAGAAACATTTAAAATAAACCTGTAAATAACACCTTTTTTAAATAAAATATTAATATTATATTTGGGCAGACTTATCCTAAATGATAATTGTTTCTTCATATTTAAATAAGAAAATTTAAAGAGGTAATTTATTATCTATTTCATTTATAATTAAAAATCAAAGGAAAGTATTTTGATTACTTTTAAATTGAAAAAAATATATTTTCCAATTTATTTATCTATCAAAGAATAGCAAATTATTTTTTGTATAATTAAAAAATGAGTCAAGATAATTAAACATATTGCTGCTTATATAAAAACAATATTTAGGAATACCTGGTTGTGAACAAAAAATTTATGAGGAAATAGACAATTGAAAGGTTAATGATATAGGGGAATTGAACACAGACTTTCAAGCTTCCTCCAGTTATCTACTCAATCTCATACAACTGATACATATGAAAAAGATAGATGTTCTCCAATATACGTATTTTACGCTGAATTTACTAATAATATAGGATAATTGTTTATTTTGTCATAATCAACTTTAAATATTAAAGATTATTATAATGTTAACACGTATAAAAAATAGGTGTTCTTAAAATATTAACTTCTTATTTTTGCCTAAAAACAACTCGATTTAAGACTCCGAAAGTTATAGCATTAATCATGAAGGCATTTCAGCAATTATTACAATTTTTATTAATAAACAAATTTTTTATAAATAAAAATATTAAATTATGTTTTAAATAAAATAAAACGTTGAACTTAACATATAGTAATGAAACAAATTTGGAAGAGATATCTTGCATATAATATATTTTTTATTATGGTTGCCATATTATATGAAAAACATTGACAAACTGCTTTGCAATATACATGCATTTCAGAAATAATTTTATTCTTGGTTTATTTAGAACAGAATTTTGTCTTGACTTACACAGTAATTCATTGTAAAACTTACTATTTAATTGATTTACTTAATAAATTAAGGAACTTCCTTGGAATATTGCCTACAATCTAAACGAATATATCAGTGCAGAATCAGAAATGTATATTATTAAAAACCCATATTAAATAAATGAGTAAATCAATTAAATAGCAAGTTTTACAATTAATTAAATTCAAGGATCAGTCATTGATTTCATTATATATATTATTATTAAACCACACATTTTTAACACTTTGTTTAGAAGATAATATGCAATATAAAAAATTATTTTGTTGATTTTATACAAGTATTTCAGTTTAACAATTTTTGCTAATATAATTTATTAATGGATAATTTAAAAAAAAGCAGTCAATTCTAAGTTATTTATATAAACATATCTAAGAGTTGCTTTATAGGAGTCATTCAAATGATATAGTTGATTAACACGTAAGTGAAGGTTTATTAGTGTTGCATCCCACTATCAGGTTTCTCTAACAATCCTTGCTTTGCTACCATGTTTTATTCTCCCAATGTAATAAGTCCTATTGATTATAATTTTTACTCACTGTATCCTTTCCACTGATAGAAAGAAACTCATTTAAATTCATAATTTGTTACATAAATCTTGGTGTTTATTATTTACGTTCTCATGAATATCTTAATCGGTGTCATTTTATACTTTTTATGAGTTGAAATTCTGAGATATAGAAATAAAAAGGGATTTAATTTATACTTTGTCATAAGTATAGTGGTTTTACTATACTGCTATTGATCCAGAAATAAAATAATCTTTAACATATAAAAAATACTCCTAGTTATTTCTTATTCTGAATCACAATTTAATGCAATCAAAAAATATTCTATCCATTAGAAACATCATTACACAAATTGACACCCATAATGGCTGATAGTAATATTAGTTTTTCATAACCTCACCATTGGGCCTGATACTTAAATTGGCATCCACAGCAAAAAGACAAGTGTACACTTTTATATTATATAAATTGGCAGCCCAAACAAACATTTCATATATCATCATTTTCAACCATTATTAATGGTCTCTCCAAGTTCAATTAATCTTCTGATTTCTAGCTTCTCCACATTATTCCAGCACACTTCCTTATTTTATCTATCCATTTCATATGGTCTCTTTCTAGATTTTACAATTTTTTAAAATTCAGTTTATGATTCAACTGTCCATCTGTTATCATCTCTTGTATCAAAATGCCAAGCCCAACTTCACTTTAATTATGTTAGTAACACTTGTTCTTTCATCTATATATTTCATTTTTGATCTCCTGTTACTCCTACAATGCATCTCTTCTTACTTCATTGAGTTGTCTGAAGTCTTTGTGTTGCATAAGTAAGAACTAGTAAAACACTTTTATTAAAAACCTTCCTTTTCATACACATAGGCATATTTTCTTTTAATATTATTTCTATCAAAAGTACTTCAAGTTTAATTCTGTAATTTTATCCATTGTTTCCATCTATAGTAATAATCTGACCAAGGTATTTGTTGTTTAGTCTTTTTAACATTTATCTTTAATTCTACTTTCATCTGATAAACTCTTACATTTCTTGAAGCTCTTAAGCATTATTTGAAAAAACTACATCTACAAAATCTAGATAACTTAAATAATCCCCATTTACTTTTACTCTCTTAGTTTACCATTTTAATCATAAAATACTTCTTGCAAAATTGCTGTAAAGTTTTGGAGATATGTAATCACCTTGCCTAGTATCATTATATAATCTAATTGTTGCTGTTGCATTTTTATAAATATTCTTCAGAATATGGCAATATCCTGGATAATCAGCATGTGCTAAGTTTAGCACATGCTTCATAGAATGGCCATCCTTGACCTACCAAATAATTGGATTATTACATTTTAATGTTTCTTTAAACAACATAGACATCTCACAAAATAATATGGTCAGTCAGCTATTGGAGACTCTATGTATAACATGAAAGCATTATATAATAAGAGTGTAATAAGATATGGTTACTTCTAAGTAAACTTCAGATCAAAAGAAAGCTTAAAATATAGAAAGTACAAAGCAATAATGTTAACTTTTTTTAGGTCATTAAAAAGAGTAAAATATCAAAACTATTAAAATATACTGATTAATATAACGGAAAACTAGCACATTATTGGATCTGCTCAGAGCTATAAGCTTTTTGGATATCCTAAATTATATACTTTAGGTATCAAATAGGCAGTAACTGATCAGCTTATTATAATTATTGTGAAACATTTAAAGACAAAAAAAATGATTAAAAAAATCTTGCAATAATTCTCACCAATATTTTGATTTTCTAAGACTTTATATTGTTATCAATGATGTTTCGCAAGCTTGTCAATAGTTATTACTAATAATTTATTTCATCACTATAATGTTGTCAAGTTGAATATCGTTTTTCTTATTTATGGTAATGATTCTCCACAAGTTATCTTAAAAACTTAAATATATCAAATATCTATTGCCAACAATAATTTTCTAGCTTATTACCCATCAGTGAAAATAATTTTATAAATTTGATTTGTTACCTGTTTTTGAAATATGTTAACTTTAGGCTTCAGAAAAAAGTAATATTTTGCCATATCCTTTTTACTTCTATTCACAATAAGATTTTCTTAAATCATTATCAATTGATGAATTGGCTGTATAATATATATTGTTTTACAACTCCTAATCAGAATATGGGGTGTTTGATATTTTTCCCGTATGTATCAATCAGTTAATGTTTGATAAATGTTAGCTATTTTTTTCTCTATGATGTTATCCTTGATTTTTTAAATGTTAATTGCAGTATTTTTAATTACAATTTAGTGATCTCTTTTTTTTTTGTTGATTATTAATGTTATTTACATATGAAATAAAATGGTTATGTGTGTTATTTTTCAAATACAAATGCACATCATTATTAATTTAGTAAATATTTGATTTATGGATTAATAATTCATTCTTAATTACTACTGCTTAAGTAAACCATTACACTGTATTTAAATAAAAAAAAAAAAAGTAAAGAAATCTTTAATAGACCACTGCAGAACAAAATCCTTTCCTAACCCCTTCCTCCTCCAACAAAGAAACATTAAAAAATGTCCTTATTCACCAGGCTTATAATTTGAGAAAGTTTTTCTATTCTTGTTTTACCTGCTAGATAAAAATAGTTAGATATCCATTTCTTGATCAATGTTGAATGATTGGCTATGGACATTATATATATATAAAGCTTTTCACCAGTAGACAAAACGGTTTTCTTCAAATGGCATTCCTTCATGATTTAATGGATTCACTTTACAATTTAGGTACTAAATCTCTTACTGTTCTCTGATTTGAGATCTTCACTATAATTCCAAACTTTAGATCTAACATAACACCAAAAGATATAATCATACAAAAATATCCTTAACCTTAAATCTCAATTGCTCTTCAAGTAAAACATTTTTCTTTAATTCTCCAAAATAAATCATGGGAATTTTCTTGGCAATCTGAAAGGCATCTAATGTAATTAAGACTTTTATGATATGTAAATTCAAATATTTGATATTAATTGTTTCTAACCCAACATCCTCTTTCATAAATAAAAAAAAAAATTAAAATGTTTAATGTTGTATGACCTAACATTGACAAATCCGTATAGATATCTTTTTTAAAAATATTGCTAACGCTTTTCTGCATAGTTCTACTATCATGAAGTTTGATAAAAATAAATATTTCCAAACACAAACTCTTCATTTTTACATGGTATAATTTGCAACTGGTAACCAATAACTGTGGTCACTTATCCAATGCTTGCAACCACTCACTAATGGCTAAAAGCAGAATCATAAGTGGACAATTTGTATAATACATTTACAAATTTTAACATAGTTGGCAATAAGAGAAGGAACAAGAATGAGCCACTAACCCTTAACTTGATTATTCAACCAAAAAACAACAAACAAAAATAGTCACTAAAACCTTAGGCAAAACAATGTCACACATCAGATACATATTATATCTATAATTAAATCTAATAATTTACATGCACATTCTGTACATAAAAAATAACCATCTTCAGAAAACTTTTTTTTATTATTGTTACAAATCTCATACATTATTTCATATTTTTTAAAAAAAGTTTTAAATTGCTAATCAAGGAATTCATACCATTAGTTTAACTTAAAATTATAAATGTTCTCAATAATTATATAATGCTAAAATATTTAACATTCACGCCGAGTTTTTAATAAAATGGATGTCAAATATTTCATATTTCTATATTATTCAATTTTGTAATCATTCTAATTCAAGTTTATAGATAGATTCAATCATAATCTAAGAATTTGACCTATAACACTTGCACATGGATAAATCTCAACTAATCATTCAGATTATTTTTCATCTTATTCCCTTAATCATGATAAAATCTTACTTATCCTTCCTAAAATTATTACAATACAATTATATTCTTAAAATCACACATGTACCTTAAATTTAATCAAACAAGGCAAGAAAGAATATTACTCGGAATGCACTGTAAAATTCATAAAATGATCAAATATTGGAAAATCAGTCAACCTTTTCCATAAGCAAAAACTGTTCAATTAGCAATTAGAGTACATTTTCAAAAAATATTCTAATCTCAACATTTCTATTTGTGTATTCTGGAATCAGGAAACTTTCTTATTTGATTTCAGCAATATTACTATAAATACAAATTGTTATAAATAATATTAAGTAAAAAATTTCATTTTATTACAAAAAAAATGTAATTTTAAAACGTCTTAAAAATATGTAAAATGTTTTAAAATTCCAATATTTAAACAAATGAAACATTCAAATTTTAAAAATCCCATCTTATATTTCATTTAACTTTTACTTGAAATTAGGTTCCAATTTGCAGAAAAGATTTTGAATATGGATATTTTAAATGTAATATAACTTTATTAAAAATATCTATGCTCTGCATCTTACATATAATGATGAGAATCTATGATTTGTAAAATGTAGATGTAATATCTTCAATGAATAGTGAATTATTAGTTAATGAATGATTTTGTTATAGCTCATGCCAATATGAAAACTGGCCAAATACATATTCATTACATAAATCTCAGTCTCCAAGAGCATTCATAAAAATTCAGAGAAAACATCAAAATCTTATGCTGTAAAAAGTCAACAATCTTTGGTACTCTTTTTTGTGGCTCTTACATTTTTAGGAACTTATTTTGAATATCTTTAATAGTTATCAAGTCAATAATCTTGTCAGTATTTTTCAGTTCATTCAGGATACAAAATCTAGGCCAAGATGACAACTAAACTCAAGAATTGTTTGAATGATGGAAATCATAATTTCTTCAATGCTTAATAACATTGTGAATAGGATTCATTCTAGAATTACAACAAACAATGATAAGAAACCAGTGAAGTCTACAATAATTAAAAACATAAAGTAGTCTTCCATTAAATAACTATATTGATTGAATCTTATATACAGCAAATCTCTAATTATCATTAAGAGAGATGAAATTTAAATATAAATGAGATATCTATCTGAAAACATAGTAAAATTTCCTTATAAATGAAATATTTAGAGACAAGTTGTGTTGATAACATCATAAATCTTGCCCTGAATTAACATGGCTAATAATAGTCGACTGGTATATGTATAATGCAACTTTTTCTCAATATTTCTGAACCAAAAAGCCATCATTTAGGTGCTCTTGAACTTTCTCTGAAAAAAGCACTGAACAGCATCCATATTTTCATAGCTTTTTGTCTACTACTTATGATAGCATTTGAATGCTGATCAATAATGTGAAATGCCATTAATTATGAGAGGCATTGATGAAAACCAAAAATTTGAAAAAATATATATAACATACTTATTATTTTTTAATTAGAAAATTGAAATAGTTCAATACTATAATAATAAAACTTCTAAATAGGTTACATTGTAAAAACAGGAAATTATTTGAAAAACTATTGCAAGTAAAAAAAAAAAAATTACATAATTGTATTTATGCAAAAAAGGAATATAATAGTACATCTGATCACTCATTGCCATGTCAAATTCTTTCTTCAATCACAGCCATAGTGTAACTATTAATATAGTAAAGAGGCAAACCAATTCACATAAATAATGTGTTAAATTGATCTTTAAATTTTTTTAAAAAATTGTACACAAAAATCTGTTATGGAAATTAGACTACAACTACTTTCACTGTTCAAAATTAATGTAGTGTATAATGAGCTATATTACATTCAGGATTTTCAATAGCACTCTTAGGGAGTTACATTGTAGAATTTTATTTTATCTAGGAAATTTTTTAATGCATTTTATGAGGCTAAATAAGAGATTAAGAATGCAACTTTATAAATTACACATAAAAACAAAAATATTTTGTAATTGCAAGTATATTTAAAATATTTAATAACTAATATGGTGATATAAATTTGTGATATATACACCTGGGTCTTTTTTTACGCGGACTTATTTAACATGATTTTGAAGTTACGCGATTCATGTTTCACCGGAAGTCGACCTCCAATAATGCGCTATTACTTTAAATAATAAATTTCGCGCACTTACATTATATTGAAAGTAATAGCACATTATTGGAATTCTTTCATCTTAGTAATTTCAATATTTTCAGTGCTTTATAATAGTAAGATTTTATGCAATAATGAAATTAAAATCATGATTTCCACATTTTATGTATACACACATTAAATTTGACAAGATTATAATGTAAATTTGGTCAAACATTGTGCGTGTTAATTTTGCACTTTAAATCACATTCTGTTTTTGCTTTTTAAAAAAGAACGTAATCAATTATTAATCATTTAGTGTCCACAAGTTTATTTTTAAAAGGTCAGTAATAGCAGTGGGCACAATTAAAAATTAAAATCTGATTTTTAATTGTAATTAACAATTTTGAAATTACTTACGGGCGACTTGAAATTAATGTGATGTAAAACAAAATTTGATTTTTAAACGGAATTGAAAATTAAAGACAAAAATAAGAATTTAATTTTTAGTTGTTTTAATTAAATTTTTCCCAGCAGTGGTGAATAAATGTCGTTTTATTATCATAAGTCTAAGTTCATAAACAATTAATAAAATCATCGTCGTCGTCAACAGAAAACCATTAACACAACATGAAAGTGAACTTGGCGCTAGTTGTATTTCCTCTTGTGAGAATAATTGCTGAGATATTCTTGACTTCGTTTAAGGAGAAGCCAAATACATCACATCACATGAGAATCTGATTTTTTACTAGTTTGCAAACGAACGTGTTTTTGGGCAAATAGCGATAATAATTAAAACATGTATAAAAAAATTTAAATTACTGTACTGTAAATTATGCATAAAAATATATTATTTTGAATAAAATTAAATATTATAGTTAAAAAAAGTTTGTCTTGTATCAATTTTTTTCAAATTTGAAATTTTTTATTAGTCATATTTTATTTCCTTATTTTTTTTTTTGCGCGAATTTTAAAGTAATTTTACGTTGGTACTTTGCTTTTACGCGAATTTTGAAAAATCACAGACCGCATCCCCCCTTTTTCAATGTAAGTTACGTCTATTTTTGCGCGTTTTCTGAGGAGCCTATCTATCGCATAAAACGAGACCCAGGTATACACAACTAAGAATTATAAGTCCCTCATATATTCAAAACCAATTTGTTTGTTATCAGGAGTGTAATTGTCTTTTTTCCAATTACAGTAGTTTACCTGTATCTTGAATTTTTAGTTAAAACTAAAAAAAAAAATTAGAAATTAATAATTTTTTTGTCAAAAATAAAAAAAAAATTCAAATCACCATTACAAATGTTATATTTCAGCAATGCCCTCTTATAAAGTAACATTTAGGAGGCTGATCTGAATATTTACTGTTTAATTTTCAATTAGCAATATGCACTGGAACATGTTAAAAATAGTAGTAAGTCACAAGTTTTGGTGTAACATTATACATATCAGTTGAAGTACAAATGAAATTGGAAACAAAAAAAAAACCATAACTTTTTTCAAGATATAATTTAGAGAACCTTATTGTTTTTAAAATAATTTCCCAAATCAATGAGATTGTGAGTTAAATTGATGAACCACATAAATACCACTGATGGAAGAACAGTTTTACATTTCTACTATAATGGAACAAAATAAAATTTAATTAGTTTATACTGATTTTGAAAATATTTTATCATAGTATATTTAAAATTTTTTATCTTGTTGATCTACTTCAGTTTTTGTAATTCTCTGCTTTACTTTTAAAAAAGATATATATAGACATTTTAAATAAAAGGATAGCCTGCTTAAATTTGACCAGCTTGTACCCCCCGATAACTTTAATTTTAGTAAAATAATTTAAGAACAATTCCTAATTCAAAATTATTCTGTCTTCAGTGATTTCTCTTGAATTAATTACAGCATTAATTGTAAATTGATTAGAACCATTGGATTAAAATAGAAAAAATAAACAGAAAACACAATAATTCTTTTAATTTATATTTAGTGAATTTTTCATTTTTAAAAGAATCTCTCTGTGTGTATATATATTACACAATGTTTATTTCAAAGACCAGCAATTAATTGGTAATAACTAATATGAAGGGATTTGAATGTCAGATAGAATAAATAACGAACCTCCAGAATGAAATAAAATATTTATTTTTGATTAGTAATTATAAATAATAAATGGTACATTAATAATAATCAACTTTGTATCAACATGAAATAAGCATATTTACATATTATTATAAGGTTGTATAATATTTACTATTTATAGTACTTATCAGAATTATCATTAAGAGTCTTGGAAGCTTATAGAACTTATAACAACCGGGTAAGCTTGTAAACTGAGTAAAACCAACTAATCCTCCTATTACTTCACTAGTATGGGTGGCTAGTCCTTCTTTATTAAGTCTCATTCTCTGAAATAATTATTAGTTCACTTAGAGGTTTTCCACTATTATATAGTTTGTACTTATACACCTTCGTGCCTTTACCATCCCGATAATCAAAGGAATGATTGACCTTCTGGCCAAAGGCACCCAGAAAATTTATGGAATATGTCCAATTGCCATGGTTCCCCTTATTAAGAAATGGGAAGCCCCACATCAGTTGGACAACCTCTGGCCTATCTTGATGTTGCCCTTAATGATAAAGACAATTGAAGGCCTAATTAAAGAGGATATCCAAGACAACATCATAAATCAAATGTCGTCATACCAATTTGCCAAGAAGGGGAGCTCAACTGCCGATGCCGTCAGCCACTTTCACCATCTCATAGATCATGTTCGTAGAAAAAGGATGTCTTGACCGATTGCAGTCCAACTCGACTTTGCTGGGGCCTTTGACTGCGTCAGGGTCGAAGTATTGCTTAGTGTGCTGGAGGAATTCCGAGTCCCTTCAGCACATCTCCAGATGATAAAGAACCTACTTCACAATCGGGAGATATTTCTCTCTCTCAATGGTAGAGTGGCTCCAGGATTTCACCCCTTTATTTCTATTCCTTAGGACTCACCACTAAGTACTCTTCATAGCCTATCTGAACCCATTACTGCTAAGCATTGAAGCTGTCTTTCCTGGGATAGCCATCCCTATGCTGAGGGAGAAAATTTGCCATATTTCCTATATGGATGATGTGGTAGTGTTCCTCTCATCTCAGGATGAGTTCACTAGGCTTGAGGAACTCCTGGACCAATTTTCTCACAAATCTGGTCTCAGAGTAAACAGAACGAAATCGGCCATTTGGTCAATTCTATCAGGCAAACAAATACCAGATAGATTTGAAGTGCCCCTTCAGAAATTTCTCGGATTCCCCTTAGCCTCCCCCCATCCATTATGAGAACTCGTAGCTTCCTTATTAGCTAAGGTCAATTCTACAGTAACATCACTATCTAAGGTCTACCTGTTCTTATTGGGGAAGGTAGCACTACTTAATGCTATAGTATTGCCCAAAATAACATATTATCTAGCAGGATTTTCCCCTATGTGCAAATTTATCCAAAAAATTGAAACCTTATGCAGAAAACTTTGCTGGGGAGGCAGGACTCTCGTCATCAGCCTCAACATATTACAAAAACCCAAACTTCTTAATGGCCTTAGCCTTCACTCGCTGAAGATTTTTTACCTCCAACGAACTCATAATATACTATTCAAGATTTTTAAGGCTAATCCTGATATGGAATGCCCCTTCCCCAAGGAAAAGATAGAGCCTACCGATCGACCTCCGCCTAGATTAAGAAGCATTTGGCTACAGAAGCAAGTTACAGTAATTTTTCAAAACTTCCGATCGTCGGGTTCCCTTTTTCAGGGGAAATTATCATATTGGGAGTTTATCGATTAATGTTTCCTGGGAAAACTAAATCTGTTAATATACTTCCAATAGGAATCGATCAATTTTCTAAATTAACAAAATTCATCAAACTGAGTCCAAAATTTGTTGATTTTTTAATAAAAATCATCCTTGGAGCACTCCTCACTGGGGCATTTCTCCACTACCAAAGGGGTTACAGTATCAACCCCCTTTGTAACAAACAGGAGGAGTCAATTGGCCACATTCTGGATCAATGTGATTCGTGGACTCGATCTCCGTAATATAGCGTTGGACCGGATAAATGGCAGTGACCCAGCTAACATTTCTCTTAATGCAGCAATTAAAAAGGTCAATTTGGAACAATAAGGCTGGCCACTTTCATTAACTTCTCAATTTGGTCTGCCAGATGTAGCATGACATTTGATCATGGCTGTGATGACTCGATGATTAATAGTTTTTTCAAATCCCTCTACAAGATAAAAGAGGATAAACGAACTTGTCAGCCTTGGCTAATGGACCAAACCTGGAGCCAGATGAGGCTAGAATCCTAATTCATGTGTTTATTAGGCCCAAAACTAGAACTTTCTCCCATCCACTAAACAAATAATATATTACATCTTTCACTTAAGAATAATCTAACTTTAACTATGAAGATCTTTCATACACCCTATATATTTAATACACAAACTTTGTATTAATTGCATACTATACAATTAATTTACTATATCAACTTATAAATATTTTTGTAGTCCTCGTTACTCCTTGGGCCAGGATAATCATTAATCAATGGAATTTCCAAACCTTATACATAGGTTTGAATTACTTTATATTCCTAACTAATTAAGCTCATGACACGCTGCCTTAAGGCATTAATATAATCTTTGATTTTATTCATAGTTATTTATGTTTCTTTCATACTTGCATTAATTAACCATCATGAGTTTCTTATACTGCTCTTAAGACTAAATTGTTGGTCTAATACAACTTTTGATATTTCTATATACATGGCATGCATACCTCATTTATATGTATACATTGAAACTTTCTTATAGACAATGTTATCCTATCATTGATGGCTTTTGTATCCACTCTAATGTGTAAATAAAGTTTGATTTTTGAAAGTATATATTTTGCTTAGTGTGTGCTTTAAAAATAACAACTAAATGTTAAGCAAACACGGCACACATATTTTATATGATTTTGTTGCCGTTCATGATATCCGTGACAAAAATTAAAACCATATGTCATAAATATGGGGAGTAAAGTATTGATTTAAAATATTCACATGCCTTCCCTAGGATATATTTAGTTTCTGCATTGATAGGAATAATTTGTTTCACAATAATCCACTCTAGAACCATCTATATAAAACTTGGTTGTTTTATAGACAAGTTTAACTATTGGTCTTCATCAACAAAAGGAATTAATTTCATTAACAACCATTTTATTATACTATTCAAGCTAATAACATAAAAATATTCAACCACTTTCAGGTTTTGAAACCAAGTCAACCTACTTATTTATTAAATTTAGAAAGTGTGTTCTAAAATTTTTGCACTTCTATTTTACTTTAAAATGCTGAAAATCAAAAATTAACATCTATTAGATATAAATTATTATTATAACTGCTCCAAAAATATTTCAAGATTACAATTTAAAAAAAAAAATCTTAGGCTATTGTTTAAACATTTTTTTCTTGAAGATGCATTTCACTTTTTTTTCATTCTTTATTTTATAAAAGATAAAAAATAAGGAAAGAAGCATTAAATCAAAGGGTTATTTTTGTATCTTTTCTGTATGTGATTTATTTTTAATTTAGAAACCATTATGAAGTGTTTGTAATTTAAAAGAAATATTTCAAATAATAGAATATTTTATTAATGTATGGTGAGTTCGTTTTTAAAATAATAAATATTAAAAAAACCAACAAGCATGCATGCAAAAAATATATGGAGTGCCACACTGAGTGTATTGAAGTTTCAAATGTTCTATTGTTTGGGATGCTATTTTGATAGTATACTATGCGTGTGTAGATTAAATTATAGTAATCTAATATATATTAATTATACTATTATATATAAATAATAAAAAAATTCCATACAACTTTAATTCTACACAAATTTATTTACTTATTTGTATTTTACAGATTTAAAAATGTGACATTTTAAAAAGGAATGTTATAAATTAAAAAACAAAAAAAAAAAAAAATCATGTGTACAAAATAAAAATATTAAAATAAGATCACAAATTTATCACATTTTGTACGGCTCATAAAAAATAAATAAATAAGAAGTTATGAAAAAAAGGACCAGAAAAAAAAAAAAAGTGGGATGAGCTATATAAAGCCCACACAAGTGTGTTTAAATAATTTAAAAAAGAGAAAAAGTGAAAAACATTACTTAGTAATTAAATGATACACCCTACGGTATCTCTTCTGAAAGCTAGAGTCCATCTCTAATCACAAAAAGAGAAAAAGTTTGGGCAAAAGCTATCAAATGATTAACAGAGAATAAATATTTATTTACATATGTTGAACACATTGGGAATCTAATTCGATTAATTAAATAAAAATTTGGCAAAAAAAAAAAAAAAAAGATATAAAACTTCTATACTTAGATGAAAGTTAACATACTTACTTCATACAACTATAAATAAATACACTGACTACATAACCACTCATACTAATATTAAAAATAATAAAATATATTACACAAACATAAAAAAAAAAGAAAATTTACAAAATAGCAAATAATTTTCCAAAGTAAAAATGGCTTCTATAAATACAATAAAATATTTCTTTTTTGTTTTTATTTGCTTTTAACTGTACAACTTGAGTAAAAACACTTTCAAGGTTATTTAGACATGTACATGTGTTTGTCTTATGATATTTCTTCAATTAGATGAACTGGTTTTAGTTTAAAATATAAGAAACAATCCGTTACATATAATCTAAAAAATACATAATTTCTGACTAGTATGATATGATGCCATACAAATGATTATCTTAGTATATACAGCTAATGTGAATGTATATTTAGGAATGACTGGGCCGGATCCAACTCATTAGCAAAGTTCAGTAATTGGCACTAACTGTCATAGGCATAAATATAACCTTGATTTTGTAATACAAATAATCTCTTCTCAACAGCATCTTTATCTAAAAAAATATATATATAATAATATTAAAATTTATGATGTGATACTAAAATAAATTAGATTAAGATGATGATAACCAATACAATGGCAAACTACCATTAATATGAAGTGCTCTGATGCCTGGATACTGAATCTGCCTCTTCAGGCAGAGAACATAACATACACACAAGATTTTATTTAAACAAAAATGACAGAAAGATGCCATGAAGAAATTGAGTATATACAGTGAAATATTTAAAATAGTTTTGAAATTTGATCTAACTTAATGAAAAATTAGAATAATTAAAAATACAAAAGCTTAACCTAAGTCATTCATATGTGTTATCCTAATTAAAATGATATATCACTTTTAATGTAATAGAATTATACTAAACTATATGCAGTTCAAATTATAATTTACTAATAAAGGATTAACTTTAGTAGAGATGAGTGAATTTAATGATGCCACTCATCTATAATACAGTAATTTTCTATGGCAAGCTCTTTCTAAAACTTTTTTTTTTTTTAGAAAGTTGAATACACAATGCATATGGCAAAGTAAATGTGATACCACTGAATTTTATCACTATATGAATTAGTGTTTGAGTCATGACCAGGTTAGACTTTTTAAAAATACAATACAATCAGTTTTCAGAAAAAAAAATATATACAAAATTTTAATAATTAATATTTTATTCTTAAGAACCATATTTTTAAAAGCTATTTTCTTGTTTTTTTTTTTTTTTAAATTTTGTATATAAATAAAACTAAAGATTATACTACAGTGAAATTATTTTCCTTACAAAAAAAATGTAGTTTAATAAAAACAAATTTGTTATATTAATAAAATTAACTATAGGTATTTGTTATTAATCTAATAACAATAAAAAAGGGGGAGGAAATTAGAATTATCATTTTTTTAAAAGTTGTTTTATCAATTCTCATTGGATTATTCAAACATTGCTGTTATTTTAAGACTGCTAAAAAAAGAAAAGAAATGTTCACTTTGTAGTAAAAATATTATCTTTATTATTTATTTGTCTAACATAGCAAAATAGAACACTTTACTAATAGATGTTAAAAAACTACAGAAAGGCATTATTTATCAGATTAGTCTAATTTCCAGACTTTAAGGATTCTTAAGATTGTCTTTTATCTTACATGGTTGTTTGTTTAACAATACATTGCAATTATTTAATAACTTAGAAAATAAGTTCGAAGATAGAAGATTCCTTATGCTGCAATGCATCCAACAAACATGTTTACGACTTGGTATGAGAGTTCACATGAAAGCTTAGAGATTTCTTTCGTTTAATTGGTCCTTAACGAGCATAGCAAATCATATAGTTTGGGCTGCTAAATTGGAATCTAATTATTATTAATTAGAGAATAATCTGGAAAGTCAAATGAATAATAACATCTGAATGAAATAGTAAGAAATATGACTATAATATAATACGGCTCACACGAATGGTGAAAAATATACTACTATGAATATTAAGCCCATTGGTTATCTTTCATTTTAGCTTTAAACCAATATTATTTTTACTCATATTCTTAGTATTTCAAGTTTAGTAAAATATTTTTGCTACTATCTACTTATTGGCATTGCTAAAGTTATAAATTCAAACAGTAGTATGAAATGTTAATTTAAAAAATATATATTATTTAATTATAATGTATATTAAAGTTATTATTTTTTCTGTCAACTTGTTTTAATACTAACTTTGGAGTGAAGTGTATCTATTTATTCATATATAATTTATGAAGAACTTTTAATATAAAGACTGATATAAATAAGATTTAACAATTCTTAATATTCTTTTAAAAGATATTTTCATATTTTTAGTCTTGAAATACCAGACAAATCAGCTATTGAAAACTATTTGACTAAATATTTTTTAAACTAAATCTTCATTATAACAGTTCTATGTTTATCAAGTAAAACTAAAATAAAAATAAAAAAAATGGAAAAAAATCTGATACAAATTTAAAATTAAATAAATTTCAAATTAATAACTAGCCAAAATTGAAAAATTCACAACCAATTGTTTTCATTGTTAAAGCAGGCCTCAAATACAATGGATCACAAACACAATACAAATATATACTAAATAAATTTCCCATAATTCTCAATTACATTTCAATTATTTTTAATATCAAAAGAACTCTTAAATAAGTTAAAAGCTTCAGTACAATAATATTAATTGGAATATAATTGATAATTATGGAAAAGTTTATTTAGTATATATTTGTTAACGTTTGGGTCCCCTAATTTTTAAATTTTGATTAGGTTTTTTTTATTCTGAATTTGGTATAATTTATTTATTTTTATTGATTAGTTTAGCTTTTCATATTTTAAATTTAAATTACTAATTATCCCTTTTAAAAATCTGTGAAGCAATACTTAATTTTCAAAAAATTATAAATATCCAAGAGCTGTTATTTTTATAATAGTCTAAAGCCATCTACTGTAAACTTGAGTAATCAATGTATATGAGATGGTATAATACTGTAAAATCCCTATCTACAGCCTACCAGTTTCTAGATTTTTCTATGTCACTGAAAACTAGGATTCAAAGTTGAAATTAATATCCTTATGCACCAGGAAGCCACTTTTAGCCTTTTATAATATTTAAGTTAATAATCTGACATTAAAACAAAATCTTAAAGTTCAAACTAAGGCTAACTAACATGTATACAGATCTGACACTAGATCAGTTTCTATATCTTTTTGTGACCTCATTTATATAACACTTATTGGTCCCCCATAATCTCACATATTTCCAAGAAAAAATTTATCTTCAACCCTAATCTAAAACCATCTATTATAAGTTTGAGCAGAATGAATCATGACTGAACTTGGAAGCAAATAAAAGGTAATGTTAGTCAACAATTAATATATAACTTACATTTGAGCAGAGTGTCTCGATCATGTTCATTATTTACTTGTTGTGATAGACTGTGCAACAGGATTTGAGCAACCTGGTACCTGTGAAAACACTATAAAAATATATAATGAGGTTATTATCTTCAGAATAATTTTTTTTTTACAAAATACAGATAAGTAAATTTCTTTTTTGTTTACCTCTTGAGGTTTGCCAAACAATTCATCAAGGGCAGCTGCTTGACACTAGAAAATAAAATTATATATACTAACATATATATGTTTCTATGCAGAATGTATAAGCATAAACAAATACTTAATTTTGTCTAGCAGAAAATGTGTACAATACAAAATTAAAAGATTGAAATAGACTCCAAACAATATAAACAAACTTTATTTCTCACTTCCAAATCTCTCATCAAAAATATGTTTTAAAAAAAAAACAACAACATTTATTGAAAATATTAGAAGATAAATATAAATTTGAAAGTGTTTTTTTTTGTGTAAAAGTCATCTTTTAAAAAATGATTTACTTTTAGATTTAAAAAAACAAAACTCTCAGTAAATATAATTTCTGTGAATGAGGCAATTCATGATGATCAGAATTTAAAATATTATAAACCAATTATGTTAAAATATCATAATATTAATGAGAATTATTTTCCATTGGAAAGATCATAAATTAAAAAAAAAAATTTTGCGCAATAAAGCAACTTTCATCTTATAGAAGTATCATTAATATGAATTGCAATCTTATTTTTAATAAAATCTTAAAAATAAAATTGTTTTATTGGGATGGGAATTAGTTATTTCTAATGGAAGCTTAATAAGAAAGGTCGAGTCGAAATGCATAAACTGTGGAAACATTTAAAAGCATCTTATTTGAAACTTTTAAATTTTCATTTATAATACAGTTTCTGTTCTTAATTATATTTAAGTTTAACTTAATTATTTTAATTGATAAGATTATAGAAATACTAACAAATTAAATTTTATTCTTTTATTCTTGTCTATATATATATATATATATGAACTTATTATTAAATGACGTGTATTATTTATATATGTTCAACTAATAATATAAAAAATATTACCATTTGTATTACATTTTAAATAAAAAATGGAATTTATTAAATTTCTAATTATTGTGAAATGTAGTTTATGCATACTTGTTCACAAAAAAAGCATCACATATATTATGTTTTACATAAGATTTCTTCTAATTCATAAATTGACGTGATACTGAAAATTCATGGCAGCTGGAAAAAAAAATTTTTCCAAAACTAAAAACTTTAACATTTAAGTGATTGTGTTTAAAAGGTTAATTTTTCAGAAATTGACACTTTAGAGATCTACATTGCATACATTTCTTTAATAAATTGTTTTTCTCTTCACTAGTAAAATTGTAATTATAAGTATGCGACTTTTTTTTTTTTTCACATTAAATAGTGAAGCTATAATTTTCTCTAATTTATAATAGCTTGAGCGCTTTCGAGATTTCATGTTTGAATCTCATACTCATAGCTTTGTAACTAACAATTGTTATGATTATGCAAATGCGTTTGAATTTTTAATTAGTCCATTGTTTAGAGAGAGCAAAACATGCCTCTCTTCTATTAATGGCATTAATGTCATTGCTATATAGAAAGCTTCTTTAACTTTTCTTTTGGCATCATTTTTTTCTGTACAAATTATTTATGGCTTTATTAACAGAAATAAATCCATTACCATCATCAAAGATGAATTAATTAAGAAAAATTATCCAAAAAATCGAATTGATTTTATAATAGAATTTTTGAAGTGGCTGGATAACAACATAGTTGCTAAATTTGAAAACAAATGGTATGTGATGAATGATGGTTGGCCCATGGGACTGCCTATGAGTGGAGTTGTTGCTAGTGTTGTCATAAACCATTATGAGAACCAAATTCTTCCAAAATATTTCACAACGGATCCAACTTTCATATACTCTCGATATGTTGATGACATTTTTATTGCAGCAAAACCTTCCACCACTATTAACATACAAAATGAATTTCAAGCCATCTCAGGATTAACCCTTAGTAGAATAGAGGAAAACAAGGAACAAGAAATAAAATACCTAGACTTGTTAAAAAAAAGAGAGAATACACACTTGGATTATAAAATGATGAATAAACCACTGCACATACGAGGTTACACAAGTCCAAAATCTAACACCCCCAACACATATAAATGGGCAGGTATGAATGCGTTCCTTTTTAGAAATCACCAATTATGTAAATATATAGCGGATAGGAAAAACAATATAGACAAATATACAAAGGAAATGACTAACATAGGCTTCAAACCTAATACAATCAATCAGAAAATAAAAATATTTTATAGAAAACTAAGAAATAAATTGCCTAAAGACAATATGAAATACCTAACAATTCCTTTTGTACCTAATGTAACACCAAATATTGCAAAAACATTGGCTAACAATTTTAAATTTAGTTTCAGAACACCTTCCAACACTAACCGGCTGATAAATAATGCTAAAGATAAAACAGATGGAGATCAAGCCCCTCATGTGGTCTATAAAATGGCATGCCCTCAATTAGGCCGCCATGCATCATATTATGGTGAAACTCGGGCTAACCTGAACACAAGAATTTATCAACATAGGTATGTCTACAATAGGGTCAAAAATAAAAATGAAGGATCATCAGTATTCTGGGACCACCAAGCAGCTATAGGCCATGTATTTGAACCCAGTTCTGCCCAAATAATTTGTACAGAAAAAAAATGATGCCAAAAGAAAAGTTAAAGAAGCTTTCTATATAGCAAATGACATTAATGCCATTAATAGAAGAGAGGCATGTTTTGCTCTCTCTAAACAATGGACTAATTAAAAATTCAAACGCATTTGCATAATCATAACAATCGTTAGTTACAAAGCTATGAGTATGAGATTCAAACATGAAATCTCGAAAGCGCTTAAGCTATTATAAATTAGAGAAAATTATAGCTTCACTATTTAATGCGAAAAAAAAAAGTCACATACTTATACATTTCTTTAATAAACTGGGGGGGGGGGGGCAGTCTTCGGTAAATTAAATATTGATTATACAATTATGCTTTTTAAAAATTAATATTTATATAAAAATATTATGTAATTTATCAAATAATAATATATGTAAAATCTTATAATAATTGACTAGATGTATGTTAGTCTAACTTATGTAAATTCAATTCATTCAATCTTTACCTTTACATTAGAAAATTAAATTAATTGTGTTATAAACAAACAATGATATACAGTAATATTTAATGAAAGAATTGCATGTAATTACAATAATAAAAAAGATCCATTTAATACAGGGAGATTACCATATGGTTCGTATGCCAAATGTAAAGCCTTGTAGGATTAAATGTGATGTATCAGATCTCTGATAATAATAATATTAATAAAAAAGTGAGCCTAATCCAAAGTGAGTCCATACCAATTTTTAACTTTCATTTTCTAAATGACTTTCTTAAGTTGGTGAGTTATGCTTTGTTTATCCTTTGTAAGCCTTGCAGTTTTGTTCTTTACAAAAATTAATTAATTTGTTTTTTCAGTTATCAATCATATTGCATAAAAAAAAAGAAAAAAAAAGATTAGGAAATGATAGAAAACAGGAATTTAATGATCAATGGAAAACAAACTGCTTTTCATAATAGAAGACATGATCTTAATTAATAGACACTATAAAACACAACATTTGGGTTGGAATAAAAGGAAAACAAAAGTTATGTTTGGAACTGAAATACGTATAAAAAAAATGTGATTTAAAAAAAAAAATCAAAAAAAGTTAAAAATATGTTTATTTATTAAAAAAAATTGTGAGAATTTAAGATAACAGGAGTATTGTATAAAAATGCTTTTAACTTTAGCAAAAAAAAAAATAAAAAAAAAATGGAAGTCTTTCTCTGATGAAAAAGAAATTATAGTCTTAATTCCAAACATTTGTAAGATGTTTCTTGAGGAATAAAAATATTGAAAGAAAACTAAGATGAAATTATCCTACTAAAACAAATAATTATAAGATGCTAGAACTCTCTTATGCTAAGTCTGAGAAAATGAAAGATCTCATCTATATTAGAACATTATCAACATTAGCTCTGGATGAATCTGCCAACATGTGTGATATACCACAACAAACTCAAATTTATAAACAATTTTAACATCTTTGAAGAGCTTACTTTGTGAAAAAATAAAAAGATTAAATGCAAGTGATAAAATAAAATCATATACAGAAAATCTATAATTAAAAACTTTTTAGCTCACCTTCTAGACAAATATTATTGTATTATACATCAATAATCATGTGGAAAAATTTTAAATTTGTAGCCAGTTAGGTTAATAGCTGTAAAATGTGTGAATAAAATTAGAGCAAAAGAATTAAATAGACAAGATTTCAGAGCATACTGTGAAATGTCAGCTTTAAAATATAGCATTCTCATCACAATGTCATGGTTTTCTAGAGGACAGGTTTAAGTAGGACTTAGTTGTTCAACTTATTTATAGAGAATATAATAATGATCATAAAAAAAAAAACAACAATTAAGGATTTAAATTTAGTAGTAAGTTACATAAATAATATAGTTTTAAAGATGGATCCAGAAAAAAAAAAAAAAACCCTGTAAAATGATTAAGATGTTGAATATGCTTTTGGAGGGTTTCAAAATGAAATAAATACTAGTAAAAAACTAAAATTCAGTCAGTGGATAAATTTCAAATAAAATAATGACTGGATGTATGGGATAACTAATACAAGTCAAAGGCAAGTTATCGAATTTTGTAATTTGGATAATCTAATTAATGATGATAAGATGTTTAGCTGAGATTAAAAGGAGAATATTGGCAAAATAAGCTTTTTATGATATAAAGACTTTATTACTAAAAAATATAAATTGACATCAAAAATAGAATGAAATTTATTAGCATCTTTATTTGATGTATATTGATATAAGAGTTAGAAGATATGGAAACTTGGAGGAGAAAGATTGCCTAAGATAAGTTGGAAAAAAAGAAAAAAGATTAATATTCAGATATTAAAAGCAATAGCATAAAAAGAGAATTTGTTGATCATAAGATTGAGGAAAATAAAATTTTGGTAAGGGGGATGAGAAGTAAGCCAAAGATATCTTAAAAATGTAATCAGTGAATTGGATGTAGTTCATATGCAAATATGAAGAGAATGGTTGAGACAGAATAAAGTTACTACAATGACAAATCATTGTCGTTACAAACTGATAATAATAATGTCCATTAATAAATATTAAAATTTTTATTTTAAATATCTTATAGATGGCCTTGTTCATTCCTAAGTTTATTCATATTAACATTTAGACTAGTCATTTGGTTTATTATTGTATAAACCGTATAATACTGTTTGACAAAATCAAATTAAATCTCATAATTTTATGATTATAATCAATAGATAATATATAAAAATAATCAGCTATTACTGGACTTTGGCATCTTATTGCTTAGAAAGACTTATCTTGACTATGGTCAATTACAATTTATTCGTATTTGAAAGTCTATGAAGACAGAAAAAAAAAAAAATTCAATTCAGTCTTTATTTAGATTAAAAATTATATATTTTATTTAAAAAAAGCACAAAAGATTTTCAAAGTAGAGTTATATTAGAACATACTTTATGTTTGATTATTAACAAAAAATTATTAAATGAGATAACTTTTAATGGTCTAAAACAATTTTAAGAATAAATAAATAAATAAAAAAATTAAAACATTTTTTTTATACTTTTACCTAAAATTTACGGTTTAATTAGGGTTTTATTTAAGCAATCAATTAATTCATAACAAATTAAAATAATTTTTAATACTTTCTATACTGATATTTATAGAATCTAATACTTTACATAATATAATTTTCATTATTTTTGAATATTTAGAGACACATTTAGACAGTATTGTTTCAAACATATTTTCAAATGTTCATCTATAAAAAAAATAATAGTATTTATATTTTTTGTTATTATATTCTTTATTAAAAAAATAATTTAAAAGAACTAAGATAAATCTTAAAACTGATTAGTAAAATAAATATATTTTTAGGGAAAAAAATTTCTCATTGTTAATTAAATTTAAAATCACGTTTTTAAAATTTAATTATTATTTATTAGTTTTTATAAATAATTATTTCTTTTTCTAAATAAATACAATCAAAAAAATAAATCACAATTTTTTCAACTTTTGGCAACATAAATTTAATATTTTGTTCAAATTACTTTGCTACAAAATTTACTGTTTGTTTGTAAGGCAATTTAATTGGTCTGTGGAAGAACTATATCTCTTTGGTGACACTCATTATTTCGGTTTTATTTCTAAATCATTAGCTTTGAAAAAATATATTTATCATTTCTCCATTATAAATACTATTTTTGTTTAAAACAAAATATTTTAAATCTGATAGAGCCACAATGGCCGCTTCTAGTATTTTTCTTTGCATTTTTAATAAAAGTATTTGATGACTGCTTAATTCTGATTTTCAAGATTGCAAATTTAAGTCATCAAAATTAAAAAACCTTATTATCTTTCAATAACACAATACTATAATATATACCCATTTAATTTTTATTATTGTAAAAAATAATTTTTTTGCTGATCATGGAAAAAAATTTTTTTTTTTACATATAATTTCAGATATGCTTACAAAATCCTAAGTTATTTAATTCACATTATTTCACAGCTTGTTTATAAAATCTTATTAAAATTATTATACCTGATAAACTACTTAGCTTTATGTTTGTAAAACAGCATAAACAATTATAATACCTTTAATTAACTTTTATTTAAGTAGTAATATAAATAAGTACTATCTTGTTCGTCTATGCACTTTACACAATGCAAATGCAATAATTTTATTATTTTATACTTCCAAAAATAGTTTATAGTTTTGACCATCCAACACTCTTCTTCAGAGATTTTGAAATATATTTCATGCACCTACTTTTAATTTGTAATCCAAAAGGAAATGGATGAAAAATATTTTGGCATTTCTGTTGGACTATCAAACTATTTTTGAAAGTATGGAAAAATGAGAATATTACATTAGCATTGTGCTCAGTGGTATAAGAGTGTTATTATCATTTATTTACACTAGTACTAATATCTTTAATTATCACTATTACATCATCATCAATTCAATTTTCTACTTTTGAAAAAGCAAAGCAATTCTAATTTATGGAAAAATAAGAGACCTTGCTAACATTGATTAATATGATCAAAGATTACTAAGAAAAGCTATGACTGCTTTTAAATAATTCAAAGCATGATCCAAAATAAATTAAATATCTAGAAAAAAAATATTACAGAAGAAAATGTGAAAGCTATCTAAATCTGCTTGATTTAAGCTCTAAAAAATATATGCTTTTATTCTATTATTTTATGATGAAAATATTAAAAACATACAATATCAAATCTAATACATATAATAATATTAAACTGTAGTGAATCGTGTAATATTTTTTATATCAATTTGTATTATATGAATAAATATTTTATTATACATAACTTACTAATGTATCTTTACACATGCATATATGTAGAATATATAGTATAATTAAACACACATATGTCAATTTCTATAAAATAAAAAATAAAAATTTATACCATTTCTATAGCATGATTGTATATTAGACGATCAGCTGTAATTGTGGAAGAATTTGGATCAACTCCTGGAGCTTGTAAAACTCCACCAGATAACTGTTTGGAGATTCGGAAACATGATTGAAAACGGTTATTTAAAGCTGTTACGACTAGAAAAAGCAAAACAAATAATATATTAAATATGTATGAATACACACATTTTAAAAACAAAAATAACTCTTAGGTTGATAAAAATCAGATTACCATTCTTAACAGAATGTGATGGTTGCAATCTGCCACTATGAATTTCTTCTTTAGCAAGATTAAGTGATGATGTCAACATCTGTAATGCCCTCATGTAAAGAACTAGCTGCTCTGCCCTCCTAAAATAAAAATAGCTAATTAACCAATTATTTCTGTTATAATAAATTTTGATAGATATTGCCATAAAACTAACTAAATCACAAATGTGAAAGAAATTTACATTTAAGCTTTTTATTATTAGTTCATTATGAAAATAAGATATAAAAAGTACTAATAGAATTAGATATTAGTTATGATATACACATATTTTATTCCATTTTTGCTTGATTAGAATATATATTTTATTTATATACGTACTAATTTGTTATTAATAACAAATTTCATAAAGTAAATATTATATATATATCAATAAAGAAAAATAAGGAGTCTATATGGGATATGAAAATAATAATCAGATAGTTATTTTTTAAATAGACTAAGATTAGATATAATTAAATATAAATAATGCCATAGCATCACCAGCAACTATTTATCAGCAATCATTCTTTTATGACTGGATTTAAGAGGCATATTTTAAAATCTTCAAGCCAATGCCAATCACGAGGCATAACATTATAAAAGAGCAAATATCACTAATTCTGCTGCAAGCACATATCTTTGTGTGAAAATAATTAAAAAAAAAAAAACTATTGGGATCATTAAATCAATACTAATCATCACCAATTCTCAGGGCCATCAGGTACTATAAGTGTGCTGACCATTAATAAACTAGTAGTCATCATCATAAAACACATGATGTGTAAAGATCAACATTATTTAAATAATTCTAAAAATAGATATTCCCAAACACACATATCACAAATGCCATTGTTTCCAGAGATAGCTAGAAGCCTGGTTGCTATACATGAACAATAACAAACATACAATATTTAATTTATACTAGAATTAAATAATTTCACTGGAACAACTTAAAATAATGATTAACAAATTTATTAATTAAAAGTAATAATAATAAAAGATCTGATAAATTCTCTACAATAAAAAAGATCATTCTGATTTTGAATTACAAATATGTTATGTCCATAGATTGGTAAACAGTACTATAAATGAAAGATTATTTAAATTGTAGTTTGCAGATATATAAATTTTAAGTGATCTTAACTACAACTTATATATATAAGTGCAGATATGTGTGACCAAAATATAACATATTAACATGTAAATAATTCAATTATTGATGATTATTTTTCATATTTTTTTAAATGCCAAAACATATTAAAAATGTATAAAAAGATTACATCTATATAGATATACTTATAAATTAATTCAATTATTAATTTCAGAACAGAACATAAAGTAGAAAATCATTTAACTTTCTTATGTAAATCTGAAGGGATAATTCCTAAAGGTTTGCAACTAAAACCTCCAATTCACTCTCAGAGAGCTGAGAAAATTACTCAGAGAGAAAGTGAAGCTCTGTTAAGAGAACGAATAAATGTTCAAAGGTTTTCTAAGTATCGAACAATGCATTCCATTAATAATGTAGAATGTTTTCTAAAAAATAAACTTACTGATGAAGACTACATGAGAGTTTCTCAAGCAGTAAGAAAATCATATTCTACATTACATGGAAAAATAAAAGAATGCCAAAAGAAGAAACTTGCTAACCTACATGGGCATATAAAAAATCACAATGTACCAACTTCATCTATTAAAAATCTCAGTTATAAAGATCTAACAGATACTGAAATTTCTGTTCTCGAAAGAGGATTAAAATTTGCCCATAACACCATCTAATATCCCTTTATTAGATATAATGGCAGCCACCGAGGAAGTCACTCAAAAATTGCCTTTAGTCTTCTAACCCTTGACAAGCAACAAAAATTGAAGTCAAACATATCCTATGGTGAGAGAAAAGCCAATTAAATCTTTCAAAGTAGATAAATCTTCTCCCTGATGACAAAGGCAATGCAACAGTTGTAATGGATACAACTGATTATAACAACAAAATACAAGAACTCACAGCAGGCCAAATAGAAAAGTGACAAAAAAAATCCAATACCAAGCACGGAAACAAAATTACAAGCATTACTCAGAAAGCATGGCAAGTACTTCACTGATTCAGAAAAAAGTAAAATAACATTATATTTCAGCAAAATTCCTCATCTTTATGGTCTACCAAAAATCCATAAGGATCATGTTCCATTAAGACCTACTGTTAGTTCTAGAGATTTATCTTGCCAAAATTTGGCAAGATTTCTTTCTCAAAGTTCTAACAAGACACAATCCTTTGTCAGGGATTCTAGACACTTTGTAGAATTAATCAAGAACATGAACATTGAAAGAACTGACTTACTGGTAAGCTTTGATGTGGAAAGTTTATTCACAAATGTACCATGTGAAGAAGCATTGTCTATTGTAAGGAAAAGATTAAATGGTGGTAATAGTTCACAAACCAGAACAGCTCTTCCTATTGATAGTATAATGGAACTATTAACATTCTGCATAAAAACAACCTACTTTCAATATAATATAGAATTCTTCCAACAAAATCAAGGAATGGCTATGTGCTCACCATTGTCTCCTCTGATTAGAAATATTTACATGGAAGAACTTGAAACCTTAGCCATAAAAAACTACTCCATATCCGCCTAAAGTTTGGCTTCGCTATGTGGATGATACATTTGTTGTATGATCACATGGGGAAGCACTGCTACAAACTTCCTGGAAACACATTGACAACATATCCCCTTCAATTAAATTCACAATAGAATCAGAACAAAAATAAAAATGGCATTCTTAGATGTTCTTGTGACAAGACTCCCTCATGGCAAAACCTACGCATGCAGGAAAATACCTAGCCTATACATCCAATTATACCGGAAACACAAAACATGGAGTTATACTATCACTATGGAACAGAGCAAAAGAAGTTTGTTCAGAAACCAGCGATTTGGAAAAAGAAAAGATCTATATAGAACAAACTCTTATGAAAAATGGTTATCCATCAGCTGTTATTAAGAAAACATTAAATAGACAACAAAAAGAACCATCAAGAGAAAAGACAATTATTGGTACTGTAGTGTACCCATACATTCCAAAAATAGCAGACAAATTAAGGAAAATCTGCAATCAGTATAACATCAGAACAACTTTCCAGAGCCATACCACACTACGAGGAATTCTAACATCTACAAAGCCTAAACTTGAAATGCTGAAAAGAAAAAACTGCATCTATGAAATACCATGTGAATGTGGAAGAACATATATTGGTGAGACCAGTCATCCCATTGAAAAGCGCTTGCAAGAACACAAACTGATGATTAGAAGAGAGAAAACAGATGTGTTTAAGGTAGCAGACTATGTATGTACCAATGAACATATGTTCAATTGGGAAAATACAAAAATATTGGATAGAGAAGAAAAGGTACAATGAAGAAAATTTAAAGAAGCTGCTCACATGACAAAAAATCCCATAAGCCAACCTAGTGTGACTATACATAATGTATGGAAACCACTGATCAATTTTGCTCTTAGGAAAAGATGGAGAAATCAGGAGGAACCTCATAGATAAGTATATGAAATTACTACAGACTGTTGCTATTGGTAGGATGACTCAGTTGGTTAGAGCATTACCTTAAAATTCAAAACTCAAGAATCTAAGGACCCAGGTTCGAATCCCATGCTAGTACTGTCACTAGTCAGGCCAGCAACACATGAAGAAGAGGGGAGAATAATACCTCTCAAAACGTGCATATACTAACCTGTTTGATGTGCTATTACTAACAGTTGAATGTATTTAAAATATTTAAATAAAATTAAATTTTTCTAAAGACATTCAATATGCATATTAGATGATGGAAATAGTCTCCAATATAAAAAAATACAACTAGAACACTATCATCACAAACCTTCAAGAAAACAATAACTCCTTCTAGTTTTGTTGATGTAAGCATTTCATTTGAAATTTCGCCACCATATGGATAAGAGGTGCCTTTGTGCAAATTAAATTCCAGTGACTCCAACACCCATGAAATAAAATGAAAATAAATGAATTACCTATCCTGCCCATAGGATAATGGCAATTGGTTTTTCAAAAAGCAAACACACCGAAATATATAGCTACTGAACTGAGTTCAGATCCATATGACTATGCAAATGAAATGAACTTGGTTTGAAATATCTCAAATCCATGACTCTCCATTGATGAAAGCCACAAGCTAGAAACTAGTCAGGGAATATTAAATGAATAGGCATTAGATAGGGATTTTATGCACAAACTGTCCTGCATCCACTGAGTATGAATGCTTGCACTTAGATGCACTATTGTATAGTTTGCTAGAAATGATGATCATGTGATATTTTGAAGGTTTTATATCTATCCTGCCGATAGAATAATGGTGACTGGTTTTTGAAAAACCAAAGACGCCAAAATATATAGATGCTAAACTGAGTTTATATCTATATGACTATATAAGTGAATAAGCTTGTATTGAAAACATTATTGTTTTAATCTTGGGCTCCTAGTTTTATAGCTAACCAAATAGGTAAAAAGGTGGCTTCTGGAGAGTTGCATTCCTAAGATTTAGGTGCAGTACTTTCAAATCCAAGGCTCCTCACTGATGAAAGTCACAAGCTAGAAACTAGTCTGGGGATATTGGATGAGTAGGCACTAGATAGGGATTTTATGCACAAGCTTCCCTGCATCCATTGATTATGAAGTCTTGCACTTGGTGGCACTACTATTATTAACAGCCTGTGTAAGCATATGAAATGCCAGACTCATCTTTAGGAGAATCCTTATTTTCAACTAATCTCTATGTTCATAATTTTTGGCCAAGTGCCTGGATCAATTATTTGACTTAATTTTTAAGTTTTTTACTCCCAAAATTCCAACTTTCTTCAATTTCTTTCTCTGTTTTGAACTCCAGAAAACTTGACATCTTGTCTGTGTTGTGTTTTTCATTAGTAAAATAAAAAATATACACAGGTCATAACAACTCAATAACAAGAGTTTATGAATCTTTACACTCTATGTAGTCCTATTAGGTTTACTAAAAACACAATAAAATTGTGGTGACCACAAGCCAATTTCTTACATTTTGACTTATCTCCATTATCTTTTGTGAAGTATGATAGTTATAAGAAGGCTAATGTAACTCTTAAATTCCATTAGCAGTAATTAGATCAATTTTAACTAGCATGTCAATTAATTTATTAAGATCTTATTTGTTTCAAAACCCATTAATTGCTTTTAGTTTAATTCAGAATCTTTCATGCATATTTATAATATTTTTATTATTTAATTATTTATACTTTTGTTATTTCACTATTAGTAATTTATTTGTATTGTACACAATACATTTTATTACATATATATACAAACTGATGAAGATCATTTATTTGATATTTTTTAAAAGCCATTGGAACATCTTGCACTTTATTTTAAGTTATGTTGGGTAACTGTAAAAAAAAATCAAAAATCAAACACTTGGTTTATTCCATTAGATAACAAATGTTATAATGCAACCATTTAAAAGAGCTTTCAAATGATTGTCATATTCAACAAAATGGCATTAAATGATATCAATATAATAAAATTTGTTAAAAATTTAATATTTTGGTGCATAATATTTTTCAAAATGATGCTTTTTACTAATTCTGTTTTCTTGGATTTGAAGTGTTATGTAGCAATGAAAAACAACAATTTTCAGATATATTTGGGAAATATTATAGATCAATTACAAACCCCATGAAGGTCCAAATCCAAGGAAAAGCAGATTAGTAAAACATCTAAAAAAACAATATGAGACAGCATTGGAATCAATCATAAAATTCTGCATTTCGGAGTCCAACAACTTTAGCATTATGCTCTATTGAACAGAAGATAATAATACTTACAAACATGATTGACAAATCTAATCCCTATTCTATGACTGCTATTCAACATACATGATCATAATTATTATGAAGCAATATTTTTCAAATATGTTTATTTTTAAATAAATTACCAATAGCAATTTGTCATTTTTTTATATAACTTAGAATATTTAAATAAAAGTTTTTTTTTTAAAGAAATCAATTATTACAACAGTTTTAATAGTGATAGTATAATTTCTTATGAATGGTCCACTCTAAAATACTGATATGGACTGTTCGGTTTATCACAGTGGTAGAGCATATAATTTATAGTATATTTCGAGCAGTTGTCACAGGACTAAATAATAAAGTAGTTCTCTCATATTTAAATAAATAATATTTACAATCAGAATGTGTTTCTAATAATGGAATGATTTGGAGATCTAACCATTTTCATGTACATATAAGTTTTATGAGGTGCCTTTGTGCAAACCATAACCTACATACAGATGATGTTGATTTCATATACTAGGCTTCTCCATTATCATTAATATTAAAATAAAAAACATTTCAGCATAAAGAAAAAGTTCCCCAACTATAAAACCACTATTTTTTTTTTTTAAATATTATAAACAAAAATTTTTGAGATAAAGAAAGTTCTTGTCTCTTTAATCTTTAAAAATTTTCCTTCTGAAAAATTGCAATGTATGGCCATGTTTTAGAGAATTTTATTTAAAAGTTGTTCACACGTTTTAAAACAGTAGGAAATTAATTTTTCTGTTTTATGCAATAAAGCAATAGATTTTTCTTGTTTTTTTAAAAAAAAAATTTGCTAGACTTTTAAAATAATATCAGTACATATATTTAATGAATATTATGAACAGCTAGTTATTGTTCTGGTTGTGCTTCATATTTAGTATGATATCAGTGAAAACATAAGAAATATATCTTAGCTTTTATCTGTACTTCTCTATATATGTATAACAGACTAATATATTTGTTGAAATGTCTCATGATTATATATTCTTCATTAGCTTTTATATATCTTCCATATTTATATATTGCATAAATGGTATTATATTATTATTCAATTTAAAAAATGAATTATTTTCTGCTAATAAGTAAAAGTTTATTCTCCTTCTTGATTTTTCTTTTCAACGAAGTAATAAAATTAATCTACAATTAAAACTAAGAGAACAATAGTTAATAAAAGATATTTTTCAAGTGAATTATATAATGTATACATAAATATACTCTGGGTTTGCCTGAATGTTTGTAATGATGGCATTTTAATATTTATTATGCCTTGGACTATTTCCATAAATCTAACAATAAATACTGAATATTTTTAAAAATAGCACATAGGTTAGTATATAAAACAATGTTTCGATTGGTATTATTCTCTCTTTTTCAGATGTTGCTGGATAATAGCATAGGAATTGAATCTGAACTTTTAAATTATTGAATATTGAGTTTTAAAGTAATGCTCTAACCAACTGAGCTTTTGGTAATAATTCAGTTGGTTAGCACTTTACCATAAAATTCATATTCAAGAATCTAAAAGTCCAGGTTCCATTCCAGCACTAATATTTTCATTGGTTAGGCCAACAACATCTAAAGAAGACAGAAGAATAATACTATTTAAAATGTTGTGTTATATACCAAATGCATGCTATTATTAACAGGAGAATGTAATTGGAAAGTTTAAATAAAGATTCAATATTTAAAGTTAAATGATGAAAATAGTCCAATACATAATAAACACATATATACTATATAAAACTATACATTCTATAAAAATAGTAGTTTTATAAGTACAACAGTCATTATTTAATAAAAATATAGCACTATGGATAAGTATAACAGATTAATTATCAAAAATTGTTTTTGATATAAAATATTCTATCAAAATAATTTATTAATCTTAGATATTATATAAAATCTTTGTAAATTGATATTAAAACATTTTCATATTAACTTCCAGGTTATTTTCCATTTAATTAACATGTGATTGACTGGTTTATTAAAATCAATTCCACAAATCTCTAAATTCAAATAAACTTGCAAGATATTTCTTACTTTGTAAGTTTTAGGAGAATAATTTTGAATTTATTCGTATAAATTTCTTTTTTTTTTTTTACTCTCCATGATAATGAATTAACTTCAATGTTATTTTCGAGTTGCAGTAAAATATAAAAATGTCCGTCAAAATCTCAATAAATTTTCTATGGAAATATTCTAATTACTGTAATCATGAAGTAGAAAACAAACAACAATAATAAAACACAGATCTATCAAAATATTGTAGTATTTCCAGAAAATAAGGTTTAATGTATTAATTCATACAAATCCATTTTATGAATTTTCAAACAAAAATATAAACATTTTCTTAAGACATTTCATAAAATAAAAAGGTCACTAGGATCAAAAATAAAATCACAAAATGGTTATTTAAGTTACTTTGTAAAACAACGATATTAAATATAATTAGTAACAAAAAAAGGTCTTATTTTTAATAAGAATTCCTATCAAAACTTGGATGTAAAAGAGAGAAGCAAACATTAGTTTTAAGAGTAATTATTGATGAATAAAAAAAAAAAACAATCTACTATGAATTTTAAAATAGATTTCGAATTTCTTGAAAATATAGAATGATTTCATAAATAATTTCAAGGCAAAAAATAACAATCATTGAAATCGGAATTCATTGTAAATAAAATAATAAAAAAAATATTATTGTAATTATTAATTTTGTTAAATACAAATTTTTAATTTCTTTTTGAGCTAAAGAAATTTGTAACTTCAACTATGATTTAATTTTATTTTACTGTTCCTTTTGGATTTCAAATCAAATTCAGAAAATAATACAAGTAGCCAATGAAACAATAATGTAAACAATTAAGGGTACAAACAGGCTAATCAAATGACTAGGTCAGAAAATCTAATTGTTGGCAGCAAGGTAAGAAAACGGGTTACAAAACTAAAGACCATTTAAAAAAGAGTTCTGAACAATAATGCATGTTATTCACTATTAACAGATAAGTTTGGAGTGGATAACTACTAATGTCAAATTAAATTGGACTAATCAAGAAGAGAGGTTTATTAGGAGTCATGGCAATCATATAATCCAATGGTTGTTATGGTTAATAACTACTTATCTGTAATCTCACTAACCACGACAGATGGCAAACTCTTATAACTGTTGTAAAAATGTTATTACTGTAAATAAATACAATAAATGTTCTGACATTTCTTTAATTATATATCATTAAAACATTTCTCAGCAGCAAATATATATATCCAACACATATAAAACAATATATATATATATGTATATAACATATATACAAAACTTACCTATAACCTTCACCATTAAAGATTACTTGGTCCGTATACCTATCACACTAATAAAAGAAAAAATTATTATGAATATAATTTTTTTTAATCCTGATATAGATATATATACAGATTTATTTTAAATATTTACATTTCAAATATTTATTATATACTTAATTTAAAATCGTCATATTATGATTTTTACCTCTTTTTGCATCATGGATTCAGTCAGAACTGCGATCGGTGTAGCTTTAGCTCTAGCCAATTCAATTATGCAGTCTACTAAGGCTAAAACAAAATTAAGTTTAGCCAAAGTTTCATTATGCTCACGCTAAAAAAAAAAAAAAAAAATCAATATTTTATTGAAAAAGTAATTAAGTTTTCTCAACCATTGACTACATAGTTTTTGTTTCATACCTCCATCAGTGTTTCCTGAGGAAGATCTGGGGCTATAAACATAATAGGTCCTTCCATATTAGGTGGAGAAGTTCCAAATGGTAATGAATTTGTAGGAGAGGTCTCATAATAAACAGCATTAGCAAATTTTCCCAAAGATGGATCTCGAGTGAGAGTAAATGGAAGAGAACCAGACCGTTCCCGATAAGCCAAAATTAATGCATTGGGAGGATTTTCTTCTGATAATAATTCTATGTGCATAAAAGATAATAATAGTGGCAAAAATAATTACTATTATATATGTAAAAATCGATCATTTTAAGCAAAGTTATTTTTAAAAAAATATCTTAATAAAATAAAAATATATCTTTTTTTTAACAACTTTTCTGCACTAATTATTTTCTTATATTGGTACTAATATCAACAAATAATATTCTTTTATATATTTTAGACAATGCAAAGAAATAATAGAAAAAGTTCTGAAGAAGATAGTTGTCAGTCAAAGCTGTCAGTTATTTTTGGGAGTTGTGGAATCATAAAATATTTTATTTGCATTGTGTGAAGTGCATAGAAGAGTTTATTACTATTTTGTTTATTAGTAAAATAATAAATGCTATAATGAGTAAAAATTAAATGAAAATGAATAATATAAATTAATGATACTGCTATTACTGTCATGAACATAAACTTTCCAAATCAATAGTAATAAATGATGAAGTGATAATATATGAGTAAATATATATAAAACTTAATAAACTATAGCAAATATATATATGAATTTAGTATATTCAATTTCCCCATAATAATTAAATTTGGCTACAAACCTTAAAAAAAGATATGTAATACAATTCTTTTAAATAAATTACATGTATATGTTAAAACTAAAGCAAATGATTGGATATTTATTTCATCAACTATATCTAAAGGAATTGAATATTGTTGAAGATTCAAAATCATGAAATTTTATGACTCAAAAAGTGATGAGCATTTATCAGAAGAGTAAAATATAACATTTTAAAATTTCATTCATAAGCAATGTTATTGTTATTAAAATTGCATATGGAATAAAATTATCTAGAGATTCTCTAATATTAGTAATATAAATAATTCACTTTTGAATACATTTATCAGATCTTTAAATATTTAGAATAAATATTTACAAAACTAGAGTAATGGGAAAATATTTAGAAATCTACCAACCATAAAATTTTCAGCTATATTTTAAATGTACATTATTAGCATTTACTTTACAGTCAATTATAATTAATTATGATTAATGATAATAATCATAATTATATTAAAAAATATTATTTTTTAGATTCAATGAGGTAACACTTTTTAATTTGAAAATTTAATCATCATTAGCAAACATATGTAAACAAGTTTAGTTTTCTTATTCCAAATAAAAAAATATATAGGAAGATCAAATACAAAAAAATTAAAGATAAGTTTTACAAATAATTATACAAACTAATTTGAGATCAACAAATATGAGTAGTCACATACTAATCTCAAAGTCTATTTATTTGACAATATGCAATGTCATCTTTTAATTTTTGCAGAAAATAATTTTTTTTTGAAAGGCTTCAACATTGTGTCCAAACTGCAGCTCTCCAATGTCTTCTTGAATCATCAGCCATATCCTTCTGATGAAAGCAATTAGCCTTTAGATGTTTATAATGTAGACAGCTTCTTTCACAATACATAACTTATATTCAAATTTCATTAATACATTTTTTAAAAAGAAGATTCCTTACTATTCTTTGATTTCTTATATCTAACTCACTGAAGATAAATCGATATATCTGATAGTCTTTCAATGTTTTCAGAATCTTAAAATATCCTTAAATGAATATTTCCAAAGTCTTTACATTATGATAATCGGGGATCCAGTCTCTTACTATGCTCTACATAAAGTAGCATAGTTATATTGCTATTTTTAAATTTATTAAATGTAGCAACTGCACAAGAAAGTTTGCATTGAAATGCAAATTCAAATCCACCAGTTCTAATTACTAGCAAAAAAATTTGAATAGATTCATATTCTAAAGATGATAAACCATCCAATCTAAAAGTAGATTATTTTTTCTACTATTGGTTGATAAATCACCCAAATTTCTTTTAACTAAACCAAAATAATTTGAGATCGGATTCAAATTATTAAGAATATTTTGCAGATTATCCTTAGAATTGGTAGAAATAGTTCAAATGATAGTTATTGTAAATCACAAGTTTTTGTTTTGTTCATCAATACAAATTTAAAACCCTATGAAAAGAATTATATTTTAACTTGATATCTGCTTCATGAAGATACTTATAAAATGTTTCAAAATTCACTTTCATAAAAATGAAACACAAAATCAGAGCTAAAGCGCAATTTTCCACTGTCACTAATAATACTATCTCTTCTATTATCACATATAAGATTTATTATATGAATGAATTCCAAAAGATAAATAATTAACTTCAAACATTAATGCAAATTATGCTTTTGTCCATGATGAATTTTCTTGCAAATTATGCCTGGAGCAATTTATTCAATTCAATACTTAAATTGTTTATGCTATATGATACCATATATATATGGACAACAATATTTGATAATAATTATTGTAGACATATCTAGTTTTTTATTTTCATAAAATGAAACAATAAAAACATCATATCATCTTCCATATTTAAAATTTTTTCCAAATAACTTATCAAAATCAGCAGACTTTTAGTTTTAAGATTACTTCTTCAAACTAAATACTCTGATTGAACATTGGGTAAATGAATATATCATTAAAAGCAACCATCTGCATTTTTTTAATACATTCAAAATATTTCTATTAGTTTGTAATATCATCATAATCATATAAAATAGTAGGAAACACTTATTTCATAAGATCATGGGATTATTTTTCAGGCCATATGTCATTTCAATGCATGAAAAAAAAAAAAGAATTAAAAATATTCATAATCAGCAAATGACTGCAATCTCCTTTATAGTTTTAATCCTGAATCATTCTTACTTTTATAAATCTTTGAATTTCTGCATTTAAATCTTTATATTGAATATAAAGTTCCACATTCATTTAGTTATTCTACTAAATAGAGAATGCCACATATTTCTTATCAATCAAATCATTAATAATAAAGGTAAAACTCAGGATTTTTATTTTAATGAAAATTGAAGCAGCTATATTCACAACCACAACACATTTTTAAAAAGAATCCCATCTTTAGTATTATGTCAAGTTTGAAAACCCAAACTGTTTTTTTAATATTAACAGCTGTTAGAAATTAGCATAAACAAGTTTTTTTTTTTTTAAAAAAAAAAATCATTTAAATGATCTATTTTTTTAAATATATCTACCATTTTAATCTTGGAATACACTACCAGATTGTCCAACAATAAAAATATCCCAATTAAAACATAATTTGCAAGATACTACTCCTTTATTTTGAAAGTAGATGTATCAAAGAATCTTTATGGTAATCACAAAAAATAATTATGCCTTTAATAATAATAATTAAACAGTTTAATGCTCAGGAGTTGATAAAAAGGTTGAGCATGATTACTGAAGCTGTGGTCTAGAGACCATGAGCTCCAGAGTCTGCCACCTTCCAGTACAGTAAACCATGCTGGGCAATTTTGTCTTTTAACCATAACAGCTGCTTAGCAATATGTATTTGCTATTTTCAGATCTTGATAAGTTCCCATTAAATAGAGTTTACACACAATTTGTCTATATTAAAAAAAAACTTGAAATATTTATTTTTATTACTACCTTTACAATTATTTCTAATGTATTAATGAGTAATCAACAGGTATAATAATTTAATGAGATTTTACAAATGAGAAAATTTTGTCCTTTCATTTTCATGATAGGCAAAAGGAATTCCTTAAAAGAATTGCTCGATCACACAATTATTAAACAATAAATACTCCTGTCCCTAATTCAGTTGTAGGAGATCATAATTAAGACCTCTGTGTATTAAATGTGCATATCTTCATTGTCTTTTCAATGCCATTAGTTTTATATATTTAAATTCTCATCTTTGCATGCACACAGATTTAAAAGAAAACCATAATAACATGTGTACAATTAAGGAATGAAAATAGAATTGCACAAATACATAATCTTACTGTCATTGTTGCACAAATATACAATCTCATTGTCATAATTAATGGAAATAAATGGCATAAGCATGAGAGAGACTTATAAAAATTGGGATCTATTCTAATCTAAACAGATTAAATACAAATGAGTGATAACAAATAAGAAATAAAAGTAGTTGAATCAGAAACTATCTAAGTTTTAATAAGCCAATAACCCAAGCTATAGGGCAGATAGTGATAGATTTAACTGTCTATTGATTATTCTACCAAAACAATTATTAATTGCCATTGATAAATTATATAAATTTATTAAGTTATAAAATAAAATTAAGCTTATTACATTTATTTTAGTTATAACTTAAGATATAATTTTTCATTTAAAAACAAACCATTATATAACTTTCAAATCAGTATAATTTATATGTCAAGAGGTAATTCTTAAATTATACCAAGTAGTCCAATAAAAACATTTATACATAATTTTATTATGTTGCCTAAATTTTGAAATCTTTTGATTTTACTAACAGAAAAATAAACGAATATATAGTAAATCACAGAGAAAGTAAAAGGCAAATTTCTATCCACTACAAACTGAATTAGCCAAACTTTTTTGAAAAATTAATGAATATAATTTTGAATATTAGTTCTAACTGCCAACCTTCATTTAACATGAGTAAATCTATTTTGTTTGAAATATATTAGAAAAGTTGTAAGACTAAGGACAATCCCGGTACAGTTCTTTTAATTATAACAATATACAAATAGAAATTTTAATCATCTAGATTAGAGATGGTAAACTATTGACCCACATGTTATTCATCATTAAACACAACAATTTTACACAATACACCTTAAATAGGCCTTTCGCTACAATTTTTAATAACATAGCGCTATACTAAATGTAAAGCTCTTCAAATATAAAATTGATTTTTCCATTATACAAAAAGTAATTTTTTTTTTTAATATAATAATTTTAAAAGAATGAGCTAAAGAAGATTAAATTGAAATTTGATTAAATATACTTAAAAATTTTTTTTTCTTATATACAAATAACTTAAATATTTAAAATCTGTTTATGCACATATAAATCATAAAAAGAATGTGTGCATGTAACAAAAATAAAATATTTCATTTATTTGGATTATTTATTTTGTATCACTAGCAATTTCTCACTTTTTTTAACTCAATGAATTAAAAGATTATGTTTACCATGTTTAGAAAAAGAATTCTGAAGATTTAAAGAAATGTTAATATACATCATAAAATATTTCTATAGAAACAGTTTAAAATTTTAAAAATTAGTATAGCCATTCCTTGTGTTTCATTTGAATGCCATCCCTAGTTATGTAAAAGTGCACATAATCTTGATGACCCCAAATTAGATTCAATCTAATAGAGATTTACTTGTAAGACCTAATTTTCTTTTTACATGATAGATTGGTTCCCAAAAATTGTGTAAAAAAATACATTGTGTATATGGAAAATACGGAGATTGGTTCCAGACATAAGAAATCAACGAAAATAATTAATAACTTCGAAAAGAGTAATTGGAGGTCCCCAAAACTATACATTTATCAAAAATATGGACATCTTGCTTGTCCGTAAAACAGAAAAGTACTCAAGATTTTATTTACTGTCACTGTCTGACAATAAACTCATATGTTTGCACATGATTGGACTACCATTGCTATCACTAAAATTTGCAAGGTATAACTTATAATCTATCGATTTTAGGCCAAATTAAAAGATAAATTTAAACAAAATTCAAATTTTTTTAACATCAATACCAACAAGAAATTTTTAAAAAAAAATCAAATATCAAAATTCAAACAAAGCATCAATACCAAAAAGATACTTCCCTTTCAAAACAAAATGATAAAACATTACAATGTAGTCAAACAAATTTCTCCATTTGCAAGAATAATGCCGAAAAAGGGATTTTTGTTTTTAAAATAATTTGAAATAAGATGAAACTTTTTTTTTTAAAATTAGATGATAATAACAGACTGTAAAAAGGAAAATAAATGATTTCATATCACTTACATGAAATTATTTGGAATTAAAAAAAAAGTTTAATAACAACTTAAGACAATCCAAGAATTAGTTTGAGAATGTAAAATGATTTTTTTTAAGCCTTCCAGACAATAATATTTGTTTCTCAGTTCTAATCCAAAGTACTGTTTGTTTTTTTTTTTTAACTGATTGTATTATTTTAAAGTAACTTGTATAGAAAGAAAAACAATTTTTTTTTATTAAACTCAAGTTATTTCAAAATCATGCAAAAAAAAAAAAAAAATCATGTAAAAAGAGAATTAGATGTATTTCATAACTTTTTGTTATCATGGAAGTCTTATTTTGTTCTCATTTCTTCTCATTATGCAGTTTATTAATATTAGAAACTACCATAAAATATTTTTAATTAAAAAGAAAAAACCTGAAAAAGTTGTGACACAGTGTGCTCTTAGTTTTAAGTGTTCTATATTATTTGTGATACTGTTATTACAATTGTATAATTTAATTATAATGCAATAAACTTAAATATTAAGAAAAAAATTAAAATGACAGTAAGAAAATACATACAGCAAAAAAAAATTGGAAATATAATTTTAAATGAGTAGAATTCACTCAGATATTTTAAAATATGAAATGCCCTTAATGAGAAATAGAATACCAATCTTGTCCAATGTAGCAATTTCAAAAAGACAATTGTAAAATTATTTAAAAAAAAAAAAAAATTATAGCACCTGAAATGCACTTTCTACACAACATATTTACATACAGGTTAAAGATTTCTACTAGTAATATATGCCTAATTAAATGTTTATGTATTAACTGTTCCCTTTTTTCAATTTTAAGTTTTATTATTATTTTTTAATTTGATATTTTACATTCAATATATATTTTGATGAACCAATTATCATTATTTGAAATAAACATCATAGAAGGTGATATTTTATTTCTGCAGTTGTTTTTTTTTTTTTTTTGTTATTATAATTATGTTTTTATTTTATTAAATTAAAAAAAAAAGATGGTTAATCAAAAGTTTTCTAGAAATAGTTACATTACATAACACGCCCTTTAAATACACAGTAAAGATCTCTAAGTCTCAAGTGATCATACATTAAATTAAGATGTAATGTTTGCACAGATCAAATGTCATTAAAAATTCTTCTTGACAAATGTCTTACAATTTTCTCAAAATATATAAACTCTCTGAACATTAAACAAATACAAATATACATATTTTAATAAATAGTAATTATTAAGCTGCTTTTATCTATAGTTTTTAATAATTTCTCATAGAAATCATTTTCTGCAGTAACATCAATATGGCATCCTTAGTTCTGGAGCTTCTCTGGATTTTAGCCGCTTTTTCAGATTAAGAATGCCAACAATACATTTTTTACCTTCCCTTCATTATAAACTTCTCATATCTTTAAAAATACAACAAATGCTGAAATGTGATATATATAAATTTATAAAAAATATATGTATAACCGTCACTTAGAAGCGCTTTCAACTAACTTGTAGTTTTGTCAACTACCACTTTTAAAATGTCAGCCTTCCCATAATTCCATGATGTCAACTTTCCTATAATTCTGTGATCTTAACGTTTGCTGCTTGCCTATTAATTAAATCTTGCTTAAATTTATATATTAATATCGCCTCTTTAATTTTCCTTTTATTATTATTTCTTTCAGTTTCCAATATTTTTATGCTGTTATAATTAAAATCGAAACCATATATACATGATTTATTATGGTCATAAAAGACAGAAGCTGATAAAGTATCATTATTTTTAAAATTTTGTTTTGTATTTTGAATCCTTTTAAATAATAATAAGTGCTCTTTTGTTCTTTTTTCCAATGTGCACCTCGATTCACCTATATATCCACTGCCACACCTACATGTCCATTTGTAAATGATACAATTTTTATTTATCAATAAAGTTTTATCTTTTGAATTGTTTATTAATTTATTTAATGTAGGTGGTGCATAAAATGCAATATCACATATTCCTTTATAAATTTTCTTAATGAAACTTGCCTGTTGATTTGAAATATATGGTATTGATATCCACAGTTTTTTATCAGAAGAATTAACATTATTATTAATATTTTTATATTTAGAAGTAAAATTTTTAACAGTATAATAAACACAATGATAATTGTATCCAACATTTAACAATTCATTATAATAAATTTCAATATTTTTAGTTTTATCTGATGCATATTTACAAAGGTTATCATTTCTAAATAAAAAGGACTTCAAGCCTGCTATTTTATGTGACATTGGTACTTTTGATTCATATGGAATATATCCTCTTTTTGCTATTGGTTTAAGAATCATATAGTAATCCAGTTTACTAGCAGGCTTGAAGTCCTTTTTATTTAGAAATGATAACCTTTGTAAATATGCATCAGATAAAACTAAAAATATTGAAATTTATTATAATAAATTGTTAAATGTTGGATACAATTATCATTGTGTTTATTATACTATTAAAAATTTTACTTCTAAATATAAAAATATTAATAATAATGTTAATTCTTCTGATAAAAAACTGTGGATATCAATACCATATATTTCGAATCAACAGGCAAGTTTCATTAAGAAAATTTATAAAGGAATATGTGATATTGCATTTTATGCACCACCTACATTAAATAAATTAATAAACAATTCAAAAGATAAAACTTTATTGATAAATAAAAATTGTATCATTTACAAATGGACATGTAGGTGTGGCAGTGGATATATAGGTGAATCGAGGTGCACATTGGAAAAAAGAACAAAAGAGCACTTATTATTATTTAAAAGGATTCAAAATACAAAACAAAATTTTAAAAATAATGATACTTTATCAGCTTCTGTCTTTTATGACCATAATAAATCATGTATATATGGTTTTGATTTTAATTATAACAATGTAAAAATATTGGAAACTGAAAGAAATAATAATAAAAGGAAAATTAAAGAGGCAATGTTAATATATAAATATAAGCAAGATTTAATTAATAGGCAAGCAGCAAACGTTAAGATCACAGAATTATGGGAAAGTTGACATCATGGAATTATGGGAAGGCTGACATTTTAAAAGTGATAGTTGACAAAGCTACAAGTTAGTTGAAAGCGCTTCTAAGTGACGGTTATACATATATTTTTTATAAACTTTTAAGTACTGTATTTTCAAATATTTATTTATAAATTTACATATATTATTTTGAAGAAATACAGACAGTGATTTGTAATATATATATTAATTTTATGTAAATAATTATGAGGTAATAATCTTCAAATGCACATTCAATAAGAATACTTATAAGGCAGATTTTTAAAAATCATTTTAATAAGCATGTAAACAATACCCTCTTGTGCAGATGCAATCTACTAATCGCATAAAAGTCATATTCACATTCATCTGGTCTCCAAGATGAAAGTGGATTCATTTTTCATGATTAATAGATTGCAGTGACACATGAGATCATTATTTGCAAGTTTATTAGATACTTCTAGAAAGACTTTGAAATTATTATTTTATAAATATTATTAAATATTTTTAGTGCAGTCATTATTTATTTACAAGGTTGTTGAAATTAATATTAAATATTTTTAGTGCATAGTCATTATTTATTTACAAGGTTGTTGAAATTAACAGATATAAATTTTAATATGTATTACATATACGGAATGTTCTCTCCCATCAGATCTTCATTGAATATAATTTTGCATGACTAGGCTCAATTATTTATAGAACTGACAAAGTTTTGCTGTATCAAGAACAGAGGCATCATGAATCAGATTAAAAGCTCATAAATAAAATCCTTTCAAACAACGCAAACAAAAAAAAAAAAAAAACATGTCAGTATTTAAAAGTATAATAACCATTATCAATTTTTTCATATTAGATATAGTTACTTTATTACATTTACAGTAGTTACTCAATGATATAATTCTTTCTAAACTTAAAAAAAAAAATGTTATAGTTAACATTTAAATGTAAAATTTAAATTATCAAAAGTGATTATTACAATGGAGAAACTGGTTGCTATTTCAAAACACAATGCTGTACATGAGGCCATATTCAGGAAACATATAAGCAAAAGCTAGATTAAAAATTTAAAAACTTCAAGTAAGTAGCAAAGTTTCTCCAGATGAAATAAACATTTTCTGACTGAGGAGATCATATTCCAAATACTGAACATGAGATAAAAGCTAAAAAAAAATAATGATTATTTTTGCTCCCAGTTTTAGAGCATTTAAAAAATGATCACGTGACACATATAGTGATTATAATAATAAAAAAAGAAGCAATTTTTAATTTAATATAAAAAAACCTGAAAAATATCACCAAATTTTCATTGCAAATCATTTGGAAATTTATATAAAAAGAGAAGACCTATTCATTTTACTAAAGAATACATAAAATTGCTTTTAAATTTGAAAGTAAATTACTAATAGGGGTGTTGGATAAAGTGATATTTAATTGACTTTTTCTTTTTAAAATTAAGGCTGAGTAAAAATAAACATTAATGGAGATAATTGTATTATGTACATACAATTTGTTTAACCACATACTAAAGTAGACAAAAATAAACTAAATGATATGCTTCATTTTTTTTTCCATAAAAAAATTAAAATAAAAAAACCATGAAAATAATATCTTTAAAGGATAAGCAATAATTAAAAACAAACATTTTCAAAGTGTGATTTAATGAGATAATTCAGTGAGGAATTTTATTAGCAATCATGACAAATGGTAAAAAAATGATGACATAATTCATCTCACATGTAAAAATATATATAAATCAAAAAATACCAAACATAAATATACAAAGAACACCAACATATATCATCATCATCCATTATTCAATCTACTGCAGGATGAAGGTCTCTCCAAGTTCAATCCATCTTCTCCAATATTTAGCTTCTCCTCTCCACATTACCCCTGCACACTTTCTCATCTCATCCATCTCACATGTGGTCTCTTTCTCGGTCTTTTACAATCTCTTGGAATCAAGTTTAAGACTTCAATTGTCCATCTATTATCATCTCTTCTAACAATATGTCCAGCCCAACTCCACTTCAATCTTTTAATTTTTTCAATAAGGCCAGTAACACCTGTTTGTTCTCTTACCCATATATTGCGTTTTTGATCTCTTCTTGTTACTCCCAGCATGCATCTCTACATACATCTTTGAGTGGTCTGAAGTCTCTGTATTGCTCTTCTATTAAGTGTCCAAGTTTCAGATCCATAAGTAAGAACTGGCAAAACACATTTGTTAAAAATCTTCCTTTTCAAACACGTAGGCATATTTCCTTTTAGTATCAAGTTATTTCTACCAAAAGCACTCCAATCAAGTTTAATTCTATGATTAATTTCATCCATTATGTTTCCATCTGTAGTAATAATCTGACCAAGGTATTTGTAACTGTTAACTTCTAATTAATCATAATCAATCTTTATTTTCATATTTTGAGCAAATCGATTAAACTTTACTTTAGTCCTACTTTCATGTGATAACTCCTGCAACATTTTCTGCAGCTCTGAAGCATTATTTGCAAAAACAACTACATCATCTGCAAAATCTAAATGACTTAAATAATCTCCATTTACTTTCACTCCTTTAGTTTCCCATTTTAATCCACAAAATACTTCTTGCAGCACTGTTGTAAAAAGTTTTGGAGATATAGAATCACCTTGTCTTACACCCTTCTCAATGTTGACTTTTCCAGTATCATTATGTAATCTAATTGTTGCTGTTGCATTTTTATAAATATTCTTTAAAATATGACAATAACCTGAATCTATACGTTGATGATCCAATGCTTTAATCACTGAAGAAATGTTTATAGAATCAAATGCCTTTTCATAATCTACAAATCCAAAACATAATGGCAACTCATATTCATTTGTACTTTCTATAACTTCTTTTAATACCTGGATATGATCTACTGTACTAAAATCACTTTTAAATCCAACTTGTTCTCTTGGTTGGTGGAAATACAATGTTCTCTGTAGACGAGTTGTAATTATCTTGGTAAAAATTTTGTATAAAATTGATAAAAGACTGATAGGTCTGTAATTTCTAATATCTTCTTTATCACCTTTTTTAAATATTAATATTATTACTGCATTCTTCCAATCATCTGGTACATCTTTATCATTTAGACATTTGGTATATAACTTTGCTAAAAAAAATTCTATTTCTTCACTTGCTTCTTTTAATATATCAATTATAATTCCATCATTACCTGGAGCCTTTCCTTTCTTCATACATTTAATCGCATATCTCACTTCATATAAAATTCTGGGCAATTTGGAAGATGTAATAGATATAGGAGGTACTTGTTCTTTATTACTATATAATTTTTGATAAAAGTCTTCTACCCATTTCATGATGTCATCTCTCTTTTTAGTAATAATTCCATCCTTTTTTCTTATTGCAGATATAAAAAAAAAAAAAAAGTCTCAAGAATGTAAAACAACATTTTGGTATTGGTAGGAAATTTATATCTGCAATAAGAACATATATAAATAATATTTTATAAAAAGTTAATTTTATTTTCTTTTTAAATAGAGAATGAAAATATTACAATAACCTGTTCTTTTAAGATATTATTTCTAAAGTTGATTAAATTTTTTTTATTAATTTCAAAGTTTATATGTATAGTTCTTATCAATACATAATTAAATTTTTTTTAAAAAGCAGCTATAATTAGTTTTCAACTTATTACAAATTTTATACAATTAAAACCAAAAATAATTAAATCTCAACACAATAAACCTTCAAATTAAATACAATTTCTATTAAGAGTAAGTCTAAATTCATCATTATAAAAATTTATTTAATCATTCTTTTCTTATATTTTTTTACACAGTCAATCTTTCTAATCTTATAATTATGTCTATTATTATAACAAAAATAATATCATATATATATATTGTACCGGACCATACTCCCTGCGGAATTCTTTTCCTAATCTTGCACTGAGCATGAAGTGACCAAGATTTAACAGGTAAAGAAATGGATATCAATTTAGCCGATTTCTATACTCATACATATCAGTACTTCCAGCTAAACTGATAGAAAGAGTGGATTGACAGGAATCTTCCAGTTAAAACACCCTTTAGTTGATATCTTATTTTAATGCCCGAATATTTAGAACAATGGCAAGTACACACCTTTGAAAAATCTATTTACAAAATAGACTTTTGCGCGCCACTTCTAGAAAAGAATCAAAAAATGAATTTTTCACCCTCCTAGAAGGGTGTGCAATACCATATGTTCAGCGGAGCATAAGAATAAGATTTAACACCCCGGTAGAGCGATATCCCGTGTGGCTAGCTCAAGTCACTCTACATCTAGGGTCTTCAAATGGGTAAGTTAAATGAGTATTACAGGTATGTGGTTGATAAGGAAAGAACACATTTTCATCAATATAAATAATGATACGAAAACGAAAAAAGTTTAATATTATGATTAAATATTTATTTAATCCCTAAGACCCACCACCGTTTCATACTTATGATAATATAATAACAAAATACTAAATAATTAATTACCCCAAACTATATATATATTCGAGGCGTTGAAATAGATAAAATACAATTTTAAATAAGAAAAATAATAAATCCCTAAAGCTATTTACAATGTTTATAAGTAATGGAAGTGGTCTGAGCTCTTTTTACCCAATAGAAATAAATTTTAATTTGTGTGATTTGATATACAGATATGAGATTTTCGGTCATACAGGCATACGCTTTTACTGATAACTTTAAAACCTTTTTATTGATAGGAAATATAATAATGAAAACTATGCATATTTGCACAATGAAATATATCACTAATTTCATATTTTCAACAAGTCAATATGTTGCATTGGCTCAGATACCATATCGTACTCACCATAAGGTACTGTATCTATTTCCGTTTTGCCAAAGATAAATTTCTATACATGTATATACGTGCAGCCAAATTATACACTTACTATTATTTTAAATATAAAGTTATTAGAGTACTTGCTTCCAGGGAACCTATAATAAATCAATCCCTTCTTACACTCATCGTGAGGTGTAGCAGTCACAAAAAAAAATAACTTAAAAAGGATATCCGGTTAAATACATTTTTTTAGATATTCAGCATGAGATATCATATTTACCGAATATAATAAGCGTATGTACGCATACATATATCTACATGCATATTTATATTTGACGAATTTCAGGAATAACAACAACAGCAAAACGAATAGCAACAACAACAAAAAAAAAAATCTCATTGCGATCTTTGCTGAAAATACTAATTTGAAATAGAAAAATTCACTCAAAGGATTTAAGTAAAAGCTTTACCATTTATGACCGCAATAACCGTAAATTTATACATATGCGAGAGACTCTCTCATTTTTAAATGATAAATAATAATAACAAAAAAAATATATCTAATCGGAAATAGAAAAGTTAATTATTTCAATGTTAATAAATATCTTAAAATAAACTTATATCTGCGTCTTCATTCTTCTCCTCTGGGCTGAGTGGGCTTCAAGTTAACTGGCTGTGTGGTGACGATTTCTTCCATTTAGTAAGGCGGCACTGGCCATCCTCCTGGGCGGTTGGAATTGGCGTGGTCACATCTGGGCGGCTTAGGACAGAGAAAGGGCGGTGCACTGGCTAGTTGTCTACCCCACGGTCATTTTGCCGGAATCTCTAGTATATTGCTTCATATCCTCTTTTTTTATATATCTAAATAGTAACGAGGATTATTTAATAAATTTTCATAGGCTGTCTCCAATAGTTATTCGAATCCACAAAGATAAGAGTTCTTAAAAGAACTGTATAAAGGATTTGTTCTAACGAATGTCACTAATAGTACTATTCATAAATGACTCTCTAAGTAGCTGATCGCTTGGAGAATTCTGGAGCAACGAAAAGAATGACTTGCCCAGAATGGCTGCCAACGAAAGACTGAATCCCACAGCACTATCCATCCCACTAATAAGAACCAATTCAGATATCCCTCTGAGAAGAATGAATCAGCCAATCCTTTTAATCTAGCTTATCACTTAGATTGCAAACATTCCTTTATATTTTTCCGATTAAATTCTACATTTTAAGTTTGATATCCATCTTGAATGCTCAGACTACTTGATTACAGCTATTCATTTCAAAAGAATTTCTATTTAAAAAAAAAAAATAACATTTTAATTATAGCATTATCAAACATTTTGCTTTTGGTCAGATTTTTGCAAAAGCAATTAACATTCTTTGTTTATAGAATAAAATTAGTTTTTAGAGGCAGTAATTAAAAAAATGAAAAATATACAAGTATGTTGGAACAATTGCTTTAATTATTTATTTTACTACTATGTTCCAACATTTGATTCATTTGTTTAATAAGTTTGCCTTTCTCTATTTGAATTTTTCAGAGAAAAGCCCAATACATAAAGTGATATAAAAAATATACAAAATAGAAAAATAAAAAAAATACATGAGCTTATTTTACACTATTTTACATGTCAATTTCATATTATTTAAATTGGTGTGTGTGGGTATTTTAATGCTCAGACCACTCCATTATCGATATAGCACATTTATATATTTGTTGTGCTTAATCCATACTTTGTGCAAGGCCATTTGATAATGCCTGGCACAATATATGTTAAATCTTTGTTTTAATTTGTATATTGTGCTAATTTAATTAGTTTTCTTGTTATCATTTTAATAGTCAACATTTTTTATCTCATTATTGTAATTAATCATTTAAGTAGCATAGCTCAAAGTATATTTAATTAATCCAGTAAATCACTGTCCCCTCAAGTAATACTATTACTACTACTGATAAATTAAATGGATCCACTTATTCTTTAATTTTTTGATGTTCATAACTCAACTATACCAGCATTAATCATAATTCAGAGTGAAATACTAAGTTAATGTCTAAGATTAATAATTTGTTTGATTGCTAAAATAATTTTATTAAAAGTGAAATTAAACTTACATAATAATTTAATAATTATTTATGTCTTTATTTGTCTGATATATTGAGTTAACTCTAAATTTCCACCAATATCGGCAAGGATAAGTTCACAAACATCAAAAGTTAAAGAAAAGGTGGATCTATTATTATTTGATGCTTTATCAAAGATGCTATTTATTCCATAATTAAATAAATCACCCATATTATTTTTCTTTTTAAAGACTAAATTTATTTTAATATTAAGCTTAATTTTTTTAATTTTAATTTAATTATTAAACTGTTTTGATCTAAGAAGTAATAAAATGGAAAGACTATTAATTTCATTTATTTTACTAATATTAGTCAGCTTATTATTATGTGAAATAAAATAATCATCAATATATGCCTCTTTTTCAAGTAATACGATTTCATTTTATATCCTATTAATTGCTTTAATGATAAGATTAATAATTAATTGTTATATTATTTACTCTTAATGGAAATTGAATTTAGTTTGGAATTTTATTGTAATAGGACTTAAAGATTTGTTTTTAATTATATTTCTTATTAAAATATAACTTAATTATAGTAAAATTGGAAAACATAAATAATTACAGATTTTTTTTAAAAATAAAAATCTTTTTTAGACAAATTTATGAACTATTGTCTTAAAAAAGTCTTTGTAATATTAATCATTTAATTTTTTTTTTTTCATATGTCATAGCATCGGCCAGGACGCGAACCCACAACCATCTGCAATCAACTACTTGCTTGCAAGGCAGTTGCGATGATCTCTCAGCTAACAATGCTTGACTAATCATTTAATTTTCTATTTAAAAATAAAGAAAAATTAACTTATAAAATATTATTGTTTATATTTATCTATACTATATTTTTGATATTTTTTTATTTGTACATTTTCCTTTTTATTTTATATTTCAGATTAATTATATTCAACAAACATTATAAAAATAATTAAAATGAGTTTTATATTTTTTATGTACATAAAATTTAATTTAATAAAAACCAAGTTTTTTTTTTTTTAAAAAAAGTGTGATCAATAAAGATCCCCTGTACATAGAAATTTATTTTTATATAGTCAAAACAAAACAACAAATAAATAAATAAAAACTTACTGACCACACCTTCCCATTGATTTAATATTTTAATCTATATCTTTAATTAAATTCTTTAAAACTATAAAGTTTTTCTTTTTTTTTTTATGGACAAACTGAAATAGAAATAAGTTTTTATTTAAATCCTAGCCAAACTTCTTCTTACTGTGCTACACTACAATTATGAGAGATAGTTGTTTATTTTTAGTTAATGAAAAAAATGATTGAAATAATTTTTTAAAAAAGTATTTTCTTTAATTTTAAAATGATTAATTTTTTTTATTGTGCATTTTAAAATAAAGAATGGGAGAAAAATGGAAAATTATTTCTAACTTATTTAACGTGTTGTGTAAAAAAAAATTTCTGCTTTTACTTACGAGTATTGCTATTGTATCCACTACCAAAAGCAGCTTTGAGTAGCAGTTGTTCAGACAACTTTCCAGAACTTCCAGACTTCTTAAAAAATGTTCCTGAAGCCTGGGCATTATTATCATTTATTTTTGATGGAGAGCCAGCAATAGTATAATCTATGGAGCTCATCTCAGGAAAAGTTCTTGTTCTAGAACAAAAAGGTGCATTGAGAGGAGCAGAGGGGCTAGTTAAATTATCATTGCATACAGGTACTGGAGGAAATTCAAACTTTGTCGGTGTTTTCACAGGAGATCCAATAATTGTAGGTAAACTATTGGGTCCTGTGAATGTAGGGGTGGTAGATAAGGTCCAAGGTGGAGTATTGCCTGAAATTGAAATATTTTCACTCATAGTTATTAAACAATGATATATATGCATATCGGATTACTATTTTTTTTTTATTATAGAAATGATCAATTCTATTGAATGAACTATTCAATATATATTAAACCAGTGTTTCTCAACCGCCAGTCCGCAGAAAATTTTTACCAGTCCATGAAAAATAACTTTAATATGATGATTACAAAATAAATTTCAAAGAAAATAAATCTACCTTAATGCACCTCTGATCTCATGCAGATTCCGTCATAATATACAATTTGCGTTATATGTGAGATTTCACAAAATGATACATTTTAAAGTAACTAATAGTTTTGAACTTTTGTTTCTTTTTTAATTCTATAAAAATATAAAATAAAAAATTCAATGGAATAGATTATTAGTCCTTGTAACAATTATTATATGACCTGTAATTTTTGAATCATCAATATGATTTTGTTGATTTTTATGGAATATTTGTTAATTAAGAATAATTAACATTATATTTATATTAATTATATAGTTTGTGATTTTATAAATATATATTTTTTTTATAGGTAATCAATATTTCTTTTGCTAATTATTCAGTGATTTTTTTTTTTTGTAATTTTATTGTATGAATACAAGTACATACTTGAGCAGTTTTTTTACTAAATAGGACATTATGTCAATGACAAGCGAGTAAAAAAACAGCATGCATTTCAGGAATTGAATCAGTAATATATATATAATGTCACAGACAAATTTATTTTAATTATGTTACTGGTCTGTAGAAATTTTTTCTGGAATCTAAGCGGTCCGCAGAGAGAAAAAGGTTGAGGAACACTGTATTAAACAAAAATTTTTACATATTAAAAATTAAGATATCTTATATGAACAAGTTATTTATTATTTAGAATAATTAATAACAATTGATTTCTAGAATGTGATTAGGGTTATTTATACATTCAGAGACCTGAGGAAAAGAACTTTTACTTTTATTAATTTTAAAGACACAGAAAGAAGCAAATTAGCATTTATACATTTGAGAAAAATGAAATTCAAAAGTTTCTCAGAAAAGATAAAAACTTTCACTAATTTAAATAAATGAATAAAGATCAACATGAAGTCATGAACTTACATCTCATGCATATTCAAAAACATTTACTAATATCTAAAATAATAACTAACCCTTTTAAAAATGTTAAAATTTACACAACTTTAATTTTAGAATCTATGCCAAATTTCTGTGCTTAATTCACACACCTAAAATCTTGTTAGCCAAGTCAAACATTTATCTCTCTCTAAAACTGCTATATATCACAGTAAACTCATTTACACCTTACTTCTCATTATTAATCTTCTTTCAGCTTTGATTCATTTTTTCCCCTCCTATATTGCATTTTACTGTTTTGTTAATTTCACTACCCTATTTTCAGTTTTATTTTTGTTATAAAGAACCTAATCAAAAAATGATAACATCTTACTCTCTTTTGTTACTGTTATCTTTAAATTTTCTTCACTCTGTTCCAGGATTATCTATTGTATAGGAATAAGTAATCAATGCCAATTATATTTATATCACCAAGTAATTTCTGGTTTATGGCCTCTTTATTTTGGGAATGTGAATATAAAATAGCATTATCATTTATTATCCATAGATTTCTCAGGCTTACAATAAAATGGCTCTACAGATATGAAAAGAATTGCTTCTAAAAACATGTTAAATGTATGCAAAAAAAAAAAATAATGTTTTGTCGATAAACATTAATATAGCCAACAAATATAAATTTAATACGTTGTTAAAATAAATTAAAAAAAAAAAAATATTCTGTAGACTTTCAACTGAGAATGGTATTGGATAGAGTTTTGAAATGGTTCATATTAAAGAAAATACAAAATTACAATTATTTATACATATTGTGCAAATTTGTATTTTAAAAAAAGATATATAAATTTTATATTATAAATACTATAATTATATTTCAGTAATGAGATTCTTAAAGATATAATTTTAAAAATTACTTCTTAAAATAACACTTCAAAAAAAAAACAAATTTTAGCATAGGACACAATTTGTCTTTTATTAAACTAATTTTCTTCTTGCTAAGTATTCCCTTATAAAATTGATACAATTTTGTAGAGTTGTTCTCTCTTTATTCTAAATGTGATTAGCATTTGGCATACACAATTTTTTTCTTAGGTTGTTACTAAATCTTCTAAAAATAAATAACAAGATAATAATGAATATTTGGTTTAAAAATGATAACATTTTAAAAATTAACAAATAGGTTCAGATAATAGAAACAGATTTCGATTGTTATATCGTAATGATAAGAATATTGGAATTGATAAGATCAGAAGAATTGAAATGAAAAGAAATGGATCATTGATAGAATATTCGATAAAAATATTCAGATTTGTTGCATAAAAAAAAAAAAGAGCATAAATAATAGTAGCCTGGATTGAGTAAGTAAATCGAAATAATGTGCATTATTCTAGAAAGATTTAAATATATTACTATAAGATAAGGATAGATGAATAAAATGAAAATAGATAATTTTTTTAAAAATTACAACTATATGCAGAAAGATTAATTATGAATTAAGAAATGAAACAGATAAAATGAGAGAATTGTTAGAAACAAAATATAGAGATTTAAGACATAAAATAAATAAATAAAGATTTGATGTAATATATAGCAGAATAAAACAGTTTTGCTCCAAAAAAAAAAAAAAAAAAAAAAGCAACTGAAGGAGGACATATTTAATTAGTGCAACAGTGGATGCCTTGAAAAGATATAAAGAATATGTAAATAATTTATGTAATAGAAATAACAATATTTCATTATAATTGATTAGAGATCACGATAATTAATCAGTAAAACAACAGTAAATGCCTTATCTTGATCAATAAAAGAAAAAAAACTTTTCTCAATATCAGCAACTGTTTTACACATGGCCTTTTAAATATTAATTGTTTTTAAAGATAGATATGCATAATCTATTGAAAATTTATTTATTCATAATCTCCAGTGATATTTTAGTTTAAATTGCATACATTTCACAAAATTAGACCAATTGAAACTACAACTGGTAAAATAAAATCTAATGATGATAAGCTATACATTACATTACAATCATTAATTAATTCTACCAAATCCTTTATATCGCAGCCGTTAATAATTCAAGTGAAATCGGAGCACTTCCTTATGTCTTGATATTATATTTATAATAAATTATATCAAAATAAATCTGGAAAGTTTTGACATTGTTCAAAGCAGAATGATTAAAAAAAAAAAAGAAACAAGCAAATGCATTATTGTCAGTTACAATATACATTAATAAGATATCTCATTTTTCCTAAAATCATGAATCAAAAATAATATGAAATATAAAGAGACAATGCAGCAATACACTATAATAAATTACAATAAAAAATATTAATAATTATACAGTATATCTTAAAAAATTGTTCAATTCTTACCAGATCTTCTGATTGGTGATCCTGTGGGAGGAGTGGTATTGCAACGAATATTATATGGAGGAGGAGTAATACATTGCAAGTTTGTAATTGGAGGTGGTGTTCCTTGAGTCAAACTTCTCCTTCGACCCGTATTAGGAGGAGTACCAATGGTGAATTGAACTAATAAAAATACACATATACAGCAAAATATTATATGTACATAAACTACTAAATAACCATATATATTAAAAAAAAAAAATTAAATACTACCTATTGCTATACTAGCAATTGTAAATAAAATAGAAAAATCATCAAACATTATAATATCAGCCAACTACCTATTGCTATACTAGCAATTGTAAATAAAATCATCAAACATTATAATATCAGCCAAAAAAAAAAAAACCCAAATTTTACTAAAATTCCTCCATAACCATGGTTTCATTTATTAAAAAATACATCTTTTCAAGTGAAATTCAACAAGATACATACAACATGTAAATACAAAACAAAATGGCCTTCTCATCATTCACTTCAAAAAACAAATTCCTTTTAACATCAAAAGATGTCTTCTTGAGATTGATGGCATCAGATTCAAGAAAATTTATCAGTTTCTTTTACTTTTTATTTCACTTTTTTCATAAAAGATAATACTTGCATCGTTGAACAATATTTTACGATCGGTATTTAACTCATGAACATACAAAGCTGAGTTTTGATATCTATTTTTAACGCTACTCTTAGGAACTTTAACTCTTTCATTAAGACTTAATTTGTTTTGACCTATATAAATTTTATGAAAATTGCAAGGAATCTTATAAATTACACAGGAATAGATTTGTTATCAATCGACTGTTCTGAACTATTTAATTATGAATTTAAATCAAAACCTTTCTTCCAGGCCATTTTCATACCACCCAATAAAAAACTATTCCTATAAATCAATTTATAAACTGATGATTTAAATGGTAAAGAAATAAACTCTTTATTCTCACTAACAATTAAATCTTTATTATAAATCGATTTTTTTTTATTAAATATAATATTTCTAATAAATTCTGATTACAACTGCCAGACGTGTATCAATGTAGTCAGAACTAAATCGACTCCTCTGAATATAATTATTATTTTCGAAATTAATAAGCTTTCTATTCCTATAACAAAAATTCAATAGTTTCTTATGAGTAAAAATGTAATATCTGGCCTTATCATATTTTGTTTAATAAAAGTGACTGCAAAATAAAATATTATCAACTTTATCAAAATTTAAATCCGCAAATTTTAACAAATTCAAAAGTGCCTCCCTCAATAAAAAATTTAATATTAGAATCAAAAGCATTCAATTTATCAAAATTTTTTTATCCTCCTAAATAACAAACAATCATCAACATACCAACAAATAATAATAAAAAAAAAAACAACAGAAAAATAATTAATAACATTACTCTCTAAAAAAATCAATATAAGCAGAATACATTAAAGGAGAAATAACATAACCAATAAACCATCTCTCTTTAATCTTATAAAACACACCATTACAAATAAAATACATAGAATCTTCTAATAATAAGAATCATAAATAACTGTAATCTTATCAATAACAAAATATTCATGTTTCTTTAGAACAGAAAGAAACTCATTAATACTTTTAATCCTATCAACTGACATGTTTTCAATATCTAAACTACCAAAAACACAATCATTTTCTAAAACAAATCCATTAATTTTATCAAATATCTGAAAAGAAGCTACACAAAAAATTGACCAAACTTATATAATTCTTAAAAAACCTTATAAGAAATTTTATCATCAATCCCCACTGTAAAAGCAAAAATACACTTTAAAAGAAAATTATCTTTATGAGATTTTAAAATAAAGAAAACCTTAGGAGCCAAATAATCGCTAGAACAAAAACTTAATTTATTGTAGAGTTATCAAAAATTTTTTTATTTTCCATAATTTCAATAAACTTAATTTTTTTTTTTTTAAACCAGGATCAAAATTCAGAATAGAATACTTCCCATTATTTAATTCTTAAAAAAAAATATTTTTTTTAAAAAATCACTATTATTTAAAAATTCAAAAAAAAAAAAAAAAGCCACTTTATGTCTTCTTTTATTATTTATTGGTCTTCAAATTGTTTTTAAGAAGATATACTTGCTTTGGCGCAAAAACAAATTGTTCTCTCTTAAGTAATTGCCTATTCAAAATTAATTGAGATATATTTTTTTATTACCTAAAATATTTCTACAACTTTCAATAGCACAAATAAAGGATGGACTTAAGGTGGTTTAAATTAAAATGTCAATTTGCTTATAATAAAAAATATATTAATAATTTTAATTAGTTGTTAAAAAGTTTGGAAAAGGGAATGCTATTAAAAAAAAAAAAGAAATTTAATTATGGGGTATATTGTAATAAAAGGCTTGATGTTTCATCTGTTTTAAATTTGTCTAATTTTGTTTTAGATAGTTCTTATTTAGCAATTTTAAGAAAGAAACAAAATAAAATAATTAAAATTACTTCTATAATTTAATTTGAAATATTTTAAATTTATCAATATTAAATTAAATAAACTAAACATATAGTCACTAATAAATCTATTTAAAATCAATAACTTAAACTTTAAAACAAAATTATATGTAAGAAAGAAAGCTAATTTTTTTTTATCTAATCCAATATTACAGGATTGGGGGAAAATATTATAAAAACTACAATTCTTTAAAAAACTGACTTGAACCTTTAAAGATACTATTTTATTAGACACATTTAAATAACTTCTTAATATCCTTAATTTCTGCAAAAGAAAAAATATTAAATATTATATACCACATACTAAAATAAATATTAAAAATATATACTTAAATAAAATAACAAGTAATAAATTTTTATATATAATACACTTTAAACCATAAATAGTTGAAAATCATAAAAAAACCCTCATAAACCCTATTTAAAATATAAGTAGCCAAAACACCAAAATAAAAAATTAAGTAGTACCTATCACTACACTAGTAATTACAAAGTAAATACAAAAATCATATATTACAGTATTAGATACCCCTCCCCCCACCTTTTATTAAAATTCTTCCATAAAGATGATTTCATCTGTTAACAAATAGACCTTTCCAACTGAAACTCAACAATACAACATATTTATACAAAACAAAATCATTCACTTCAAAAGCCAATTTCCTTTAATATCAAAATCCTTTTTTCCCTTTGTTTTATATAATATTGCTATTTTTTTTGAAATAAACTATTATAAATAGAAATATTTTAAGGATCTATTATAACAAGCTTTATTCTTCCTGTTCAGTTCCCATTAGCTTGTTTACAGTCATTAACGTATACAATTAAAAAAAAATTATAAAAATTTTTTTTTTTGTTATTATGTGGTATAAAATTGCTACATAAAAATATTAAAAAGCACTGTTTATTTTACCTTGTATTGAACTTTCACAAATTATAATTTATTAACTTTTAAAATAAACAATATATTATTATGTTTTCTTATTTTAGCTTAAATGAAAGTAAGAAAATTGCATGCATATTGTTTAAAACATATTGAATTTCTCAGAATAATTTTTAAATCTAATATCAAAATATTCAATAATTCCCCCCCCCTCCTTCCGTATTTATGAAACTAGTTCACTTACCAAAAATATTATTGTGCCTACCACTTTGCTAGAGATTTTTAAAAAAACTATACAAAATTTCAACAAATTATATTGAATTTAAATCTCTATTTTAAAATGTTATTATAACTTTAAATAGAAAACAAAAAAAAATCTCTATACCACTTCTCTCATGAGTGTTACTTAAAACACATTAAAGTTCTAAAAACAATTTTTAAACTTGATATCAAAATTTTCTTGCCCTCTGTTCTATATCTAAGAAACTAAATCACATAACTATAATATTAGTCACATTTTGCTTTGCCTGGTATTTCTTACTTATGTATCAAATTTGAAACAATTCTATTGAATTTAAATCTATTAAATATTGATTTTAAAATTGTATTTTAACTTAAATAATATTAAAGTGATTACAAAAGTTTATAAACAAACACACCAATAAACAAACAGATATTCTAACTTAAATATCTCACAATTATCATTATTTTGCGCTAACATAGTTTATAAATTGTGCTTATTTTTGCATAACCCAAAACAAAATTACAAAACAGATTTTTGTGCATAAAAAAAACTTGCTATTATGATGAATATACTGTATTTATTCAATATTTCTCTTGTTTATAAATCCAAGCAGATAAATTAGTAGCTATTAAGTGAACAAAAATTAAAGAAGTCCCACAATTGCTTGTTGAAATCATTAAAATGACGAGACTTCAAATATACATTTTATCACTGAAAAAAACAAAACAAAATAAAGATATTCTGCATCAGAGATAACATACTCATTAATAAAAAGTAACATTAGCAAAAATAAAGGAAGACTGACTCAAAGGCAATATTTTTGAGTATTGTTAAGTCAGATTTTAAATTGAATTAACTAATTGACAATTATATACTAAGCCAAACTTGTTGAATAATCAGCCAGAATATATCAGATTAACAAATCCATTAATAAATAATTTGGAAGATTATCCAATCATGTGACTAAGACATTGGGAATGTGATATATCCAAAAACTGTTAAACTAGAACATTAATTCTAAGAAATCAACATGAACATATTATGAATACTCAGACTAACTCCAGTTATATGCATTTTCATATATATTTTTAAAGATCTTTATCTGTTATTAATACACTTTTGATAAAATATGGTTTACCAAAATGTTAAAAAATGTTAGCTTTTGAAATCATGTTTTTTAATCTTGTTTAATATTACACAAGGTTTTGAAAGAAATCCAAGTACAATGTTATATAGATATTGATCTGAAAATATAAGTTTACTGATTTACAACAATATAGGCTTATTATATACCTATATCAATATATGTAATATATAAGATATATGAGCACAGACTTTCACATGACCTACTACTCTCCACTCTATCTCATAAAACTGATACACTTGAACACATATATGTCGAAAAGATAAATAATCACCAATATATGTATTTCATGCTAAACCAGCAATTATCAGTTGGACCAAATTATCATCTCTACACAAATATGCAATAGTGCTCGGGTATATATTAAGATAGCCAATCTTCATACTTTAATGATCAAGCTTCAATCCACTCCAAACTCCAACTCTTTAATCATCCATCCAATTAAAAATCTGAGGATGGAATGCTCAAAGACCACCCTGAGGCTGAGATTCTCATCACACCCATGTTGACTTGTAATGTAAATTTAAAATTAAAAAAACAAACAAACAAATGTTTTATATTAGTTTATATGTAGCCAATACGATACTAGAATTGATTTATTCTTTTTTTCCAATAACCTACTTATCATTAAATGTGATAAATGATTTGTTGTTAAATCATTTCTTATCTCTGTACAAATTAAATATATTGAATTGAAGCCTTTTAGTTTCAGCAGTACTGAGTCCAATAGTATTGTATGTATTTTTATCTTTTTTGAATAGTTTTGAAACATTTGTTTCTTCAATGTTAGATGTAAAATCAATTTTATAATAACTAGTTTTTATTTTGTCATTTATTTGATTTGATATATTTATATATAGCTAAATTATACATGTGTGTGTATTTTGATAGTAACACAAATACTAGAGTTTTACAAATATATATTTTCTAACACATGGTTGAACATTTATATTTTGTTTTCATTAGTTCTTTATTGTCAAGTTTTTCATAGTAAAGATTCTATTATATAAAAATCATTATTTCATTTAAATCCTTATATAAGATGTAAATTCAAGTGCTCAATTATATTTTTTAGAAATGTTACACTTGAAGAGAATTCCAATGTTCAATTTATAGCCATTGTTGTTTATAAAAATATAATACACTAATTTCAACTGACTAAATAATAAACTAAATTGTACTACCTTAAATTATTTATTTAAAGAAGATTTTTAATAATCTTAGTCATCTTCAACAAATGTTCTCATAAAGTTGCTAAAAAAAATAATAATGAGATCAAGCAAACTGGCTCTAGCACAGAAAAGACAAGGTTATTCTTTTCAAACACTCATAAGGTTATGATAAACATCATTTTTTCTACATAATTTCCTCTTATACTTTACAGAATCAAAATTTCTTTAACTCTAAATATTACATATACTTTTCTTCAAGTTTTGTTAACCAAAAACACCAAAAAATTACTAATAATACAATTGGTTATCATTAATTATTAATAAAAATATACAAAGTAATAAAATTATATTTTAATTGAGGATGAGCAAATTTTTCTGACCAAAAGTCACAAGAACTTCTATAAGTCGTTTAACAGATTGCATGTAAAAAAATATTCAGATATGAAATATTCATAGTAAAGTATTGCAATTTTATCACGGTTTCTATTTTCAACTAATTTTCACAAAATAAAACCTTTAAAATCCATTTCGGACAATTTTAGAATTATGTCTGGCATTGAATTATGTGTGTATTTATGTTTAGATGTAATTGAATTTTATTCCAACAATAACTCAAGAATGAAACAAAATTTTGCGATAAATTTTTGGTACCATAATCATTATGTGCTAATTTAAATGCATATTGTTGATCAACAATATTAATATTAGTTCATGGGAACTTCTTGATGCAAGTCACAATTTAGCAATAATTCAAAAACTAATATAACATGTAAAAAGTTCATTTGTCAAAAAATGTTTGGATTCAAAATTTAAGATATTTTTGTCTAAAACAACATTCAATAAAATTCATCGTTCTCGAAATATATCGAATAATGTCTTTAGGCATGTATTTTATGGATAACTTTATTTGACATATAAAATTATAAATCATTAGTAATGAGTTTTGCTTGAATTATTTTTCAGCAGAATATATTGTTTCTGAGTTTGCGATATGTTATTTATCATGCATTTTATGAAAAACATTATTGAACAAAATATGTTCAGAATATTTTAAATCTTTTTTATGTGAAGTCATTATCTACACTAAAATACTACGCTACTAAACATGTATTTTTGTGATAAATTTTTTTTAAAAACTTATATTTGTGCACGGGCTGCATGTGGTCTGCAAATCATACACCTTACAATCTATAAATGCTATAACAAAATGATGTAACATGAAATGATTTGACTAATAATGTTTTTGTCACAATTTCTATCTAGTAAATTATGTAAAAAAAAAAAAAAAATCCATACAATGTAAAACAATTGAGTAAATTAAAATAAATTTCTTTATTAGATTTATATTTTATTTGTAAATGATAACATACTTATCAACATTCACATGCATACACATATAAGTTTTTTATTAATGAAATATATTATACCTGACGGAGGAGATAAAGATGAGATATTGGCAGATGTGCAAGCAGTTTTATACAACTCTCCTGACTGACTGCATTGTACAATAGCTGTCTGTGTTTGAAGAGCTGCAGCATGCTAAAATAAAATATATATATATATAATAGATGTTGCACTATTACTACTATGCATTAATAAAGTTAATCATTCTGTATTGTAAATATTTCTTATTAATTTCTAGGAATAACCTTTCATGAAAGTTGGCTGGCATTGTGAAGAAAGTACTTTACAATTTTCCTAGCACTAATGTATTTTGTTGGTGGATATTGTACCCCTGTTGGGAGAAAATATTCTCAAATTAAATTCTATATTCAATTAAATATTACCAGAAGAAATATTACTGGCATTTTGAAGCCTACTTCTTTGCAATGGTTTCCTGATTTTTTCACATATTTCTCTACAGATATCAGAAGAAAAGTTGCTCATAGAAAATGTATAAAAAACTGGTAATTCTTAATAATCAGCCTTCGATATGTGCTGTTTAATAATGTTATTAACTCACCGATTCACAGTATAATATCAGTGAGTAAGTAAAATGATTAAACAGCCCATGTTGAAGACTGATTACAATCTTATTAAGAATTACTAATAAAAACTGTGCTTGTTAATTATATTTGTTATTAAACAGCTGTTAAGTAGATCGGATATGCCAATAACTTAAGATATACTTTCATTGACTAAGACATGTCTCAATTCAAGATCTTTTTGAATGATCAAGCAAAAATCTGCAATCGAAGAATTATGATGTAAAAATATGGAATTCTTATGAGGTTCAAAATAAATGTCTTTTTCCAGATTCCATCTGTTTCAAAATGGAATTTAATGGTCACTGCTCTATATAGAATATGAATAAATACAAACCATGAACTATATAATTAATGATTGTCAAATCTACGGCTATAATAGAAGAATTCAAAAACTTAATAAAGCTATTAGTAAAACTAAACTATTTCTTGGTTAGAATTTCTGCAAATTCCTTTATATTTTATTAAGACGTAAGCTGTCTAAAAAACAAAAGTCCATATGTTAAATAATAATATAAGCTGACTTCTAATTACTTCAGACAACAACTAAAAGTCATGATTATAGTTTACTAAAAAGAAAATAAGAAATATTTATAATAGGAAATAATTATTAATTTCATAAAAAATATTAATCACTATCTATCATATATAAAAATAAAGTATACCAAATGTTATATATATATAAAACAATAGAAATAAAAGTACACATAAAATAATAAAAGCGGTATACATTTTTTAGAAATAAATTAATGATTTCATTAATTGATATACACAAAGATAAATCATATAAAACTATCCCCTAATTAAATGGTGATGGTTTGTATAGTTAAACTATGTTTTTTTTTTTTTTCAATCAATAGTGCACTATCTACGAACAAGAAAGAGCAGTCGCTTAGCTAATTCATTCATTCCTCCATTCTGTTCTTTTCATTGCCTAGGTATTCAATTTTTACATATTTCTTTCTATCTGTTATATCATCTAGCAAAGTCAATCTTCTCCATTCTTTATTTTTGTTTCCATACCTCATTTCCTGCAAAAATATTCTTTATTAAACTATTCTTTCTTCTTAGTATATATGTCCAAACTAGTTTCTCTTTTTCTCTCTAATTTCCTAAATCGATCTTTTTTTCATTTAATCTTTCCAAAACTTCCTCATTTGACATTTAATCCAACCAACTAATTTTCTCCATTCTTCTCCATGAACACATCTCAATGGCCAATTCTTGTACTCATTCATGTTTCAAAACTATACAATAGTACACTCCATAAATATCACTTTATCAATTTTTTCTTTAATTCTCTCTTCAAAGGTCCCCAAATATTTTTTTTTTTCACTTAATAAATGCTCCTTCATCAATGCTATTCTTCTTTTAATTTCATCTTTGCTTCTTCCATCCTGATTAACCAACTACCCAAATATTTAAATCCACTTACCTGTGAAATATATTATCATGAATAACAACTTGTATTTAACACAAGTTCAATTTCCTATACACGAACACACCTCCTCAACATTAAACTTCATTCATATTTCATACATCCCTTCCTCTAATTTATTCAATATACTATGAAGTTTCCTTCTATTTTCACTACAAAAGCCATATCATCTGCAAATCTTACACATTTTATTATTCTACCTTCAATACTAACTTCTCCATAGTCTAAATATTTATGTAATATGTCTTTTAAATAAATATTAAAAAGTACAAGTGTCTAATTCTTCTTTCTATACTCCTTCAATCTCATTATTTTCCAATCTGATTCTTATTCTATGTCCAGTATACATATTCCAGATCAATCTTCTTTCTTTCCAAAATAACTCTTTTATTTTTCAACATAATCATAAGTTTATTCTAGATTACTCTATCAAATGTTTTTTCCAAATACACAAATATAAACCAATTTTTTTACCTTTTTCAATATATCTCGCTGCAATTATTCTAACAACACAAATAGCATATCTTGTACTTTTCCATCTCTGAAAATAAAATGATTTCTCTCCAATAGAATATTCTACTTTTCCATAAATTCTTAAGAGTTAAAATTCCCAATAATATTTTTGAAGTGTTAAGATAGCAAACTTATTGATCTATACTCTTCACAATCCATCAATGTTCACAGTGCTATTCACCCATATTCATATGTTTCCACAAAAACCAAAAACTATACAAGTTTGAGGCAGACAAGAAAGATAATATCAAAAAGTATATTAAAAACTTAATTCAAAAATAGGATATGATCACAATTGTTTAACAAAAGCTCTCAAAAAATTCGATTCCGCAAAAAAGACATCAGGTCTCTGAACCACAACATTACTAATGTATGGGTTAGCCTCCCTTTTGTATCTTGTGCATCACAAATGTTAAAAACAATTAGCTCAGATGAATACAATATTAGCTTCAGGACCTTCCTAATCTCAATCAATTATCAAATAACATTAAAGACAAGTTATCTCCAGATCAGGTTCACCAAATAATCTACAAAATTAGCTGCAATGAACCTACTTGCAACACAACTTACTATGGTGAGTCTAATACCAACAGCACCACTAGATTAGCACAACACAAATATATATATATATAAACATTCTAAAACAGACTACAATATAAAGTCAGAATTTTTAGAACATGAGATCGACTCGGGCCATAATTTCAATCTGCTTCACATTAAAGTCATTTGTGTTGAGCACAATGATTGAAAAACAGAATACAAAGGACTAAATTTATCGCAAACAACATCTATATGATAAATAAGAGATTCATACATTGCACTATCATGCAAGCGATATATGTAAATTTACAAACTTTTGTGCTATGAAAGCAATGCCAAGCTGTAAAGTAGTTACAATTGTTTAATCTTTCCTGTATAGTGGACCATCCCTATTTATTGACTTGTAAGTGCTCAAAAAATCTTTAGATCATACTACAATATTATATATCAAACTGCATAGTCCAACAATTTTCTTTATAGTAGTTTCTCTCATCTCTTTCAAAAATTCTATAGGTATTGTATCAAATCTGATAGCTGTATATTTTTTATTTCTTTAATTTATTATTTCTTTTATCAATATGTCTACACCTTATTCTATTTCAGTATCTTTTTCAATTTTAAGTTCATAATTAATTGCATTATATTGAAGATAATCTTTCCATCTTTTCAACACACCCGTCCCTATCATTAATCTCTTTCTATTCTTATCACTTATTTCATCTACTAATTACTTCTGTTTTATCCAAGTGGCATTTCTAATTCTTCAAATATCAAATCATATATTTTTGCCCATTGAAATATTTCTCTACATTCATGTGCCAACCATTTTTTTTTTTGTTAAATCTGTTTCTCTCTCCTCAATAAATTAACAATTTTTATATATGCTGTTAACCCTTCCTCATTAATGATATCCTTTCATTTTCTTCAACATTTCTTCTATTATCTAAGATTTAGCTTTCACATTTTTTGTCTTTTTAATATTTTCTCCTTAACTCTACATTAACCATTACCAGAATTATTAATATATTTCTCATTTTTATCAATCCTTTTTAATATTTTTTTCACATATGAAAACAATCCTTATTTTCTTTATTCCTCTCTATTTATCCAAATTCCATCTTACATAACTTTTCTCTCTTTCATTCTTTTTAAATTCAAATTTCATTTAGCCATAACCATATTAATATCAAAGTTTATATCAGCACCAGGCAAAAAAGGTGAAATTAATAGCATTCTTTTATTCACCTTGTATCAATATATCACCTGGAACTTCCATTTATACAATCTTCTTCAAAGATTTTTTCCACAAACCAATTACCTCTTTCATCTTTTTTCTAATACTATAATTTCCAATCAATTTTCTTTCCTTACATTTCCCCACAGTAGCAATACAATTATCCAACAGTAATATATATATATTTGCTCCCTTTTTTTATTACTTCATTCAACTTTTAATACTATTCATCTATTTTTACATCATCATAACTAGTAGCTGGTATATATTTATTTACAATAATAAATATATTTTCTTTATAAAAGTGCATATAAATTTCAAAACAATATTAATAAGAAATATAATTACATAGCCATCAAATTAACTCAAGTATGAAGTGTCTGAACAGAATAATGAATCAGAGACCATCTCTCAAAATACTTCATAATATAGTGTTCAACAACTATGAAAATCAAGAAGACCTCTTAATAAAAATCTTCCAGACATAGGGCTATTCCCAATTTTATGCTATGAAAAATACATATGATGTATTTAGTGTTTAATCATAACTAGACACAAATTAAGCTGATAAAAACACCATGACAGATATCCAACCTGACTTTAATATCTGGGTAATCACTGTACTTTAATTACTAAAATCTCTTTTCTTTGAAATATCATTTATTTTTGCATAAAACATTAGTATTTTTATAATTATGAGTACAAAAATTTTTAGCAAGTTCATTAGTAAAAATATAAATCTTTTGTAAAAATCAATCCATTTTCTAATAACAGTTTGTGCATGATGACATGATCATTTGTCTAATCAACTACACAATATCCAACGGCACTACGATCCATTAATACATGAACTAAAATAACCCCACAGTTCAAAATGAACAAATAAGATCATGAGGCTAAATACATACAAGTACACGCACACATATATATGTACAATTTTCTCCTATTTTATTTTAAAAGCTTGAAATTTTTTTTACAATTAATAAAAAACTTTTGATATTTGTGTGTACACTATACACATTTGGTTTATTAATAGCAAATATATAAAACATATATTTAAAAATCTTATTTTGTTGGTCTAAAAAAAGGTTGTGCAATTTATTTCTCAAACAATTGAATTAAAAAAATTTGATTTGCAAAAATCTGAGTTAATTGAATTACACTATGCACTATTTAGTAATGGCTTTGAATCAAATAAGGCCCAAAGAATATGCATGTTCAGGTTATTGTATACCAAGTTTTATGCTATCTCAAATTTTTTAGTTATTGCAAAATCTCAACTATGATATCATCAAAAAAAAGAAAATTAGGAATCATTGATTACAATTCCTTTTAAAATTGTTTGTAAGCTAGCTTTATCAATAGGAATATTATAGCAAAACTATTTCAATGGGTAATTGGTTTTAATTTCCAATACATCATTTTTTTTTAAAACCTAGTTAATATTATGAACTTATAATTAATCATATAAGATTTTCAATGCAGTATTTGAAGATGATTACAAAAATTTAGCTATCTCTGCATTAAAGCATTCTATTTTAATTTTCTGTTATGGTTTTACTATTAGTAAAATAAATAGAAATCCATAATGACTTTTATTATTCTTATGATTATCAATATCTGAATTTCTATTTCAATTTGCCCATTCCTTTCAAAATTGAAAACTGAGGCAATCCTTTTCTATATCTTACAATCAATCTTTAAAATTACAGAATCCATTTTGATGATTTCATTGTTTTTGATAAAATTATACAATATTACAATTCTTGACTAGCTTTTATTGAAGATTGTACTTTTATATGCAATTTTATAACTATTTGATTCCATTTCTGATAGTTTGAATTCCAAATTAAGCAGAAAAATAAATTAAATATTCCTCCTCTCCCAGAACAATACCAAGTAATCATGCTTAAATAGGTTATAATTTCTAGTTCCTGAAATGTTAATAATTTTCTTTATAATTAAATAATTAATTTATAAATAGAATACTGAAATTAAAACATTTGCTTTAACTTATAATATCTGAAAAGCAAAACTATGATGACATGATAACCACAAAAAAAAAAATAATTAAAATAAAAACCCATATTTTTAAACATCATATTACTAAAATAAATTACAGTAGAAAAAAAAAAATTACCTTTGGTGAAGATGTTGGAGTAGTTGTCGTTTTATCTTTGTTCCCTGGAGACTCTTGTAAACTTTGTTGGATCTGTTCATATGCTTGTTTTTGTGAAGGAACAGGTATTGGTTCAGAAGAGTAATTTGTAGAAGGCATCTGAGGTTGATTTGTCTGAACAGGAAGAGAACTGGGCCGAGGTGGGCTAAATTGATTTTTAATGTAAGTTATTGGTCCAGGAACTCTAGGAAGGGTTACCTGAGGCTTGCCTGGCGGTGTTGTGCTTAATGGAGGACTATATAAAAATACATATATTACCATAAGTAATATATGTATTAAAAACATAATTATGAGAATACATTTGATTCTAAAATCATTAGTGTTTAAAACTTCAGTTTAAAATGATTTGTGCTGATATTAATAAATAACAATTTGTGCAGAAAACAACAAAATCAAAAATAAATACAAGAAAAAAATACTTTTTAAAGATTGTTTATAGTATTGTTTTGTTTATAAATAAAGAATTTTTTAAAAAAATCAACTTTTACAATCAAGAAAAAATAAAATTTCATACATTTTTTTAAAAAGAGAACTTTTGCAATCAAGAGACAACAAGATTTGTTTTTATTTCAATTTTGAACATTAACACTTTTTAGTCTAATCTTTTTTTTTATAATATATATTTATCACTATCACATGCTTCACTGAAAACTTATGGAACTGATATCAATGTATTTGAAAATCAGTTAATCAATCCTTCTACTATAAACCATGAAGTCAACCTGAAATATGTCATTGTCATATTGCATTCTCATTGATTTATAATGGCAAAATTTGAAGAATTATCCATTTGATAGAAATATATTAACTTTTGATTACAAAATTTTTCCATAAAATTTTTTAAAAAATTATAAATTTTTTAAACTATTATTATTATTATTCTTATTTAAATCTAAATCTTTTGGTTTGAAGATTTGATGCAATTCTGGATATCTTTTTTTTTATCATGATCACTAAAATTAATAGTGAAAAATTTCAACTAAATGAATTCTGTCATTTATTAACTATATTTCAAATATTATATATATATTTTTTGTCACTTTTTGATGATTAATTATTGTTGATTACTAAATATTTTATATCATTTGAATATATATGATACAGAAATCATTGTTTACTATCGCGTCATGTTCTTGTGAGGTAGAATATTTTTCTTTGTTTACATGTAACACAATCATTTTCTTACATATCGAAATTCCATAAAGCTGAGAAAACATAATGTCAATAACTTTATAGAATTAGGTGATTCAGGATTTCAATAAAAATAATAATATAGATTATAGTTTAGTAATGATAATATTTAGATTTTTTAAAAATATAATAATGGTGCCTTGGCATGAACCAGAGAAACTTTTCCAATCACAGAAATTTGCCTGCCATTTGGAAATTTCTGCTTTATTAAGATTCGCTATTTATTATATTACAGTATGTATAGGTAAAATAAACATTTTAATAACAAATTAATTTATCATGTTTTAATGTAATTAGAAGGGATTCAAATCCTTTCTAATTAAATTAATATATTTGGAAAAAGTTCATTTTAATTGTTATTTAATATATATTGTACTATATCCAGAACACAATTTCTATCTTCATTCAAAATCATTCCCTTTAATGATAATATTTTTTGAATGAGATTTTTGTCTATACTATTTTTGCAAAATGTTACAAAATCTCATACTGTGTTGTTTTTGAATATTCTTTCTATTTGCACATTAACCTGTATCAATTAAAAATATTAAAAAAATTGCACCTAAATACCTCCCGAGTATCATTTAATATTTTATCTTCTCCTAATTCAGAAAACAATCTTTTCTTTATCCTAATTCATCTTTGAGGAAAATTATCTGAAATATTTATGCTGTGTGCTATATTCTTCATTTAATATAATAATTCTTCAAATTTAGGTCCTAAATTTAATATTTCATTTTTAAAATATTATTTATTAAATGATATATTGAGTATAATATTTTACAATTTGTTAGTATTATTTATTTTAAACAGTACAGTAAACCATATTGTTAAATTTGATATGATATTGTTGAAATGAATCTAATAAACTTTGAACTTTCATTATTTATACTGTGAATATAACACATTAATAAAACAATAACTATTTAACAAATATTTATTACATATTTAGATTCAAATAAATTACATTTATAATATACATTAAGAAAATTTTTCTAGAACATACAAATTTGTTCACTTTTATCTGAATTAATTTTGATTTTTCAATGAGTAAGTTTTAAGTGTCAAGTTTACATGTTTTATTCATAATTTTCTACATTTTAGCAAAAGCAAAAAAGAAGAAAATGTTGCACTATTAAACATTTTTTTTTTTTGCTGAAAATAACAATATAAATTAGCTAATTAAAAGAATGTGATTAATTAAGATATATAAATAATATGAAAACAAATTATTTATTCAAAACTGCACAACTTCATATTTACTTTTTATTTAATTTTCAGTGTTGTATGCCTGTCCTTTATAATTCAAAACATCTAAATTTAATTCACCCCCTTCCCACAGCCATCAAAATATTATTAACATATTGAAGCAGTCATATATATACATGCGTATATATACATGTGCTTTGTATATATATTTGCTATTAAGTTAAAAAAAAAAAATACAATGTATAAAAAAATATTATAATAAAATGTAAATTTTATTACGAAATTTAATTATGAGTTGATGTGTGAAAAAAGATAGGGTTTCAAATCAGCAAAGAAAGTTCAACTTTCTAATTAATTAAGATACCAACTGATATTAAAAGAATGTAGGTACTAAATTCTAATTTTAGAGCTTATATTTTGTGTAGCATTGTCATTACAGTAAAAGGTGACAAAAGTATAATTACTAGGGATTAGATTAAATCCAAAGACATTATGAATTTAATTTTAAAAAATAAAATTAATAAAATTTCAAAATTAAATTGCATTAAAATTATAATCAGCAAGATTCTTTTAGATAATAAAGAAAAGAATTTTCCTTAAGTTTAAATTAATTAATTTGGAAAGATCCAGATGGCTTTGTTTTTTTGAGATGTATATAAGGCAAAAGAAAGGATTATTATTATTGTGAACTTTATAGTAAAGTTTATTATTATTGTGAACTTTATAGTAAAGTTTACGCTGTTAAATTACATCAAGCTATGAGTGAGTAGATAGCTGCAATTTCTCTGGCCATCACCAGTGAAGCTGAGTATGGGGTTTCCCTAGTCTTATAGAATGCTAGACTGATCAAGTCCTTGCCTATAATTGACCATTCAAAATGTTGACATACTATGCAGTCACCACCATCAAAAGAAAGCCACCAGTATATAATGCCACAGACTATTGAAAGTATCCGGTAAATGATAAAAGCCTCTTTGGTGATTGAATGTTTTCTTTGCTTTAAATAATTTATTTATTAACTGTTCTTTAAAGTGTGTTTCTTTTCATATTATTAAAACGTTTCTTATCATATTATTTAGATATTTATTGCATTATTTAAATATTTTCTTAATGCGTGCTTAATTAATTGTACATAGTAAGAAAGAGTGACTATTGCAATATATATACTCGATCTTTCTTAAATTTTGCTAGGTTTATTGTTTTAAGAATCATCAGACGGAGGGAAATTTAGTAAAATATTTCAATGATTAAAATATTTGATATTATTTAAAGAATTAAATAAAAGCATGATATTTAAAATTCCTCTCTTTGATTCTAATTTGTTTTTTTTTTTATTATTTGAAATTTTAAATTTACTTATTTAAAATCAGTTCTTTCAAAAAATGACATTTAGCCATTAACTCAATTACCATAGTTTTATATATAACTTTAAAATTAAAATTAAGTGTTAAAAATAAAACTGTATTTTTTTTTAGAAGAGACAAGTATATATGTATATTGCGTACAGGTGATTTTGAAACAACCTGCAGTTTTTTAAAATAAAATTTAATGTTCAAAGTTGAAAGTTAAAACTTCGTTCTTTACTTTTGATAAATATATCTGTATACAGTAAGATAGAGACATTTATTCTTTAAAACTTTTAATTCAAATGTAATATTATTGTCGTAGGCTATCGTATCGATATTTCCGTCTACATGTAAAACCTATAGGGTGGATCTCTAATTAACCAGGGAGTAATTTCTTTCTAAATTTTTTTTAATATACAATAACTGCGTAGGCCTTGATAAAGCGTATATTATGGATATTCACATATTGTAATCTTATGATATGACTGGTCAAGTTTTATTATATATAGATTTTAAATTTAAGTCCAAATATTTAGATAGCATTGCTGGGTTATCTAACTTTGTGTTTATTCAACTGCATTTCTTCAGCAGGCGTTTATTCCTGCCTGTTGGTGAAATTTATTAATTACTATAAGAAGACACTTATTCCTTTATTTCTTAGAGACTTGGATCTGACTTCGCGGAGGTGAGCTTATTTCGGTCTATCTCATCACTGGATTTATTTATTATTGCAGCAACCCAGTACTGCCTTCCTTTTTTGTGTATGTTTAAAACCTGATATTTAGGCATTGGTGGGTCATCATCATGAGAATTAGGCGATTATTTATTTTAATCATATTTATTAGAGAATTAACTCTCTCATTTAAAGCTGTTTTACTTAGAATCATGTACCTGCTTAAGGGATATCTGCCTAGAGATCATCAAATCTACCATCAAAATATATACATATGTATGTTGAAATTCCTTGTATATATACGATCACAAATTAAAATGTCATGCAATCCCTTATATATATATGTTATACTTTAAATTCTTGACATATAATCATCAATTAATGTATTTCCACTATCTTATAAGTCTAGTAACCTAATTAAGTGGTAGTCATTTCTTTTATTTATTTGTAATTTTAATACTAATAAGGTGTTTGTATTTTATATATACATGGCAATGGGTATCTTGTTTTTCCACAGGGAAGTCATGTAGTTAATAATCTAGTTTTAAGAGTCTCTACTTCTCCCTGATCACCGAGTCTAAAAAAAATGAAGTAATATATAAGTTGGAATAAGTTGTGTGGTTTGTCACCCTGGTGGTGATTTTGCGGATATCAGCTCATCCTGACCGTTACAATATTAAAATTTAAATAGAAACTTCTAAAAATATAAAATATTAGTCAATAAAAGTAACCAAATTAAGAATTAAAAAATCTAGCCAAAAATTTAAAAACTAAAATTTCACAACCAATTGATTTCATTGCCAAGGCAGACTTTTCAAGTGCAAAGGAACTTGGACAACACAAACATTGAATGAATTCCCATAATTCTCAATTATATTCTAATTACCTTTAATACCTAAAGAACTTTTAAAAAGATTAATAACTTCTGTATAATAAATTTTTAATAATAGAAATTCTTTAATACTTCTCTTTATTTCATTCTTTTCAAAGAAAACAAACTTAGTCTGCTTAAACATAATCTTATGGCCAGGATTATTTTCATGTGTATATATTGTGAGAGTACCATATGAGCCTCACCTAAAACAATTTGTGTTTCTTTGTGAATTTAACTGTGCCTATATCGAATCAACAGATATAAATAACTTACACCTATCTTAAGCTTTTCATGTATCAGCTATATATATAGACTAGTTAGTATTAAAAGAATAATTCTAAAAATGAATAATTCTAGTTTATTTATACACACACATAAATAAAATGTTTCCAACTAATAGTATTTTTTTATTAACTAAAACTTGACATTTGACAAAGCCTTAAGTCAACATTGCATTTTTATCAGTAGAAACAAAGGAAATAAACGTTTGGGGTTAATTACAAATTGTATATGTTAAACAATAGAGAGCGTGCACATGATTATGTGATATGCTTGCTGAAATTAATCCAGTATAAAAACGAACTAATATTGTTATAACAATAATCTTCTATTTAGTTATCAAGGCAAGAACTACGTTTGTAAATTTAAATGTGTTCGAATTTAGAACACATTTAAGAAAAATTAAAAAAAAGAAGATTCAATATTTTAAAACCTGCTTCAAGTAATTAATTTACTGCCTTTGAATATTATAAAGAACTATAAAAAAATAATCAGTGAATTTAACAAGGTTATAAAAGTTATCAACGTCTTCGAAATGAGCTTTCAAAATATAAATTTAAGAAGACAAAAATTTATAAAGATGTTCTTTGGCTAGATAATTTATGCTAGAGATTTCTGCTGATGTTTTAAACCTGAACATGTAAATTTATTCCTACTTAATCAATGCCTAAAATATAATCGTCGTAATTCTCATTTAAAAAGCTGCCTTAGTATTGGAGTATTATATTGAAGAAGATGTTAAATATTTTACTACGCAAATATTTAAAAGAATGAATATCTGGATTGCCTCTTCGAAGGATGATCAATGAACTTTATGTTTCAACATTCATCGTCATTTTAGTTCGTCTAAGGAGGGATATAAAACCGTTATTCTTTCTCGTCTTGGATTACTTCATTGTGTATTTTAATAACCCTTAAACTTTATTTCCTTTGTGGATAATTATATTTACTTAGAAAAATTACTTCGTATATTAAAGTGGAGAACTGATAAGATGAACACTTTATTTTTTTTATTTATTTAGTAAAATTTAGATGTTGATATTTTGATATATACTCTGATGGAAATGACAGCTGACTAAGGTAAACGTTTTTAAATTATTTCAATTTGGAAGTAAGTTTTATTATATTCCAAATTGAATCTTACATGACAATTAACATAATATATTTTTAAACATACATAACTAATATCAGAATACATTCTATTATTAATCTAGTGTGAATGGATGTTATCGTATATAGACATATAACACACACTGAATCATTTTAATGACACGATAGGTAGATTTATAATGTATCATGTGTATTTATTATACGCATGATTTTAAATTATATATATATGTAAATGATTACATTATTATTTTTTTTTTTTGAATATTAAATAATTTATTAGTGTATGTAAGCACAGATTATAATTCTAAATTTTAATGTTTTTATGTGATAATATTTTGTTTTTTATTACTGATTAAAATGTATTAAACTTAATTTCAAAATTAAACAGGTCTCGTTTGTTTATTTTATTTAGTCGTTTTATAAAACCAATATTTATAAATATACATACTCATGCATATATATGTTAAATCAACTTAGTGATTTAATATTTATAAAGAAGTTATATATAGCTTATATTAAATTTATTATTACTATGGGATATTTGTGGAAATGCCTGAAGAGAGTCGATTGCAAATTTCTACTCTGAGCTCGAATTCCGAGAGTAACGAGGTTATTAATAGAGGAGTGAATTGGATTATATTTTAAATCACATCATCCATGGCATTCTATAAGAACACTCAAAGTCCGACTATAGGTAGATGCGACTTCCTCGAGTCCTAAAAAGGATCATCCCGTTATAATATATATAATGCAGAACTAAGATATTTATTTTTTACACTACTTTCATAAATTTTACTCCATTTAAGTTCATAGTACTTTAATTTATACATACTTTTTAACAAAAACAAGGAATAATATAAAATATTCCAGGGTTGTTATTGTTATCAAATGTTTTTTTTGTATTATTCAATAAATTATTTGAAGGGTTAGGGTTACACTTTTCCTCCATTCTACGTTCTTATTTCTAAACAAATTATAATTCTTTTTAAAAAACTTTATATGACAATTTAAAACTCAAATAAATAAAATCACATTTCTAAAATTATTATCAGAACTATAATTCTTACTAAATAAAATGCTTTTAATGAATTTATCCAATAATAATATAATCTTTATAAAATGGTCTTTTTTGAAACAAAGTTATCTTTCTAGAACTATTTAATCTTAAAGAAGTTACTTTATGGAAGACAGATTGATAACTATATAATAGATCTATTCTGATTAATTCATTAAGAGTATTTTGTTTAATAATAATTATAGTACTGATAATAATAATTTTAGAAATATGGAGATAAAAAATATGATTTTATTTCTTTGCTTTTTAAATTATTTTCTTATAATGTTTTAAAAAACAATTAAAATTTGTTTGGGAATAAGAACATGAAATAATTTATTGAATAATACAAAGGAGATATTTGATAAGAATGTCATTTCTGAAGTAGTTTATATTATTTCTTGTTTTTGTAAAATATTATATATAGGTAAAAGTGATATGAATTTAAGTGAAAATATAAAAGTTCATAAAAGTAGAGGAAAAAATAAATATCTTAGTTCTGCATTATATATCCCTGAAAAAAAATACAGCTCATAAGATTGTTTGAGCAAGCTAAGATTGTTTTTTTTTTTTTTTTGGAAACAGTGAAATAAAGAGAATCTATTAATAAAAAATTATTATACTGAAGATATTAACTTATTTAAGAATTCTTCTAATATAAAAAGTAATTGGAATATAATTGCGAATTATGGGAATTTTATTTTGTATATATTTGTGTTGTGTCTGCCATAAATTTTTAGCTAGATTTTTAATTTTGTGTAATTTTTTATTGCTGACACATTATATGTCACAAAATTATAAATACTACAAAAACAGCTATATAGTAATATTAAATTTAAATACAAAAAATAAAACATAGAAAAATATGACATTAAAGAATATAATTTTCCTGCAATCTCAACTAGGCAAAGATTTTTTTTTTTTATAATTCATTTTCATTAACTTTTTTTTAACTATCCCTTTTTTTTCTTCTTTCCCCTTAAAAAGACTGGAAAATTTTGTGAAAGAATATCAAAATCCTAACTATATCTTTCACAACACAGCCCAGATGCCATGCACTCATGACACATCCCTTGTGGCTGGTCTTGAATGTAAAATATCTATTTTATAATAAAATTGTATCAATATTTAAAGAATATAATTTAAAATAATATTTACACATCATATTCAGATTATAAAAATTTTTCCAAAGAAAATACCAGATTTAAGAAAAATTTCAAACGTGCAGGTAATTTTACTGTGTACTAAGATGATACCAATACAAAAATTTATTTACAAATCTGATTTGGATCATTACCAATTCAAATCTTTTCTTTAAAAAAGTCACAAGTGAACATAGCAATTATACCACACAAAAGTTTGATGTTTGAGAAGTGAAAATAATGTTATAGTGATTAAAAATTGATTTTAATTCCATTTTATCAGAATTCAAATTCCATATCAAAACACTATATATACAATCAAAAATATGATTGTTAAATGTGTATACTGTTGAATATATTCATATGTTTAAGATATGTAATTTATTTGTAAGTTGCTTCTGTTATATAAAATAATATATAAATAATTTGTAAAAGAAAAGAGATTTAAAAACAGATTATAAATCAAGCAACATTAAAATTAATTAAGAACTGCAATTAAAAAAACAAGTTAAGATAAGATTTATAAACAACAATGGAATAAGAGAGCTTCAAAGTAAACAAGAAAATGAATTATGATGGCAATACTTTCATCATATAATTGATATTTAAATGGGATGTAAAAAAAAAGTACGCTTACCTATCATAATCTGCTGATTTTCTTTGTTGAGTTCCTCCATCACCTAAAATTAAAAAATATATAGAAAATAATTTTTGTAATGTTTTAATACATCACTTATGCTTAATTTGTATCAAATCTTGCTCCCCAAATAATTATGAATGGATCATAGCATAATTCTGTCTATTACTTTCATGATTTGATTCATGCAATATATATTAGAACAGAAAAATAAAAATGTATTTATTACTATAAATAAATAAAACAATACATACGTAAGTCTATAATTTTCCTGCTTTTCTTTAAATATGTAATTCTGTAAATAACATTAATACACTAATACAAGAAACACCTGTCAGACAAATAATGTGCTGAGCATTGATTTTGATCTGGGGGGTGGCGTCATAATCATAGCACTTCAGTTTGTCAATCTAACTGGTGTTAATATTGAAGAAAAGAAATACTATTCATTATGATATATTTATCTCTCCAAATTATTTTTGTATAAAATCCCAGAACTTCTTACCACCATTCCTAGCAGCTCTGCTGAATAATTTTCTTCAATGATTACACTTTCTAATTCATTCTTAACAACCCTAAACACTTCCTTTCCTTAACACAATATAATTTCTTGCTTTAAATCTAGATTTCTTTAGTAAATAAAAGCATCTGCTACTATTTTTACTTTTTCACATCTTTCATTGTAATGAATGTAAAACATTTCATCTGACTTACATTTCATAATTTAGATGTACAACATTTTCTTTTACCCTTACCTTTGTGATAAATCTTTTCATCCCAAAAATTATGTAAAGGCAGGTACAATTATTCTTTATCAAATAATTTTATACACCTCATGTTTATTACAGAAAAAAAATGTACAAAACTTTTTAATTATTCACAGTTTATTTCTTAATTTTATCTCAATTGTAACTCCTAGATGTCAGAATACTTTCTTTTCTCATTTAACAAAACTATACATTTTTTCACTTCTTCAATTTTTAGATTTACTCTCCCCAATAATTGCTAATAATTTAGACTAATTTCCCTGCTTCTTGTTATATTTTATATAATAACCAAATTTTGAATTATGGCAATACAAGATGGAAACAATTTCAAGAAAATTCTTTTAATCATTTCTATCCCATTCCAACATCTAACTACAAATCAATTTAGATTTAAATCTCATTTTACTTGCTCACTTTTTAATTAACAGTCCCATGTGTTTTACACAATTTGAAAACAAAAATACCAATCATCTACAAAAAAAAAAAAAAACTACCATAATTAAATATTTTCTTGTTCCCCATAGTAATCTTTTATTCCTATCTCTAAATTTAGTCACAATCTCCAATTTCCTTAGGAACAAAATCTGTTTTATTTTTAATCTTCACAACTGATATTAAAAACAGGCAAAACTCACTATATATATTTCCACACACAGCAAGCTAGAGTAATCAATGGATGCCAGAAGGCTTGTGCATAAAATCCCCATCTAGTGCTTACTCATCCAATATCCCCTGACTAGTTTCTGGCTTATGGCCTTCGTCAGTGAGGAGCCTTGGATCTGAGAGCACTCCATCTAGATTTTAGGATCTAATGCAACCCTACAGCAACCACCTTTTATCTCCATTTAATTACAAAACTATGAGTCTTAAACTGAAAACACCTTAATGTTTTCAATCAAAGCCCATTAGCTTATATAGTCATATGGGTCTGAACCCAGTTCAGTACCCATACATTTTGGTGTCTTTGGTTCATTAATAACCATAGCCACCACTATTCTATTAGGCAGGATTGGTTTTAAGCCAATAAACATCACATGACCACCTCCTCTTATGCTTGTGTATAACTGTTGTTAAAACAGGCAAAACTCACTATTTATATTGCCACACACAGCAAGCTAGAGTAATCAATGGATGCCAGAAGGCTTGTGCATAAAATCCCCATCTAGTGCCTACTCATCCAATATCCCCAGACTAGTTTTTGGCTTATGGCCTTCGTCAGTGAGGAGCCTTGGATCTGAGAGCACTGCATCTAGATCTTAGGATCTAATGCAACCTTCCAGAAACCACCTTTTATCTCCATTTAACTACAAAACCATGGGTCTTAAACTGAAAACACCTTAATGTTTTCAATCAAAGCCCATTAGCTTATATAGTCATATGGGTAATAGGATAGTGGTGGCTATGGTTATTAATGAACCAAAAACACCAAAATGTATGGGTACTGAACTAGATTCAGACCCATATGACTATATAAGCGAATGGGCTTTGATTGAAAACATTAAGGTGTTTTCAGTTTAAGACTCATAGTTTTGTAGTTATTAAATGGAGATAAAAGGAGGTTGCTGGAGGATTGCATTAGATCCTAAGATCTATATGCAGTGCTCTCAGATCCAAGGCTCCTCACTGACGAAGGCCATAAGCCAGAAACTAGTCTGGGGATATTGGATGAGTAGTCACTAGATGGGGATTTTATGCACAAGCCTTCTGGCATCTATTGATTACTCTAGCTTGCTGTGTGTGGCACAATATATATAGTGAGTTTTGTCTGTTTTAACAACAGTTATACACAAGCATAAGAGGTGGTGGTCATGTGATGTTTATTGACAACTGATATTAAAAGAAGTACTATTCTAATGAAAACCTATAATCATATTTAATAATTCAAGTCTATTTCCAGAATTTCAAAATGTTTACATAATTTCTCTATTCATTCTACTGTAAACCTTTTCTAAATATTTGTTTTCCTTGTAAGTCATTCAAATCAACTAATAAATGATAAATTTATTGTAACTTAATTTATTTTAGGAAAATCTTTTGTTTCCAAGATTTTAAGTTTTTCCAGTCAAACTTTATTTCCAATATTTTGTACATTATAAATGCCATTATTATTGATCTATAGCAACTTAACAACTCAAAATATGTTCACATTTTTTTAAAATATAGTAACCTAATCCTCACAATCTTCTATTCTCTAGAATGTTATTTATTAAAAGCTATCCTTTAGACCAGACTTTGTATATATTTCTATAAATATTGTCAAATCATCCTCTCTTTCCACTGCTTTCCATTTTTTTATTTTAAACACTCTTCAATTCAATTGAATCCAAAATTCTATCTCTATTTTCCTTGAATTAAAAATCAACAACTAACAATATGAATTCCTTTTACAAATCTTATCACCAGTACTTTTTACTAAAAACTAATTGAATATTGTTTAAGATTTTATCTATTTTCACATTCGTTTCCTTCTTATTTCTTCTAATATGTCTCTACAATTTTTCAATTAATTTCTTATTAAATTCAACTTATTACTTTCTAACTACATTCAAATTAATTTTTCCTTAAATAATTATCCCATCTAATTTTTATCTTCTTCCCTTTCAAGTTGTATTTTAATGATTTCCTTATATTCCTATTTATCCACTTTCTTTTATTTGTATTTTCTAAAGTATATTTTCTACTAGCTTGATTAATTTTATATAAGCATTCTTTTGTAATCTCCATTTTATCACCTCTTAAAATTCTTTATGACAGTATGGACACTATTCAACTTAGATTCAATCATATTTACCAATTCTCCTATAATCCAGCATGAATTAGTGTGTAATGGCAATAACAGACTAGAGATAAATCCATCCATCACAGATTCAATGTCAATTTCACAATTTAAATAATCATATGATATTCAGCAACAAATCTTTCAATTATAATACTTTACAACCAATCCATTTTAAAGTTCTGTATCTAATCCTTTAGACAGTCATCAATTTATTGATACAAAATCACGATTGCTGTTATAGACAACTTTTTTTCCATCAAATAAAAATTAATTTATTAATACAACTAAATAGTAAAACTATAGTATTATATTATTTAATTTATTTTTAATGATCTATTTGATTTGTTACTATTATATGAAGTGCAAATTATCGGCTTAAATATATAAATAAAACCATATATCTGTCTAATGCTAAGCAAGTAACTGATTTGAGATAAATGTCCAAAAAAAAAAGAGCAATTAATGATAAAAAAATATATTATTTTTATAGTTATTATTAAATCAATTTTTAATTAGATATAATTTTTAAAAATAAAGCTATATTACTTCATTTTACTAGACTACAATTACAATCATTAAACTAATATTAATAAAAAAATAAAAACTACAATTATAATAATTTAACTAATATTAATAAAAAATAAAAAGATTAAAAACTTAATATAATTTCTAGAGGTTAGTGTATTATATTATTAAAAATATGCACACCTTATTGGAAACAAATTAAACCATAATCAATTAAAGATTTTTGTGTGCACTACACTTTTCTATTAGCTATCAAACACAGTGAATTTTTTTTTGATTATTATAGTTTTTGTTATAAAATTAATGTTTCAATTTTCTTATATATATATGTCATCTTCAGGTTTTTAACCAAGAATATATTTAATTTCAATATGCATGTATATTAAAAACTTAAAAATGCACTCTCCATATGAATACATTGAAACATTGGAATTTTAATAACAAAAGCTAAAAAATCAACAAATTTCAATGTTTTTGACAACAAAAACATATTAGTAGTTTACACTAAGTGTAAATGAAGTGTGTGTGTATATATATACACACACTAGTATACACGTTACATTAGCAATTACTGTAAAATAAATACGACCATTTCAATTCTAGAAAAAAAAAAGTCACACTCACCCATATATCACATATTGGATCTATAGTCTGTTGACATCTTATGATGATGCTAAGCAACTTTTCTTTTTGAAAGATTTAAATATCACAATAAATTATAGTTTTGTACTGTCAGCCACCCCAGTCATTTTCTCCAATATTTGTCATGGAAACCATATTTGTTTAGACACTTTAATTTCCATGCACTTCACATGACAGATCTAACATAGAAATGCTGTTACATAAAGATGTTGATAATACTGAACTGTAGCTTCAATATTATCAGTTAAGACAAGCTGAAAATTATACCAATTAGTTTTGTGATTTTACTATCATGTTTTCAGAATATTATAAAGTCTATATCTCACTTTCATACAATAAATTTATCAGTGTTTTCCTGAAGGTTTGTGATGATGGTATTCTAGTTGTTTTTTTATATTGGATTATTTGCGTCATCTAATATGTGTATTGAATGTCTTTAGAAAAATTTAACTTTATTTAAATTTTTCAAATACATTTAACTTTTAGTAATAGCACATCAAACAGGTTAGTATATGCACAACGTTTTGAGAGATATTCTCCCCTTTTCTTCAGATGTTGCTGGCCTGACCAGTGACAGTACTAGCATGGGATTCAAACCTGGGTCCTTAGATTCTTGAATTTTAAGGTAACGCTCTAACCAACTAAGCCATCCTGACAAAGGTAGCAGTCAGTAGAACCTTAAAATTCAACAATCACGAATCTAAGGACCCAGATTCGAATTCCATGCTAGTACTAGCACTAGTCAGACCAGCAATACCTGAAGAAGAGGGGAGAATAATACCTCTTGAAACATTGTGCATATACTAAGCTGTTAGACATGCTATTACTAACTGTTGAATGTATTTGGAATATTTAAATGAAGTTAAATTTTTCTAAAGACATTCAATACACATAAATTTGTCAGTTTAAAAGCTTTGCATACACACTAATTTTTTAATTTGTTAATTGTCACAGCAGTATACTAAAGTCTACACTGTACTTCAACCAAGTCTGCCTTTCTACATAAAAAGCCACCAAGATATTTAAACTGGTTCATAGTTATCAAAACTAAACTGTAAATTTTTCTTTCATCATTGCTAGAAAGTAATTGAGTTTTCAATCTCAATCACTAAAAACTAAATTCTTAATAGATTGCGTTGAAAACATTAACAACATTTTTCAATTCTTTAAATTGGCAATATCACCTCTATCATTCAACAAATTGTAAATCTCACTTTGAAACTAAAATGTGTTCATACTCATTAGTATAGTTGATGTCTGGATCTGTGTGAATTTTCTTCGTTATATTTGATTTTTTAAACAGATGTAATAACAGAATGGAGTTGGAGATTATACATCAATAAAGTGCATTTAAATATCTGATCCAGATGAGAATAATGATTCAAATCATTAATTATTCGAGATTATAGTAGATAACATTAAAGAGCTTCTCTTCTTTCATCTTATATTGTGTAAATTGGAAAATTAAGTCATCTGTTGCATTCCCGAACAGAGGGGAAAGTTGCCGGAAGTTTGCTACAATATATAATCACAGAACTGGAATCAGATTTATATAATTCTTTAAGCAGATTTTCTTGGGTTCAAACCATAAACTCACTTGAATATCAGATTTTTTGTTTGAATAATAAAATGGAATTAAAGATGGTTTCTAAATATATAACTGTCTCATTAGAATTCCAAAGCCAGAAATTGATTCAAGGAAGGGGATTTAAACACACTAAAATATCTGGCAATTACTAGTTTTTCAAGTTTATGTTAGATAGCATTAAAATAAAGAATGACTCTTATTTATTTTTAGATTATACATTGGTTTTCAGTTTTAAATTAAGGAAATATTTCTTGGGTACTTGCTGGATCTTTGACTATCAATTCATCACAGATTGCGAATTAAGGTTTAGAAACCTCCCAGGTTGTGTCTAGTAGGCAAATTCTGATGTTTTTAGTTTATTAACAATCAAAAGAATATTTGGCAAATAATTTGTCATTTGAATACTACAAAATCTAATGGCTTCTGATATTCCAAGTGCTAAAACTTCTGCATGACCGAAGATATATACATAAACATATTCTGGAAAATTAAATGAAATTATCAAATCATTGAAACATAACATCATGAATTTTCATCTTCATTTTGTTATTTTAGCAAAAGCAGTTTCAATAATAGTTTTAATGACAATTTTTGATTAAGCAAATAAGCTACTCTAAAATTTATAATTAAATGAATGAATTACAGATTCCTCATATGAGTCAAAAGCAGAATATCTTAACAAGATTAAAACCTTGCTGCAACTTTTTTATTCCTAGTGAAAAAATTTTAAGAACTCAAAATATCATAGTATTTACTAGCATATTTTAGGATATATTTTGCAATCTTCTGCCTCTACATCCAACTAAATATGTAAATATTAAGTGTTAATCATTTTGCTTTCACATCTTCAGCAAAAGCTATTAAAACATTTGGTTTACTCGAAGGAATGTATATTGTGCCAGTCAAAACATGTTTATCCATCTAACATGAGCTGGAACTCACAAAATGTACTTCAAACCCAGTCAAGCCCAATATTTAGGTCAGGGACCAACCTGAATTCGAACCCACTCTCTAAACCCCAGATCAAACACCTAATGAATAACATAATAGTGATGGCCCATGAGAATTAATCTTAATCCGGCCGATTAGCAAAGCTGAGCAAAACAATGAGACATCTATTACTATGACTAAACTAAAAGATATATAAGCATGGCTGTAATATGTGGAAGTGGAGGAAAAAGGAATTCGAACTACTCAGATAAGTTAGACAATAAAATATAGTTTAATATAATGAAAAAATATTTATATACATTTATAAATTAAATACATTAGTATGTGCGTGAATGAGTAAGCAGTAGATAAATTACATAGAGTCATTCACGCTATTATTTCTCATATGCTCTTTATTAGCTAAATAATATATTACAAATAAACACACATCTTTGGTGGGTCCAATATTAAAATGCCAACCGAATATTAGAAAGAATTACATAAAATTGCTATTAACGCTTTGGGTTATGGTTCTGAAACGTGGTGACTAACATATGTATTTAGGGGAGCATTCTGAAATTCATTAGACATATGATATAAACTATTTTCACACCATTAAGATTGTGAAAATAAACAAAAGACAGTTAAAAGATTATATTTGAAACTATAAAATATTTACTGAAAATCATTTAACAATAGTAAGATGAACGCTTTATTTTTCCCAAGGCATATAGATACTCTTAACTATAGATAGACATATGATATAAACTATTTTCACACCATTAAGATTGTGAAAATAAACAAAAGACAGTTAAAAGATTATATTTGAAACTATGACAAAATATTTAATGAAAATCATTTAACAATAGTAAGACGAACGCTTTATTTTTCCCAAGGCATATAGATACTCTTAACTATAGATACATAAATTACGACGGTGAGATTGTATATGATTGAAATAAACTTAATTAATAAAATAGAAGTAATTGGCATTTATATATATCTTTTAAGCAAAGCTTAATTTTAATATTAGAGCATTAAAACTGGGCCATGAAGCAAAAGAAATAATAATAATATGAAGAAGTTTGCGGTGCTGACATAATAGCCTAAAATAATTAAGAGGAAAAGGTCATGCTTCTGGATGAAAAACGAAATGGATGGGCATAGCGTGTGCCAAACTTAGGGGTCACCGCCAGAGGCCTTTTTATACAAAGAAATGGATGGGCATAGCGTGTGCCAGACTTATGGGTCACCGCCAATGACCTTTTTATACGAAGAAAGAATATGCATAGCGTGTGCCAGACTTAGGGGTCACCGCCAGAGGCATTTTTATACGAAGACTAGAGAAGAAATCTATGGGTTCAAACCTGTTGTAACCCCCAGATTAAGAAGCACATATATATAGAACACGAAAGTCGGCTAAATGTCAGAAATGCAGTAATGATACATGTCTCTAACAACATTGAATAAATTTTACTGCTTTTAAAAAAAATGACCCTTGTGTGAATACACTATAATACGCCATGCAATTATAATATATATAGAGAGAGATTTACATTTCATTTACTTAAAATATACTTGAAGATTTTATTTAGCAAAAAAAACATTAAGATTTAGATTTCAAATTAATAAAATATACATTAAGATTTGATTTAGTTAAAGAAACTTAAGATTTTCCCCCATCCCTTTTCCTGCTATTTAAAATAAAACAATCCCATCTTCGTTGATTTTACAATAACTGAAATATTTAAATACAAGATTTGAAATTTTAAGAGTATGAAAAATGAAGTAAGATTAGCAGTTATATAGAAAACAAATAATCGGTCACCTTTTCAGAAATAAATAAAGAATATTTTTATAAGATTTCAAAGCGTTAATTAGCTTAAGTTCTGGATTTACACCGGTAGAAAATCCAGAGTTAAACAAATATATATATATTATATTAAAACATAAATAGAATATTGGCTCAAAAAACAATCTGGCGAGTATATTAATTAATAATGCATTGTTTTAAATGGACGTTTATAACTTGCTTCGTGAAGATTTACTTTAAAAATGACAAAAAAAGATTTTTATAAATTAAGCTCACCAGTTTGTTTGAGATTAGCAAATTAATAAAAAAGCATATATATATAAAATCAAGTAATAAATAACTATAAATAATTGACCGCACCAAAGTTTAAAAAAAAGTTAGAGCATATGAAAGAGAATTAAATTTAAAGAAATCATTTGAGAGAAAATTACATGTTATTTATATATATAAAAAAAAACACATATTAATTTAAAAGATAGAAAATTAAACAATACGTCAGAATCTTGATAGCAGGATTTGAGATTAGTAAGGCTAGATTCATTTTCAAATAGTAGCATAAAAGTTACCTTGCGCAAATTTAATGTCTATTTTCAGAGTACGGCTCATGCATGGCAAAATTGAGGATCCAAAATGAATTCTTCTTCGTGACAGCAAGCTTCTCTATTAGTATTTTTAAAGTTCTCCATTCACTTTAGGGTAGCAGAATATTATGGCCGTGGAAGATGATGACCCCAAAAGGGTCGAGAAGTGATGGTGGATTTACTGCTACATCATTTTTAAGTTTCAAGCAAAATGAAATATGTTTATAATACCTCTCTCTAAAAGTAGCTAATCTCCTTTCAATAGTAGTTAATCTAATCCGTGCTTTAAAAATCCAGCCATTATTTATACCCTTCCGCAGGTATTTCTGGAATGCTTATCATTAATTAGTTAGTTGTTTTTGAAAGATGCAATTGTAAGATAACATCCAAAAATAAATTCAAATCTATTTCCAGATTAGAAATAGATTTAACAACATGTTTTATACAAAAGAAAATCTTTAATCTACTTAATCCCATTTATTTTAAGTAAAACTTTAATTAAAAAAATACCTCCCTTTAATTATTTTTGGACAATTAACAAGTCACATCTTCCATATTGTATTTTATAATAGTTTAATAAAAAAAAAAAAAACAATTTAAAAAGAAAAAGTTAAAAAATGACGCATGATAAAATATTTAAAAACATCAATATTTTGTTAGTAAGTTTTGCTCCTATATATATATATATTTGAGTCGCATCTATAATACTTTAATAAAAAAGAACTAATAATTAATAAAAGAATTAATAATAATTTTAAAACATGTTATTGAAACATTAAATTTTATAATTTAGGCGCGCATCTCAAATATATACATGAAATATATATATACGACAAAAGGAGAGGGATGGGAAATAGGGATTTAAACACAGGTTAGTAGGTAGAAACATGAAGCACAATCTTAAGCTAAGATTGACTGCTTCAATATGTAGGTATGTGCATGGATAAATTATATTACATCTCATTAATTCTAAATTGATTTTAAGTAATTTAAACAAAGTTTATAAAATATTTTATTAATTACCAATTATAAAGTTATACTATAATTAGATAGTGGAAATGACATTAGTTTAATACAATTAATTAGTTTCTAGATAATTAGATCGGCTATTTAGGAGATTAATATCGAATGTTGGCTAGTCAGAATATTATCTTGTGTTGAATTGTAATTCCTTTTTAAGTTTATCATTGTAAAGTTTGCAGTTGGTCAATAAACTGCAGACTACACTGAAGTCTAGAACTAATCTACAACCAATGGATGGATCTATGAAATCAAATCACGATGAAAACTGATTTTATAGATAAGATAGCTCAATGGACTATAAAAGGGATCTCTCAGAAGATGATTATTACGCCTTTACTCTTTGTTTGATTCATTCACGCATTCTTTCTTTATCATCAGAGACAGTGTTAAAATATTATTATAGAAGAGTAGAGGAATACACCATCCACTCCGGCGGAGTGCAAGCTTAAGTCTATAGTGAAGTGCAAAGAAGATGTCGTAATATAATGTAAAACCATTGTATTGCTCATTGTGTCCAGATTATATGCAAACTGTATGCTGCCTAAATTCAAAAGTGTCCTATAGCTTTGGGGGAAACACAAATCATAATTCAGCAAGAAAATTACCATCACATGCTGCTTACTAGAAAAAATAGAAGAATCAAAATCAATGAAATGAACATTAAAGGATGCCGTTTCAATTAGCAAGAACAATCTCAGAGAAGCCTAGCAGAATACTGACAGACATAGCTATGTTTATACCTGCTGTTCCGCAAAAAATCTACAGGTTCCCGAATTTATAAAACAAACTATTAAAGATGAAAGAGAGTAATATGTATAAACTTTAATTACATGCTATTATGACTTTTACTAACATCAAGATATTCAATCTCTTTTGTATGTATTTTAATTTATTTTGAAATTTTTGTATACACTGTTGTAATTTATTTGGTGTGAAAATATGTTTAAAGATCAGAATAGTGATGGATTGAATTAATCTAATTACATCAGATTTATTAGATGCATTATGGTTCAGACATTGTATCTTAAAACAATATTTATAATAAAACGATGGGCCATTATTTATAATAAAACAATGGGCCAATCATTGCAAATGCTCTCATTCGTTAAAGTTTTCTCTAGTATTATTTTAGATCATTAGCCTGAATTATAATAAGTGTCAGAATAACAATTTAACCTATAACATAAATAAGGCTGATTAATGGCATCTGGATACAATAAAAGGCCACACAGACAGATTGAATGTATTGAGAAAGCTTATTTTCATCATTATAAAAACATACCAGTTGTAATCAAAAGATAGGAAAGATATTTACAGGTCACATAAGTCAAATATTAAACTTTCTTTAAATGCTGTCTTGAGCTCTTATGTGATATTATTTCAGGCTGATTTATTTATATATATTTTTGAATGTCTAAAAACAAATGTAAAGCAGATGCTTTTCCTGCCTCTTGCACATGGTGACTTAGCATTATTATTATTAATTCGGTAGATGCACATTTCTACCATATATCATGTTTTATATATTCTTTGATTGTTCATAAACAAGCGTAAAGCAGATGCTTTTCATGAAACTTACGACTTGGCATATTATTATATCCATTTCTACCATTTAGTTCATAAGTCTCAGTCACTAATGCCAGGTAGATGCATGATTCTTGTCCCCTGGGCATTTGGTGATATTTATTCGAATGTTATTAAAACAGATATTAAAGATCCCTCTGGCACACATGACACTTAGTCCCATTATTTACTTATAATCTAGTACCGTGGTATAAATTTCCAATCACTGTAGCCTGAAAAAATTTATGTTAGTCTAGTGTTTCTAATAGTATGATTATAAATGATTTTTAGCACATCCTAAAGCTTGTGAGTTCTTGGAAACTGGGTTGTGATTAGTTATACTAGTAGATATTAGTATTTACAGTTGACCTGTGCAGTGAGACTGCGTCTACCCAGGGATAATTAAGATACATGGAATCATATATTATCCGTGCATAATGAAGCAATAAATATCTAATCATCTAAATTTTGCTTTAGACTAGCTAGAGCAGTTAAATAAATCAATTAAGTTTAAATGCTGGGCCTATGATAACAGATCATCCGAACCCTGGGTAAAAGACCAATACACGATGTAAGGTTCAAACAATTATGTGAATATTTGTTTGGTGATTATGTACATACATAAATAAATCTTAATTTCTTATTATTCTGGCACTTGTCTTTTATTGCAATCAATAGCGGTAATTAAAACATGATAAGAGTCTCTTGTATATGACTGAGTTAGCAGGAAATGATGTCAGAATGTGAAATTGCATGCAAATTACTCTTGGGCAATTTGCATGTTAATGTGAATTTTTTGACCGTTACAATACATAAATTTGCTGTGTATTCATGCTAGCATCCATAAGTATTCATTAATTATACAAATATCTTTCAGTAAGTTAGTTCTTTTAATTTTTATATTTTTGAATTCAATTATACTTTTTACTATAACAATAGTTTTATTTTACTTAGTTGTATTTATTGATAAAAAACAAAACAAATTTTCAGTGCTATTTGCAATTTCAAAACAATTACAATGTTAATATAGATAAGTTAAAATTCTTAAATAATGATAACTTGAAATTTAGTAAGATTTTTTTTTTTAATCTTTTTAAAAAAATACATAGATAAAAGAATTACTCACAAGTCAAATCTGCTGGTAAATTAGAAGGAACAAGTACAAAATCCTACGAATACAAAAAAAAAAAAAATTAATTTCTTAATACAAACACATATTCACTAATTCTAATTTTATATAAAATCATTCCAAAATAAAAATCAATTGTTTTTTTTTTAGTATATCATAGAGTAATTACTTCATTTTCATCAGAAGAGCTTCGATTTCCAGGTGAAGTGCTAACTTTCTGAACAGCATCTGAAGAATCTTCTGGAACTGGTGAACTTTGACGCTGTGTTCCTTCAGACTGTAGAAGCAAAAACATATTTTTAAAAAATTATTAAGATATTCTTAAATATATATTAACACAACTTTAAAAAATATATATATATTTAAAATCCTACATTGTAGTGAAAATATAATAATTGCAATTTCTTGCATGAAATATATGAAACCAATATCCACAAGTTAGTAATTTTGAATTGATACTGGATAATATTTATATAACTCTCAATCCAACAGATAAATAACTATTTTTCAGGATAGTAAGACTAAAAATGAGGATATAGTCTTTTTTTAATATTCTACAGATTTGGGAGCCATTTGTAACAGAAAAAGTTGCCCTATAGATTTAGGCAGTATTTTATAACTGAAATGAAAAGATAATGATGAAATAATCTTTATTATCACTCTTAAAATTAGGCTGCTATTTATAAGAGATTGGATATGACAAGACCATGACAGTGATCCTGTTTAATTATGCCCTGCAAATACCAGCACCATTTGCAACAAAATAAATATGTATGTATGATAAAGTAGCTCCATTGATATGGGTGGCATTTGTAACACATCAAAAATATGTAATGGGAAATAATAACTCTAATATAGCCTAAATAGAAATATAGCCCAATCACTGGTCACCCTGTATAACAGAATGAAAATGAACCCTGAAGTTGGACATTATTTGTAACTGAATAAAATATACATTAAAGAAAAATGATCTAATTTTATAATGCCCATAAATAATAATATTGTTCATAACAGAATAAATATATTATACTAAGCCAACAAATACTAATCAATAAATAATATTAAGTATTCAGAATAATCCTTTATCTAATCAGATATCTGAATGCTAACTATACTAAAACAAACCAGTGATGATAATCTTTATTATAGCATCATAAATTCAAACATTTAAAATGAATAGAAAACAAACAAAATTTTCATTTCAAATACCCTAAATATAATCCTTACGAAGATAGATTAGAATAAAGAAATTAAATCAAATTTCATTGTCCCAAAACAACAAAATATATTTCACTTATAATCAACTAAAAATAATGATAAATTATTCAACAACCAAATTCTAATATGCCTAATGAATCAAAACATTGCTTATAATATTATAAACTTATATTAAAAATTAATCTAAATAAAATAATTCATGAATTGAAATAACCACCTTAGTATGTTCTATAGATTTACAATATTTATAATATCTAAATAAATATACGATCAAATAATAAATTACACTAATACAGCCATGCTATATTCTTACATTGACTTTATTTTTGCTATATTAAACTAGTTGTAATAAAATAAAACACCCAATAATGATGTAATATCCATGAACCGATTAGATAATCTTCAATTTATAATCTCCAATCTTAACAGTATATAAAAGAAAAATTTCTTTTGGATATTTACTTAAGTATAATTAGCTAATCATATCAATTTATTTTAAATTTCTTTTAACTAAATTATTCCAACTGTATAACAATGAAAACATACAAAAAAGAATTTTTAACATTTATTATAATCAAATACGAATATTAAAATTTAATAATTAATTGGATTTATGACTCACATCAACTAAATTTAAATATAATTAAAACAAATCATTGAGACTTATAACAGAACAAAAAACTACTACTATCAGCTTCATAATCAAATAAGATTAGGATCTTATTGACCAAGCATGAACTCAATACAGTACCTATCCGATCAATAATAATTTAAATAAGACATGCAAATATTTGACTATGATTACCATATAAAGTTTACATCCAATCAGATAATAACTAATGAGTTCAATGCAAAAAAAAATAATGTAACCATACTCACCAATTCTGGGATTTGATTTCTGGATTTTGTAATATAATTATTTCAAATAAATTTTACGATATAGTCAGTTTACCTTATCTCACTCGAATGTTATTAATCAATGAATCCATGTTGCACAATTGGACAACAATCAAACAAGTTAATTTGATTTAAATTAAATTAAAATTAATAAATATCAATTATATAATTAAAAAAATTAATATACATATGATTAATAGATCACAAACAATTGATATGTATACCAATCTAATTGCATGTATAATAGACCATCAATTGGCATTAATTCCATATTTAAATATGTGATCGCCTATTAATCTCCCAATTATTTAATACCAAATACAAAACATGTCCATGGAACACAAATATGTTGCGGAATATTCATACTTCCCAAGATACAAGAAAGTTTAATATATATATACCTTCTATACTTTTTAAAAATATATATATATACAAAGATGAATCTAGTTATTTGTTAATAAAAATTTAAGAGTACAAAATAAAGTGAATACTTATGACAATAAAATCTTTTTTTTAAAATTCTAATGTAAGTGATATATCTGAAGTTAATTTAAAATCAATAAATCAAAAAATGAATATTTTTAAATATTAAAATAATAATTACTAAGCTATAAAATATAAATTTAAACTAATAGCCTAAAAACGATTTACTCGCTGACGAAGAAGCTTCCAAATAAACAAAACAAATTTCGCATAAAACTATTAAATGGGCCAAGCGCTTTCGAGGTTTGCCCTCATATTCATGGCCGACGAACATAATAAATCTTTACGTAGTGTTATTAAATAACAAATATGCAAATGTAAATGCAAATCAGTTTGGTATGTAAATAAATTATTATTTAACTTAAAATTATATACTATTCATCAATAAATATTATATTTTTAAATGAAGATAAACAAACAATATATATCAATAATAAAACAAATGTAAACAAATGATCCGAATGAGAATCTTTAAATATGTATTTCCAGAATGGCATCACAGTTCTGATGTCTATTTCAAACTACAAACTAATAGTATGTCCTTGTTCCAGAGAAGATATATTTGCAAAAAACTTTTAAATCCAAAGTACATTTTATTGATTCCAATGTTTTATGTATATATCCAAAGTATTCTTTCAAATAATAATTATTTGGTTTATATGATATTACACACATAAATACTAGTTTATATTCATGATAATATAAAGATATCCTTTCATGAATAAATATTTCAAAATATTACAAATGAATAGTTGCTAACTTTTCTAGGACAATATTGGGAAATTAATCTGTTCCATATCTTAGAAAAAATTGATCAATCAATCAATCTAATAAAATTACATAGACAGGTAGATATAACTCTTGAACACCTTCTGATGTTTGTATTCTGTCTTTGAAATATAGGTAACATCCATTTTAAAGGATAAAATATTCTGATGGTATGTAACATAATGAAGCAATTTTGATGATTTTTCCTTTTATAATAAATTTGTCATTTTCCCATAAAATTTTCTCGATATGCTGCCAGGTTCATGGGCAGATAATGTTGCTTCTTACCCTTCCATTTTGTTTAGTCAACTATATACTTTAAAGGAAATAAAAAAGAAAATCATATAAAGAAATTTATACATGTTCTTGTTTAAAGCCAAAACGAGAGAGAAAAATTCAAACTATCATTTCTATTCACTCTTTAAGCAATTTCTGGCAGTGTCATTCTAATAAAAATTTGTATTATACAACAAATAAAAATAAATAGTTTAGAATTATTATATACAACAAAAATTAAACAATTTACATCACATTTTCAATATAGTATAGTGTACATATATTTTTATACATATTTCCTTAGTATACAAATAAAAAGGACAAATATACTCGAAATCTTAAACATTTGTATTATTTATAATTTACTAACATTAATGCAGTAATGAAAATGAAACATATAAGAAAATAATAATTTTATTCAAACTATATGCTTTATTATTTACATATTCATTTTCCTTTTTAAAATGAATAGTCAATTTACAATACAATTAATAATTAAAAAATCATAGCAACACAGTTCAATGTTTCATAAGTTAACATATCTAACAATCAAACAAGAAAGAAAGATAAAAAAAAATTATGACTGATATCAAATACTGAAACTCATCTCAAATTTCAGTAGGCACAGTATACATAGTTTCTTTTCTTTGGTCTGAATTTAGAGATGTAATAATACATGTTGTAGAAATATCCATTATCATTTTTTGTCATCTATTATTGACAAGTCATGGTCTCAATGCAATATTTATTCATATGGATATTTTTTTTCATTTTTACAAAACTGAATCAATTTTTTTATATTTTATTAAAAAAATAATAATAAATTATTCTCTCTCTTAATTTTTATAAATCAGAAATACAATACTTGTTTGGTTTACTTTTTGTGTTTTGTTTAAAAACTTTCTATTAAAAGTTTTAAGTGAGAATTTATCTTTGTTAATAATTTTCTATTTTAAATGAGAATTTAAGTTTGTTAATAATTTTCTAATCAAAATCTAGACAGTTTAAAAAGACATGTTTTTGTTTAGTTAACATCTTTGTTCTAACATTTTCCATAATAATTGAAGAGTAAAAATTGTTGTAGCAAATAAATGTTTTTTTGTTTTCTTCTTATAATAAATTAATAATCAGAAAAAAATATTTAATTAAACAAAACAAAAGAGTAATGACTATATGTAATTAATAACAACTCTGATTTTTTAGACATGTAATCATTACATTAAAGTTATACAAATAGTATTGCACTTTATATACATATATATTTTGCAGTTATGCGTTGAATGTTTTGAATTATAATATCCGAGTTATACTAAAAATAATGGTTAAATTCTATTCTATTATTCCTGTATTTTAATGAATAATTAAAATGATTATACTGCTTCTTATCTATGTGAGAGTTCAGTATGTATATATTGTGCCGGTTGAATGATATATATTGGTTTAACCCGGTTCGAATACTAGGCGAAAGTACCTCGAGGCCACTCATGCGCGAGATATAAATAACAAGAATACTAAGGCCTCTGCCTTATTCGTCTATTTTCGAGTCTAACCACGAACCAACAACATATCCGAGACACACATAAATTATTTTATAACCCTGGCCCACAGCTTAGCATCAGGGAGACAATGGACTAGAATACTTACGGAACTACCTAAGTTAAATGTGCACATAATATAATATGAATTGAGTGTTGGTGCGTGCTTGGATCATTGGACAAGTATTATAAAGGGTTAAGCTAATAAAAGGTTGAAATAACATTAGAAGACTTAACATTTTTAGTTTAAATAATATATTTTAATAAACGTAATTTTAAAATATTAGACATGTTTTACTATCTCCGCTATTCCCCGATTGATTACTGATAAATAATTTTACAATGAGGCGGATGGCAATTACGTAATATTTTGCGGTCTAAGTATTACTTTTCCAATTTGAATAAAATTATTAACTCGTGTCCCCTCGATAAAGCAAAATTAAAATAACTCTTTCACAAAGCATTCTCTCGTTGCTTTGTGCTTTATAAACAATTTTAAAATATTTAAAGACATCTATAAATAACTAATATTTAATTATGGGACTAAAAGCGAACAAAGTAGGCGTTATTGAGGAGATCAAGTTGGCAAACAAAAGGAAACTTGCTAGTATTTAATTTACAGATATTATTTTAAATTGGAAATATTTGTAAATGGAAAATAACTTACACCACAATGAAACAAGACAACATTTATATAACACACTAAAATGAGGAATAGCGAAAGGGAAAAAGTTAAGTATAAAATAGATGATCAAACGACAGATAAATATAAATCTAATATTAATCTAATAAGAGAAAAACAGTTACATTATAAATATAAATTAAAGCAACAATTAACGAAAGGTATTTACAAAAAGTTAAAGTAATAGTTCATGAGGAGATATATAAAGTTACCAGTCTTTGTTCCTTTGATCCAGTTCCCTCGCCATCCGTGGCTTGATTACGTATGTAAAGTGATTTGTCCGGACAAAGGAATTTGAAATATGCAGCATTTTTTATACAAAGAGCACACACATGGCTCACAGTTCGGGTTTACTAGTGATTTGACACGTTACGGCATTTTGATGATTTAAGACCCTGACGGCAGGCAAAGCTGCTGTGCCTAGCCGCTGAACATAGTCATGTCCATCAAATTAATAGAACTTTTAACAGGTCACATGTTGGATCTCTGAACAGGAATTTTCCACAAAACTAGGACTCCGTTGTTTTCTGCATTTGTTTTCAGAGCAACCTAGGAGGATCACTTAAAGCACAAAATGCCGAATTATCAAAGCATAGGATCTGAATAAATCTTCAAGCACAAAATCAAAATAATTTAACGAACAAAATCTGAATACACAAAGCATAGGATCTGCATGAATAAGCATAAGACCGATTTTAAAAGCAAACTCTGAATAATCTCAGGAACAACATCTGACTGATTTTAACAGCAAAATCTCAATAATTTCAGGAACAAAATCTGAATGATTTTAAAAGCAAAATCTGAATAATTCAGGAACAAAATCTGAATGATTTTAAAAGCAAAATCTGAATAATTCAGTCTTGAAAGCCAAAAGACTGAATAATAATCAGTCTTTTGTTTTCCCCACCTTTTATACCTTTTTGGAGATACTCTTCTATTGTTTTGCATATGATTTTAGATCTTGATAAGCCCCCTATGCTCCTTTGTTTCAAAGTAACTTTTTGCTAAAAATAAACTTTAATTTCTTATTATCGATTTCTGCATTTAACTTTGAATTTGATTTAATTAAAAAGGCCATCTTTAATTTGCCTTGAATGGAGAAACTAATTGAATAAATGCCATTCCTTTAGAAATGCTAGCAGGCTTATCTTAAAATAAAATCATATGCCATATTTTAACAAAAATTAAAAGAAAAAATATCTTATTATTTCTTTTAATAAAATAACATTTTAGTTCAACAGAATTTTGCATTTATGTTTGATTAATAAATTTTGAAAAGGACATTTTAATAACAATTTAATCTTAAACAGAACTTTATTTTAAAAGAAATATTTTAAAGTAAATAACTAATTAAATAAGTGTTCAATGTACAAAATAAAACCCGTTAATTTTATATTTAAAGCAAAATCCTGTTGATACTTGGATATAAACTTAACCCAGGTTTACAATATTGGTAAGTTTATAGAAGGCTGTGAAGCATGGATCGGACTTCCAGATCCATTGCTTCAATATATATTTAATAATAAATTGTCTTTCACACTTGGTATAAACTATTGGTTGCTTCTATTTCAATGATATAAATGTAATATAGTATTATTTCTGTAAGTATACTTATTTATCTGCTTCTGTTATATCAAGAACGCTACACTTTTTTTAGTTTTTATTTATTAAATTTCTGCCATTTCATTCTCTTTGCCATACAGTAGAACCACAAACTACTTACATTTTGTTCCAAGCCCCATTTACATTCAAAGGAAATAACTTACTATAGCTCATCCTTTGTTGATAAACAATGATTAGAATAGAATATGTATTGTTTAACTGAATTGCAAATGTATAGCAATTTTCAAAACACACACACACAACACAGAAGTTTTTTTATATGTATATATAAATCAGAATGATAGTATAAACAGAATTAAATATATATATATATAATTATTAATAACAAATGGATGGGAAATTATTTTATTTTTCATATGTATTCACTTATGCACCAATTGAAGTAAAAAGAATAAAAACAACAACAACTCCTATTCAGTTTTTATCTTTAACATAAAGTAAATAGCAAAATATACTCTGGGCAATATTTTTTTTTTTTTCAGTAACTTTTTTCACTTACAGGACAATACTGTCCCCTTTTCAAAAAATTATTATCTCCCCAATTCTGTTAATATTTAATTAATATTCTGCAATCTTGTAAAACTTTTAGAAAATGTTTTATTAAGCAAAATATCGTACATCAAATTCAGAAATAATAATAAAAAGATTAAAATATATATAATTTGTACATGCTCGCCCTAGAGAAGTAAAATGACTGCTGAACATTAAAATTTGTGATTGGTAATGCCTTTTTTGTTGATTTATTTACATTTTTGTTTGTGTGTTTACATTTTACTTTGGATATTATAACTGAAATTGTGTAGTTAGATAAAGCATACTTTGCTGTTTCACTGTATATAAATCATCTTCTTCAGGATTTTACTGAAAATATATATACATCCTACAAATTAAATAAATAAATTAGAATAAATTAAAACAATGAGAATATTGAAATTAAATTTTAATAGTTACTTCAATAACACCACCACTTACATCCATATTTCTTATATATGATAAACATGTAATTTTTTATCATTATTGTTATTGCCAATTGTACCACATTTGTTTTTTTACCACATCTTTTATTCCTACCTTACTTTTTAATGATAAAATAAACAAAATGAAGCAATCATGAACTTTATTTAAAACAAGCCAATTAGCTAAATGTTTAATTTATGCTCCATTGTTCCTTTTATTGTTAAATCTTCACCAATATTTTTATACTACGTTTTGGCTATTTATATTATGAATCTGTGATTATTTTTCATAAATCTAATTTTTTAATAGTTATTTAAATAATATTTTTTATTTTCAAAGCGCAGATGATTTGAAATTAACTTACGAGAGAGTGCAAGTCTCTCGGCGCTTGTGATTATTAATAGCCAATCAGATCGTAAATACTGGGACAACGATTTAACAAGAAAAGAGTGGTAACCACTCTTAACTTTACTTGTCTGTCTATATATCCAAGCCAGTCCAAAGTACTTATATCTGAAAGTGTGAATATTAAATACCTTCACACACTACTCACTGACTTCAAATTACAAACATACAGCATGAAATCTTTAGATTCACTATGCAGTAGATTATCGATGTTATAAATTGCAGAAATATATGTAAATAATATTTTTTATTTTCAAAGCGCAGATGATTTGAAATTAACTTACGAGAGAGTGCAAGTCTCTCAGCGCTTGTGATTATTAATAGCCAATCAGATCGTAAATACTGGGACAACGATTTAACAAGAAAAGAGTGGTAACCACTCTTAACTTTACTTGTCTGTCTATATATCCAAGCCAGTCCAAAGTACTTATATCTGAAAGTGTGAATATTAAATACCTTCACACACTACTCACTGACTTCAAATTACAAACATACAGCATGAAATCTTTAGATTCACTATGCAGTAGATTATCGATGTTATAAATTGCAGAAATATATGTAAATAATATTTATTTTCAAAGCGCAGATGATTTGAAATTAACTTACGAGAGAGTGCAAGTCTCTCAGCGCTTGTGATTATTAATAGCCAATCAGATCGTAAATACTGGGACAACGATTTAACAAGAAAAGAGTGGTAACCACTCTTAACTTTACTTGTCTGTCTATATATCCAAGCCAGTCCAAAGTACTTATATCTGAAAGTGTGAATATTAAATACCTTCACACACTACTCACTGACTTCAAATTACAAACATACAGCATGAAATCTTTAGATTCACTATGCAGTAGATTATCGATGTTATAAATTGCAGAAATATATGTAAATAATATTTTTTATTTTCAAAGCGCAGATGATTTGAAATTAACTTATGAGAGAGTGCAAGTCTCTCAGCGCTTGTGATTATTAATAGCAATAATAGTTTAAATCCTGCGCTTTAAAATAAAATATTTTTAATATATTTTGCAATTTATAACATGATATTTCTGATAGTGAATCTAAAATTTATGAGTATGTTTGTAATTTGAAGTCAGTAGTAGTGTGTGAAGTATTTAATATTCACACTTTCAGATATAAGTACTTTGGACTGGTTAGATATATAGACAGACAAGTAAAGTTAAGAGTGGTTACCACTCTTTTCTTGTTAAATCGTTGTCCCAGTATTTACGATCTGATTGGCTATTAATAATCACAAGCTGAGAGACTTGCACTCTCTCGTAAGTTAATTTCAAATCATCTGCGCTTTGAAAATAAAAAATATTATTTACATATATTTCTGCAATTTATAACATCGATAATCTACTGCATAGTGAATCTAAAGATTTCATGCTGTATGTTTGTAATTTGAAGTCAGTGAGTAGTGTGTGAAGGTATTTAATATTCACACTTTCAGATATAAGTACTTTGGACTGGCTTGGATATATAGACAGACAAGTAAAGTTAAGAGTGGTTACCACTCTTTTCTTGTTAAATCGTTGTCCCAGTATTTACGATCTGATTGGCTATTAAGATCGGAAGAGCTGACGTCTGAACTCTCTCGTAAGTTAATTTCAAATCATCTGCGCTTTGAAAATAAAAAATATTATTTACATATATTTCTGCAATTTATAACATCGATAATCTACTGCATAGTGAATCTAAAGATTTCATGCTGTATGTTTGTAATTTGAAGTCAGTGAGTAGTGTGTGAAGGTATTTAATATTCACACTTTCAGATATAAGTACTTTGGACTGGCTTGGATATATAGACAGACAAGTAAAGTTAAGAGTGGTTACCACTCTTTTCTTGTTAAATCGTTGTCCCAGTATTTACGATCTGATTGGCTATTAATAATCACAAGCGCTGAGAGACTTGCACTCTCTCGTAAGTTAATTTCAAATCATCTGCGCTTTGAAAATAAATATTATTTACATATATTTCTGCAATTTATAACATCGATAATCTACTGCATAGTGAATCTAAAGATTTCATGCTGTATGTTTGTAATTTGAAGTCAGTGAGTAGTGTGTGAAGGTATTTAATATTCACACTTTCAGATATAAGTACTTTGGACTGGCTTGGATATATAGACAGACAAGTAAAGTTAAGAGTGGTTACCACTCTTTTCTTGTTAAATCGTTGTCCCAGTATTTACGATCTGATTGGCTATTAATAATCACAAGCGCTGAGAGACTTGCACTCTCTCGTAAGTTAATTTCAAATCATCTGCGCTTTGAAAATAAATATTATTTACATATATTTCTGCAATTTATAACATCGATAATCTACTGCATAGTGAATCTAAAGATTTCATGCTGTATGTTTGTAATTTGAAGTCAGTGAGTAGTGTGTGAAGGTATTTAATATTCACACTTTCAGATATAAGTACTTTGGACTGGCTTGGATATATAGACAGACAAGTAAAGTTAAGAGTGGTTACCACTCTTTTCTTGTTAAATCGTTGTCCCAGTATTTACGATCTGATTGGCTATTAATAATCACAAGCGCTGAGAGACTTGCACTCTCTCGTAAGTTAATTTCAAATCATCTGCGCTTTGAAAATAAATATTATTTACATATATTTCTGCAATTTATAACATCGATAATCTACTGCATAGTGAATCTAAAGATTTCATGCTGTATGTTTGTAATTTGAAGTCAGTGAGTAGTGTGTGAAGGTATTTAATATTCACACTTTCAGATATAAGTACTTTGGACTGGCTTGGATATATAGACAGACAAGTAAAGTTAAGAGTGGTTACCACTCTTTTCTTGTTAAATCGTTGTCCCAGTATTTACGATCTGATTGGCTATTAATAATCACAAGCGCTGAGAGACTTGCACTCTCTCGTAAGTTAATTTCAAATCATCTGCGCTTTGAAAATAAATATTATTTACATATATTTCTGCAATTTATAACATCGATAATCTACTGCATAGTGAATCTAAAGATTTCATGCTGTATGTTTGTAATTTGAAGTCAGTGAGTAGTGTGTGAAGGTATTTAATATTCACACTTTCAGATATAAGTACTTTGGACTGGCTTGGATATATAGACAGACAAGTAAAGTTAAGAGTGGTTACCACTCTTTTCTTGTTAAATCGTTGTCCCAGTATTTACGATCTGATTGGCTATTAATAATCACAAGCGCTGAGAGACTTGCACTCTCTCGTAAGTTAATTTCAAATCATCTGCGCTTTGAAAATAAATATTATTTACATATATTTCTGCAATTTATAACATCGATAATCTACTGCATAGTGAATCTAAAGATTTCATGCTGTATGTTTGTAATTTGAAGTCAGTGAGTAGTGTGTGAAGGTATTTAATATTCACACTTTCAGATATAAGTACTTTGGACTGGCTTGGATATATAGACAGACAAGTAAAGTTAAGAGTGGTTACCACTCTTTTCTTGTTAAATCGTTGTCCCAGTATTTACGATCTGATTGGCTATTAATAATCACAAGCGCTGAGAGACTTGCACTCTCTCGTAAGTTAATTTCAAATCATCTGCGCTTTGAAAATAAATATTATTTACATATATTTCTGCAATTTATAACATCGATAATCTACTGCATAGTGAATCTAAAGATTTCATGCTGTATGTTTGTAATTTGAAGTCAGTGAGTAGTGTGTGAAGGTATTTAATATTCACACTTTCAGATATAAGTACTTTGGACTGGCTTGGATATATAGACAGACAAGTAAAGTTAAGAGTGGTTACCACTCTTTTCTTGTTAAATCGTTGTCCCAGTATTTACGATCTGATTGGCTATTAATAATCACAAGCGCTGAGAGACTTGCACTCTCTCGTAAGTTAATTTCAAATCATCTGCGCTTTGAAAATAAATATTATTTACATATATTTCTGCAATTTATAACATCGATAATCTACTGCATAGTGAATCTAAAGATTTCATGCTGTATGTTTGTAATTTGAAGTCAGTGAGTAGTGTGTGAAGGTATTTAATATTCACACTTTCAGATATAAGTACTTTGGACTGGCTTGGATATATAGACAGACAAGTAAAGTTAAGAGTGGTTACCACTCTTTTCTTGTTAAATCGTTGTCCCAGTATTTACGATCTGATTGGCTATTAATAATCACAAGCGCTGAGAGACTTGCACTCTCTCGTAAGTTAATTTCAAATAGTTATTTAACTAAATACAAATCTCTTTCAACAATAATTATATTTATCTATATACAATGTTTTTTTAAATGGCTTTTTCTTTGTAATTCTTTATAAATTCCATCATTTTTATTTTGTAATATTTCCACTCTATTTTATGTTTGTAAAGTTACTGACTTTGGTGTAAAATTTATTCTTTATATTTTCAATATAATTAATTATTATGTCTTCATTTTCATAGCAGTGTTTCTATTTTATTTTATATATAATTCATATTTTCATCATCTTTATGTTTATTTAAATATAACAAACTATTTATATTAGATTTCCTTTTGTGTAAATGTTTGAATTTTATATCTTGTTCATAGTATTTATTTATTTTTTTGATGATTGTAAAAAAAACAAATATGATAAAACTGACAATAACTGTAATAGTAATAAATGTATATTTATAAAGTAAAGAAATATGGATGGATGCGGTAGTGTTTAAATTTATTTTATTTATTTTACGAGATGTATATATTTTCAATATTTATATATATTAAAATCCTGAAGATTACCTCTAAATATATGTATAAAGGCTAAACCATTGGAAATTTAATAAAAACAAAAAAATTTAAAGTGTTTTGATAACAGAAAAGTGTATTACAGATAAAATATTATGCTGCATATATATATATATACTATGTAAATACTGAAATGAGACAACAAATGGAGTTCAGAGTTGGCCTAGTGAAATGATTTTTAGAAATGAGTTAATTGTGAATAATCCATGAACAGTGCTCAAACAAATATGTTTTCTGCTATCTTGTAGAATGATATTGATTCATCATATGCTAAATTAGCAGCAAAAATTCTCTTCATAAAATAATTCCATTTAATGTAAGCCCTTGTAATCAATAGATGTTAGAAAGTTGTGCATCAAAATCCTATCAATGTCTTATGCAATATCCCCAGAATAATTTCTAGCTTATGGCTTTCATCAGTGTGCTCCTCAATGATGAAAGTCATAAGCTAGAAACTAGTCTAGTGATATTAAATAGGACAACAATGAATAGGAATTTTAATGCACAATCACAGCTTACACTGATATTTTACGGAGAAAATTTTTGCTATTGTTTTAACAGCTTATGTAAGCATAATAAAACAGTAATCGTGATTTTTTTGTACTGTTTACAATATAGATTTTTTTTTTGTTACTTTTCTAATACACTTTTCCTTTTTCTCTTTTCAGTTTCTTTTCTTCTACTTACAATCTTCCATATTTTAAGATAATGTAGGACCCAATCACAATGAGCACCTTGTTCATCAATAATCTCTGCATTAATTACAATAATAGGATTATGAGTTATGTTGCCATACCATGCATGTTAAACCTGACTCCTGATTTTTTTTTTTTTCTTTTAGTATATAGATTTGCAAAACTAATCTGGAATGTGAAAATTTCCCATGTTCCAAACTAGCATAAAATAAAATTTATCTTTAAGGTAGTTATTTCATAGACAACTTATCTTGGATTCCAAGTCTAATTAGTAAATAAGAAACTAGAATTTTAGTTAAAGCGTAAAACGATTCCTTTTCCTTTGATGTGGATCTATGATCTGTTGAAGAAATTTATTACCCTGAAAAAATGAGCTATAAAGAACTTTTATCTTTTTAATAATTGGATTTATTTTTTGTTATTTTTGAAATTTAAAAAAAAATCTTTTTATTTAAAAAAAAAAAAAAATATTAAAATAATAAAGACAATTGTGAGCGTTTCTTTATAAGCACTAATTAATGCCTATGAGATATATAATATTAAAGGTTTTGAATAATTTTTTTTTTTTTTATAATAGGAAGCTTTCTTTATCTACATGTAACATGAACTAAATGAGATTAATTGATTAAAAAGTAAATTGTTTAAGTTTTTTATCATCCATATTTGATTAATATATATAATAATTATGTATTTAAAAATAAATGATAGTACTCTGCATCTGGCATTAAAATGCAAAAAAAAAGTTTCCTTTAAAACAATAGACTTGGCTTTTCTTCATTCAGAACATTTTACTAAATATAACCGTTGAAATTCATGGTAAGCATAAGTATGATGCAAGAGATTTAAAACTAAATTTATCAATGCTGTAAAAATATACATGTCTGAATAATTGTAAAACAACAATACATTGTCTTATGCAGAAAATGGAAATATGGAGAAAATATCACTTTGCTTTTTAATTGTACAGCTAAAATAACCCACAAAAACAAACAAATCACAAAATAATTTTTATGATATTGAAATGGTAATCAATAAATCTTCAGGATTTGATCACTGGCTGGGATATATTATAACCTAGTCTGGCAATCTATGTAGCTGGTTCTCTTATCTTTATCAACAGACAGAAAGCAGTCTATCATCAACATTCTCTTTTTTCTACTTCAAGACAATAATCGAATCATATGCCTAATGCATGAGGTAATTATCTGCTTTACAGATTATTTTTCTGATGCTAGATCACTTTAAAGATAAATTTTATTTGATTATCATCAAAAATTGAACGGTGTCTTGAAAAAATGGTTAATGTTTTGGCCTGTCATGTCTGGGACTTAAATTTGATTTTGAGACGGCTAAATTTTTAAAATTATAAGCAGATGTAGAATTTTGTTTCAAGTAACTCAGCAAACTATCCAGTAATAAGTTGATAAATGGATATCTGGATATTATTAATTAGAGAAAAAGGTCTTAGGATAATCTGCATTTAATTAGACAATTAATTCAATGACTATAAAAACATAAATTGCATTGTAATACAATGATGATTTCATTAATGACAGGGTAGATGTCTCACTACTATAAATACTGAGCTCATGGATTATCTTCATTATCTAGAAGTCATTTTAAAGTTTGTTGTTTAAATATAAACTTACATTATCTTTACTATTGTCAACAAATTACAGAGTAATCTTACTTTTTACTTTCTTTCAAAAATAAATTATAATTTGCATATAATAGTATATGTAAAAAAAAATCATCATCATTTGCAAAATTAAAAGTTTTTGGTGATTAAAACAATTTTCATATGTGCATACACATATAATAATAAACATTTACAATGAACTCAATTTTTTCACTTGATGTCTGCACTCATATTATGTTGAATACATTAATTCTCATCTGATTGTTGAAATAATGCCAAGCTAGATTAGTACTTGGATGGATGATTACCTTATAATTTGAGTGTTGAAATCAGTCAGTTTTTAAAACATTTTCAATGATATATGAAACTTCATTGTATATGTGATTCTGGAATAAGTTATTAAGAAGATACTCTGACAATTTTCAAATGGTCATAATATTTTGTTACCCAGTTATCCTAACCTGTCTTCTGTTAGAATATCTAATATATATATATATATAATAATAATAATAATAATAATAATAATAAAGAATGATGGCCAAAAAATAAAATCTTGCAAAAATACTTGAAATATATTCTTACGCCTGCAGGACTTGGTGGAGTAGCTGCAGCTAAAGGTGAACAAAATGTGGCTCTAGAAGGACCATCATCTAAAAATGATCTTTGACGTGTTGGAACTGGTACAGGAGAAGCTATATATATATATATTTATGAATGTTGATACGAAGAATTTCATGGGTTGCATATATAAAAAACATATTTTGCAGGTTCATCCGTGTTAAATATTTATACACCAACGTTTCGACTTGATCACACAAATCATCTACTGGGTGATAAAAGGTAGAAAGATGGTTGTACAGGCTCTACAATCACTGATTTGAAAAAACGTTAAAGTTCCATCAATAGCAAAAATGTTAAACTAAGAATGTTTTTTTAAAAAATCTTTCCCAAATAGGAGGAAGTTTGCATGTTAGGAAAGTTTTGTTTTAAAAACATTCTTAATTTAACATAGCGCCTCTACAACCATCTTTCTACCTTTTATCACCCAGTAGATGACTTGTGTGATCAAGTTGAAACTTCGGTATATAAATATTTAAGTTTTTAATATGGATGAACCCGCAAAATATGTCTTTTTATATTTATGAATGTATATACATAAAATAGCACATAAATATGCATTGAAGTGATTTTTTCATACGAATGTGTGTGTGTGCTTAGCGTATCCATATTAAAAAAATATTCAAAATAAAAAATTGCAATATGTATTCGATAAGAAGAACTGAAATTGTGATTATGCAAAATAAGTCAGTATTTTTTAGAAATAACAAATTATAATAGTTTCATATGTATACTCCCATATATATATAAAATAAATAAAATATCCGTTAATTAAAAACAATTACAAACAATCCTTAAATCCGCAGAAGTACTTTCGGTTATTTTCTAACCTGCCTCAACTGCCATTAAATTCAAAAACCAAAACCGGAAGCAAACGCCATCAATTCAAATTCCACGAATCTCGTATTTTAATGTTAGAAGCTTGTCGATTTATTAAATGCGTTTTATTCCTGTTTATAAAAATTGCCTCTTTAATTTTTCTTTTACTATGGTTTCTCTCTTCATGAAGAATTTTCACATTTTCAAAATTAAATTTATATTTACATGTTTTTTCGTGATCAAAGAAAACTGAAGGAGATATTAAATCACCATTATTTTTATTTTTTACATGCTTATATAACAATTCATGTTCCTTCAATCTTTTCTCAATACTGCCACCTAGATTCACCTATATATGACAGCATACAACCACAAAAAATTTGATATATGACATTACTTTTTTGCTTGACAGGTATGACATCCTTAGAATTATTGACTAATTTATTAATATTGTTTGGAACGTAGAATGAAACATTAAAAACATTCTTATATAAATCCTTAAAAAATTTTAATTGTGGATTTGAAATAAATGGAATAGATATCCATTTTTTACTATTAATTTTCATTTCTTTTAAATTATAATATTTTTTTTAAAATTGACATAAAGTGTTGTTTATTTGTTCCATTTTATAACCAACATCAAGCAATTCCTTGGCAAATGTCAATTTAAAAAAAATTATTATAATTTAAAAAAAATGAAAATTAATAGTAAAAAATGGATATCTATTCCATTTATTTCAAATCCACAAGTAAAATTTTTTAAGGATTTATATAAGAATGTTTTTAATGTTTCATTCTACGTTCCAAACAATATTAATAAATTAGTCAATAATTCTATGGATGTCATACCTGTCAAGCAAAAAAGTAATGTCATATATCAAATTTTTTGTGATTGTATGCTGTCATATATAGGTGAATCTAGGTGCAGTATTGAGAAAAGATTGAAGGAACATGAATTGTTATATAAGTGTGTAAAAAATAAAAATAATGGTGATTTAATATTTTCTTTGATCACGAAAAAACATGTAAATATAAATTTAATTTTGAAAATGTGAAAATTCTTCATGAAAAGAGAAACCATAGTAAAAGAAAAATTAAAGAGGCAATTTTTATAAACAGGAATAAAACGCATTTAATAAATCGACAAGCTTCCAACATTAAAATACGAGATTCGTGGAATTTGAATTGATGATGTTTGTTCCGCTTTTGGTTTTTGAATTTAATGGCAGTTGGCAGGTTAGAAAATAACCGAAAGTACTTCTGCGGATTTAAGGATTGTTTGTAATTGTTTTTAAACCATTAAAAATATTATTTCAATTATATATATATGAAAAAAAAGTTACTGTTAACACTAACTGAAATAATTATAGAAAATATACAAACCATTATACAGAGGGCATTACTGAATATTTGTAATTGTATAATGGTTTGTATATATATATATAGTGTGTGTGTGCCACAGATATAAACATTTAATTTACTTCTAGATAAATTTAAAATTCTTAATAGCATTTATTCATTTGTAAAACAATATTTTAATTCAAATAAATACTTTTAAAACCTATTCAGTAACAAATATTATTTAAGATTTAGAACAACAAAAATTTTAATTAATTACAAAGAATCAAAAATTCTATGGAATGCACTCATCTGTTAAAAGTTTTTATTACAAATAGCAATAAAATTCAAATTTTGTTTTGGGATTAGTATGCTTAAAAATAATTGAAAAAAATAAAATTATTAATTGTAAATTTAGTTACTTTCTTTAGACACAGATTATCATAATCTTTCATAACAAATTTTGTTTTAAAAAATAATTAGAGCTATCTGATTTTATTGGCAATTTAATTATATCAGTGTAAAAAAAAAATGAATCGGGCAAATTGGAAAACCATGCGATTTTCAACATATTCTACTGTGATCTGTAAGCTAAAAAATACTGCGATATACTATGTTTTGGGTATATATAACATATTAATAATAAAAAAAAATTCCCTTTTTTTTTTATATTTATTCCTTACTTGGCTTTTTGGCTCCTAATTTCAAAAAAGGATGAGTAAAAAATAAATCTGGAAAAAAACAAAAAAAAAAAAACATTACAAAAATATTTTATGAAGTTTCAAAGAATATGCAGTACTATAATATTAATAATTTAATCCTTAAAATTAGAACATACAAACTGATATTGCTGATTGATAGGATTATCTATCATGGAGTTATTCAGAAACTCTACGGTTTGGTCAAATGCATGTCTTATTAGTATTTTCTCACTTCTACTTTTTGTTAACTGGTCTCCAGGTTTTAGTTTGATTGCTTTTATTTATTATAAATAGTTTTAAATAACTTTTTCGTTGTTAAGATTTTTTTTTAAGTTCATGACTATGTTGATCTATTATTTCTGTTTAGAAATTAAGAATTCTTTAATTCAGAATAAAATAAAAATATTAGAAATTATACCACTTTAACCCCTTCCCAGTTTGTAATTACAGTAATGGAAAATTATTGCTATTTCTAAAATTACAATAATTAGTTTTATTTTTCACATAAAATTGGAAATTGCAATAACAATATCATAGTTAACAAACAGTTGAACATGATACTGTTTTGTATCCAGACACTTATTTATGATTGGGCATTTTACAAAGTACCAAACTTTCTTACTCTCAGTTAAAATTATTAAACTTTAATTCATCATTTTCCCAGAAAAAAGAGAAAATAATAAATATGAAAATTGTTAATACCAGGATCACATTAAAAAATTACAACTAGAAATAATATCTAAATCTCGGATTTTATGATTTAAATATTCCACACCTATTACTGTATTTGTCCCAGTAATTACATATACTATTTAAAAAACTGGAGTTAATATAAAAATACTTTATAGTTATCAGATATTTGCAATTTTTAATATTTATCTTATCTAACAATCTTGGATTTTAATTTTATAAACAACAAAACACAAGTGAAAAAAAAAATTAAAATCAGAGTTCAAAATTCTATAAATCTTAATAAAATTTTAAGGCTATTTGGGTAAAAAATCTTAAGTGTAACATTTAAACATCACATGATCACTATTTCTCATGCTAGCATATTACTGTTATTAAAACAGGCAAAACTCTCCATACAGTTGTGCCACTCAGTGCCAACCAGAGCAATCAGTGGATGCCAGAAGGCTGGTGCATAAAATCCCTATCTAGTGCCTATTCATCCAATATCCCCAGATTAGTTTCTGGCTTGTGGCCTTTGTCAGTGAGGAGCTTTGGATCTGAGAGCACTGTACCTAGATCTTAGGATCTAATGCAACCCTCCAGCAGCCACCTTTTATCTCTACTTAACTACAAAACTATGAGAATAAAATTGAAAACAATATTTTCAATGTAAGCTCAATAGCTTATATAGTCATATGGGTCTGAACCCATTTCAGTACCTATAGATTTTGGTGTCTTTGGCTTTTTAACAACCATAGCCACCACTATCCTATTAGGCAGGATTGGTGTTAAACCACTAAACATCACATGATTACGATTTCTTATGCTAGCACATTACTGTTATTAAAGCAGGCAAAACTTTCCATAAAGTATTGCCACTCAGTGCCAACCAGAAATAGTCTGGGGATATTGGATGAGTGGGCACTAGATAGGAATTTTATGCACAAGCCTTCTGGCATCCATTGATTACTCTGGCTGGCACTGAGTGGCATAATTGTATGGAGAGTTTTGCCTGTCTTAATAAATGTAACATTTGTTTTGCATAAATTATATCTCAATTCATAATGCAATCTTTCTAGGATTAAAATTTCTATAAACATTGTTATCATGTTATGTCCATATGCAATGTTTATGACACTATATCTAACATGCCTACAACTTGAATTTTTCTTTCAGATATCTGATTACACTAATCATTAATATTTGTCAGTAAATAAACATAAAAGCATCAAAACTCTCACCATCAAGCAATTAGCAAGGCTAGTCAATACTTGTTTTCTTCATAGTTTTCTGTGAATAGTTTTTGGAGAGGTCTTTATTCTGAAGTGTAATTTTAAAAGGCTGTTTAATACGTTTTTAAATATAACTTACAATAGAATTATATATGGTGAATTAAGCCGTTATTAATCCTACATGCAATTTATATATAGGAAATACATGTTGAATGCTATGTAATTCTATCATTCTCAAATTTCAAATTTTCTATAAAATTTATGTAATAAAAAATATGACTGTTATTTTGTACTTGCATATATAACTACCTATTACACCCAGCTTTATTTTTGTTTTATATAAACCATATAATTTGTTTTATTGGAGAACAAAAACTCAATATAAAGTTAACTGTTGAAAGAACACAATCATCTAAATATAAATATTAAAAATTCAGATTCCTAAAGTTCAGCAAAAAAACATGAGAACACAGTGAACATTGATGTAATCAAGATTCTGGAGTGCAGGAAATAAAGAAATATTACAAAGTTATTAATTATTAATATTAGTAACAATAATGGCTACAGAAATTGGCTATTAATATGTTCAAACTTAGTAAAATTAAATAACAATAGCTGGTGAATGGAATAATATACTATCCATATCAAAGAATATGATAATTTTATTAAATACTGTTTGGTAAAATAATAATGTAAAGAAGACAATATAATTTACATGAGAAGTATATAAAATAGTTTTAATTATAAAATAAAAACTTTGTATCCTACCTGGAGTTTTAAAAATAAGTTTGTACATGTTAATTAAATTAAATTTTAATTCAAGGATAAATGCATTTATAAAAGATTTTATTTCTTGTTTTAACTTTCTTCCATTATAAATTTTATTCACAGAATGTCAAGAAACCAAAGTAAATATTCAACAGAAATTCTTTATTGTCTAACATTCATTACAGAAATTTAATGCAACTTTCATATTTTAATAATGTCTAACAGAAAACAAAGAAGATAATATTGCAATTAAATCCAAAGAGTTCTAATTTAAGAATCATTTTAAAATCTATATAATACTGATAGATGCAGTTCTTATTGAATTTCTCCACTACTCGTTTTTAACTGTAACATTCAACTTCAATTCACAACTGATTTAAAATTCTTTATGTAATTTTAAGAGTGATTTGTGAAACAAATAAAGAAAAAAAAAATAGTAATGTTCTTTTCTATTTGTACTTTTCATAAACACAGGAATTACCTAATTAAAGACATTTATTCTTAGAGTTTAAAACATATCTTGCTTATGCAAAAACAAATATATATCATAAATAATTAGCATATTTTGTTTTTAAAATAAAATTTGCTGTGGCTCAACTTCATATATATCATTATATGTTATTATTATTACATATAATCAAATCATTTAATCATCATCAACAAATGAGACCAATCATGCCAATACATATATGAGATATTAAAAGTTTGGCAATTATTGTCAAAAATGATTATTAAAATTTACTTGGTCATATTATTTTTGAGCTAAAAACTTAAATTATTTACTTACTTCTCTAAATTTTAATTTAATAATGGCTATTTTGCAATTTAAAACTATATATAATTCTAAATATATATATATAAATAAAATACGTACCAAATTCCATTCTATCCTTGGCATTTCTTTTTAGAAGTTTAAACAATAAATCCTTTAGTTCTGGTGATGTGCCACTAGGAATACTAATTGTTAAAATAAAATAAAATATCAACAATGAAGAAAATAAGAATTAAAAAAATATGAATATAACAAAATTGAATTTAGAAAATTTGCAATTTTTTTCTTCAAATAATTATTACATTAAAGATCAAAGCTAAAAAGGTAACTAATTTTATTTAATATGCATTCTTTTCTTAAAAGTAAATAAAAATAAGATATCAATTGACAAATATTTTGATGTTATATGTAATAATGTTCTAAAACTATCATCTGTATTTACAACACTAAATGCCAATTTGTGTAGTGTCTTTTATAATATAAATAATTTTTTTTTTTAAAAAAAATCATACTAATGTCTTCATATTACTATAATTTTATATAGTTTAAAAAATATATAAAGATTTTTTGAATTGTGTTGACAATTTAAAATAAAATTATTATAATATCATATTCATCTACTGTCAGCAACTTGCAAATGAGAATGGCCTCCTTTACTCCAAAAAAAAAAAGCAGTGACAAACAAAAAGTTAAAGATAAGTTTTGTGAAAACTATAAGAATCAATCCACAAATTATAAATATGAATCACATCCTGGTCTTTTCGCATGTTTAACATCTTCTGAGGTTATCTTTCAATTTATTTTATAGCAAATTTCTTTTTCTAAAAGATCTCAAGATTCTGATTAATAGTAGTTTTTACTTTATTATATATTCAGCTATATATTCTTGATAAAATCATTCATACTGTATTTCTTTAGAAACAATCTTTACAAGATAAATAGGATCCACATCTTTAATAAAATACTTTTTCTAATTCATTTCATTACAATAAATTTTGGAGAATAACAGCTCTTATATACAACTAATTTAGGTGAAATAATGATAGTACTATAATAAAATATTCTATCTTTTAACCTGTTAAACGAGGCAGTTGCATACTGAAATCTGGGCTGCATTCATCTCAATATCCAAAAAGTTATTTTATTTCAACATATTATCAAGATTTAGAATTAATAGAACACTAACTACTAAACCAAATTCTTTATAAGATGCATTTAAAATATGAACAATATTCTTGACTGTATTTTGAATGAGTAAGAATAGCACAATCAATATACTATAAAAAAAAGTTCTTATTTTTTATTGATTTAAAAACTATACTGTTAAACCAGTACTATATCTAGATATCTGTTTCATGAAGTTTGTCTATAAATTCATCCAAAGATCTGATATAAAAATGAAAAACAAATTTGAAAAATTCACACTTTTCAATATCACATAAATAAGTTTTTTTACAACATCATATAATAGCTGCATAAGACAAACAAATTTCTTGATTTTGTCAAATACCTTTATCAAATCAATAAAAGCAATAGATATATTTATTAGACAAAATAATATGTAATAAAATAAAACACACTAGAATTAACTCTACAATTTTCAATATGTCAATATAGAAAAGCTATAGCTAGCTTATAGCATGCCTGCCATCTTAAATAACAGTTCAGTTCAAATTTAAAAAGTTATGTCTCATGAATTGCCATTGCTTATATAATAAATGATCAAATAAAGAGATGTATTTTAGAATTACAATGGATAAATAAGCGATATAATTGTCTAAATAGGTATAAATTGTGTAAGACGCACCATTCACAATTGAAACATTAATGCATATGATATTAATGAAATCTTGATTTTTAAAATTCTTAATATAAATGCTACTCAAATGGCAATCATGCCAGTTAGTTAAATTTTTTATTGGTATATTCAAAATTGTAAAATTAATTCCAGTGTTTTGTTTCGATATATATATACACATACATCTTTGTCCATGACATCTTTCTTGCACTTGTCTAACAATAAAAATCATATCCACAGACTAGAATTCTCTAAAACCACACCAACTTTGTGATAATCTTTCATTTATGACCCAAAACAACCAATTCAATAAAATCTTTGAAAACATTTTTGTTGTAACAGATAGCAATGATATTCCATAAAAATTATTGCAGCCATTTCTACCCTCTTTATTTTTATAAACTATAATAATATATGTATCTAAAAGATCAGGTAAAATAAAATCATGGATTCATATATTACTAAAAAATTTTAATCAACAATCTACAGCCTTTCCTTTTTAAGATTTATAAAAAGTTGTTTTAACTTCTCAAGACGGATAACTCTTTTTCCATATCTAAATAAATATTATTAAGACAGATATATCATTAAATGAAGACATCTAATCGTTATTCAAAAGATAATCAAAATATTCCTCAAAATACCACTATTATCACATTATATAAGTGCCATTCACTGATGTAGTTCACATATTATTGTAACATCTCCAAAAAGATCACAATCAACAAATAACTGTATCTCATTTGCAGTTTTAATCCATCAATCATTTTTAAGTCTTCGTGTTCAGTTGCCAAATTTCTGGTATTAAAGACACCACAATAATTTTATTTTTATGCTGACAACAGACTCAAAAATGTATAGCTGTGATTTCTGCTACATTTTGTTCCAAACCCCACTCATGTACTCTGCATATAAAAACTCATGTTTTATTGAAAAGCTTTAATTTCAATAGAATGCACATTGTTTAGCTGAACTTCAAGTATATAATACTTTTCATCTACTATATATATAAAACACAAATGATTTACAATATGCATTTATAAAATAAGATTTAATATAAACAGAATTAAAAAATAATAGTAATGTAGCTATTAATAAGACAGGAAACATTTACATACTTGTTTACTATTAGTGTTCATTTATTCACATTCACCAAAAATTAAAAATAATAAAAATTTACTGTATAATATCTTTAATTTGTTTTATAAAACAAATTGCAAAGTGTTATACTTTTATCACAATTAAATACACTCTGGATATTTTTTCTTTCAATATCTTTTTTACCTCCTGAAGAACACTATAGTTATCTCATTATTTACAGATTCCAGTTTTTCTAATTGTTTTGAAGTTTTTAAATCTGTATCAACTTCAGAATCTATATACTTACCCCTATTTCTTGATATTCAATTTAAATTCTTGATTAAACTCTTCTGACTTTAAGCCTTCTGATATAATTCGATAACATTTTATAATTTTGTTTTTCTGCTATCATTCTATCATGAAAAAATACTTAATAAATTTTCTTAAATTTCTGAACACATTCAGCTTTACATATTGTACCACATCAAAATTTGGAAAAAATAAAAAAAGCAAATCTTCATGTAATCCGAATAAATATTAATAAATGTAATCATGTAAAGTGCTCTGAAATGGAAAAATGGCTGCGGACATATTATAAAATTTATTAAATTAATGAATTTTAATATTTTTATTTTTTTGTTCATTTCTATTTTTTTTTTAACATAATGTACAAGATGTGATGTTTATAGGTACAGCATAAATTGAAGTTTTATTGCAATCCATTTCCTTTTAATAAAGTACAATTACTGCCAAAGAATCAGAATTACTTATACTCACAACACATTTCTTATAAAAAAATCTTATATTCTGTAAAACAAGACCAGTTTCAAAACTTTAGTAAGAGTGACAATTGCTTTTAAATAATGCACACTAAATTTTCTATCAATATACTTGGGTCAAATTGTTTTAGTTATAAATCCATTCAAATTTCTTCTTAACAATTTTTCTTTTTTCTACACATAATAATCAATCCATATATTGTGCAAAAATTCAACGACAACCTATCATTAGAGTTCAAAAAATCAATACCATTATTTTCATTAACATTAGGCTTTAGTTTAATATTCCTATCAAAATGTGCATTAAATATTTCCAAGATGGAAAATTCAATTCTTTTATTGGTTCTAAAACAAATAATTTTCTTTATCTAAAAATTTGAAATGTAACTTTTGAACAATAGGCAAAAATACAATAGCATAAAAGAATTTTTAATATTATTAACCATTAATTTGATATCTAAGAATTCCAAAAAATAAGTTACAAATTAGACCTCACAGCAAATTGAGCTTTCTTTCACTTGAAGAACTCTCTTCCAAAAAAAAATAATCAAAAACTTATAATCACATATCTGTTTAAACTTTATTCTTTACGAGTTTTGTAGCAATTACAAATATTTGCAAGTTTTTAAAAAAAAAATATTAAAACAGTATAATTAAAAAAAAACTATTAGATTATTTAAATTTATTAGCATCAGTATCAATATTAATATTGCCAATTTCAGTCTGCCATCCAAAAAAAAATATATATATATTTTTCTACAAAAGTTTTTACAAACATTATTAAAAAGTAATGACATCTACATTCTATCAAAATCACAACTAATTACAAATTAAATGATTTTATCAACAAGCACTGGATAATATGCTAATATATGTTATTTTCCGATTAAATGGGGCTTGGTTTTTTTTAAGGTAAAATGATCGATCAGTTTAATTGCATCTATCTAGTGGCTGTGTTATTCAGTTTATAATATTTAATCTAATAATTTGAAATTGTTAAACTTTATAAGATTTACAATCTAATCCAAATAACTTATACAGCAATATAAGTTCTAATTGTAGTTAAGCAGAAATATCTTAATAAGGCATGAGTGACTTCAATTTCAGATTGATTTTTCCAAACTGATGAAAGGGTAGTATTTAGCAACTATGATGATTCTAATACATTACTTCCATATTTTTGTTATAATGAAAATAAACATTTAAACAACAATGTAAGCACTCTGAGCACAGGCTGTACATGATAATACCAATAGTTTCATATTAGAGGATACAAGATCCCTGAGGCATATTTTCTATGCACATAAACTTATAACTTTATCTAAGGATAAACTAATTTTACACCATAAAATACTAATTTCTATTAAACTTGAAGGAACTAGTGTATTTTAGTTACACAAGGATTATTTGATTCATGTTATCGAAATAAATAATTACAAAGTGTCAAACCTCTAAAATACTACTAATATAATAGATTATGAATTAAGATAAGAGATCATAATTACCTAATACAGATCAATAAGTATTCTAATAGGTCTCAAGATTTTCAGTATGATTATATATTTCTAGATAGAAAAAAAAAAATCCTCTTAAATTTTAATTAAAGTAATAACTAACAGATATAATTATTTCTACTTTTTTTTTTTTGTTTTCTTATCTAGCTTTTCTCCTTTCTCCTATTTTCTTTATCCTTCTACCTCTTGCTAAGGTAAAATTAAATAATTCATCTTTGTCATTAATTCTGATTAACTCTATCTAAATATTATACTTCAATGAAATTAATTTTATCTTTTTTAATATTTCCCCACATTTAATTTTCTAATTAGCTTTCTAAGTTCATCTTCAGAAAAAAAGCATATACACAATTATTAAGAAATTTTGTTACTTATATCATATAGGCGACTTCTATATGTTATCAAAAACATCTGTAGAAAAATTTTGAATATATTAAATGATAAGATAATAGAAAAAAGAAATGTGGCACTTATTAATAATTTTTAACATGCATTTACAATAATCATTTCATCAGTAGGTACATATATTTTTTATTTTATACCCAAAATTGTCGGACAGGCAAAAACTACTTTTCAATACTTATATTGTATTACAAAAATCATTTACAATATTGCATTTTCAGATTAAATAAATTAAAACAATTATTTCAAATAAACAGAAGCAATGCTACAAAATTTTCAGCATCTAAATTATTCACAAAACTATGATGATCAAATAAATTTGAATTGTTAAAATACAAAATACTTTTAAATAATAATTATTTTAGAATTATATTTCTGGTACTTTTATTTGAGTAGTTTGTTTATATATAGTAATAAATTAATTAAATATTACTTTTTATTATTTTTGCGTACAATAATAAAATAAGTAATGCTAATCATAATTATAATATATAAATAAAATAAATCATATGTCTCCTATTTTTCTAGTGGTAAAAAAAAATATATATATATATAACTTACTTCGGAATTAAATTGGCATTCTTTTCATAAAACTGCTTTAGAGCTTGTGGTGTCTGTGCCTACAATAAATAAAATAAACAAATTGGTAAATGTGAAATTATAGTGAAAATGAAAAAAACTAAAAATAATCTACCTGAAAAGGAGCTTTCCCAGTAAGACACTGGAACACTATTGTGCCAATACTCCATAAGTCAGCCTTTGCATCATATTGTAAAGACATAATGACTTCAGGAGCCTAAAAATAATTTAATAAGTATTTGTCCCAACAATAAATGGAATATGAAGAAAACAGAAATACATCAAATGACAATAAATATTTATATGTTATTAGAAATTAAAAATAATTTAATAGTTCAACATTAATTTATGAACAGTATACCTTTTGATAATATAATTACTGAAGTAATATTATGATAGTAACAGATAAAAAGTAACACATTTTTAAATTTAAGCAAATTAAAAATAGTCTTTTTAATAATTAAAAAAATTTTTTTGTATTTATTGAATAATTAATTTTTCTGCCATATTTTTACTTTGTTTCTTTTAAATTTAATACTAAAAAAAAATCAAATAAGTCTGATAAATAGAAACCGTAATTGGGTAAAAAATATATCAGTTGATAATGAAAAAAAAAAAATGTATTTCTTATGTTTTGTTATAATTTCAAAAGTTTTAGCATAAAACAAAAAAAAAAGTTATCTAATTTACCAACTCCTAAGTTAGATGTTATATAAGAAAATGTAATTTATATATTTCATTAAAAATAAAGTATATATATATAAGCTACAATTAGTAAAATTCTAATTATCAGGTCTTGGGAAATGGTGCTATGATATATAAGAAAATTGATGGTCACTAGAGAGAGCAGGAGTGTTTGGTTCTGCTCTTTTCTTGAGCTGATGAAAGTATTAGTCTTTATCAAAATATTTGTTTTCTTTTTATTAAAAACCTCAGGGTTTTGTTCTTTAAACACTGTTCTTCCTTTCATGTGAAGGATGAATTTTGTTGACACAGTTAACCAAGGAAATGAAAGAGATTCAAGTTCTAATATAGAGAATCTAGAGAGAAACATGCAGGACATTCGTAAATCTAAGAAATCAAAAAAATTCCAAGAAAAAAAAAAAGAAAATCTATAAAACCAATGATTTCCATGAATGAAAGATTTGATATATCCACAGACCAATCTTCCACCAACTTAGTTCTCCAAGCTTGCAATGATCCTCCTAAAATTGTGGACTCCAGAGAGATCATTAGTGATGAAAACATATTTTCAAGCAAGAATTATAGCATGAATAACATGAATAAAGCGATAATACAGCAAAGGGCTCAGCTCAAGATACACATTAAAAAATCAATGAAAAACATCATAAGTTACATTGAGAATGAAGATATGAATGGAAAATCACCCAAAAACACAAAATTTCATCTGATAATGGCAAACCAACCAGTCTGGAACACAGGGAAGAGGGCCTGAAGGTAGAGCATTTACCTGCTTTATTTTCTAAAAGTAAGAAAAATCCTAATATCTTTTTAACAAAAAATAACCCTACTAATCCTATAAAAGATATATATATATATAATTTTAATGATATTTCTGATAACTCTAATAAGTCCACATCCTTTATCACTCAGAGTCTTCATCAAAATATAGATGACAACAAAATATTATATGCTAAAATTTTACAAAACTTTAATAATAAGAGCACCTCTATTTCTTGTTATGATTCACAAAATATACCTGATCTTTTCAATATGCTGGAGGATGATTGTCCAGTCACTGCTCAAAATGGGGTGCCTGATATGGACATATCTCTTCTAAGGCTGGATTCAAATGGAATTAACTAACATTATAGACGATTTCAATTCTATTATTCCACTGCAATTACATTGATCTTTTTTAAATTATGTGAATAAAAAATCTCTAATTTTTGCTGTCACTAATCAAAATAATGACTTATGTGGTCTACTACATCTCAGAGAAGAAACTGGACAGTGGGAATTTCACTGATGCCAGCCATGGGACACATATGGACAGTTTTTTATGGACTCTTACTGTTTAGACTTGCAAGTCTTTGGGAATTTCGGCCATTGGAATCCAGGTTTGAGCTAGAATCTAAGTGTATTATAACGTGGGTCTAAGATCAACAGTCAATCATTGTATGGATTTGGGTGACTGACGAAAATGATTCTGTTATTATTTGTCATTTGGTTGTAACATAGTGTACTTACTAATATCATAAGTATATCATTGCAGATCATATCATGTGAGCATGTCAGTTTAAAAATTTATTTCGAGATAATGAAGTTCTATGGTGTGAAATTACATTAAAATCAAAATATGCTTGGTGAATCATAGATAAATTTAGTTTATCACTGTATGTAAACATGTAAATTCAAAATCTAATAAACCTTTTTGAAAAAAAAAAAAAAAAAAGATGGTTAACAGAAAATATAAATATTTATAATATTCAGTATATGTTTACAATATATATATACTATGTAAATATATACTTATATAATCTAAATAAATAACCAAAAATATTTCAAAAAAGTTATAAATCAAGTGACAAATAATTCTATAACACACACACGTTTGTAAAAATATATATATATTTAAATAATAAATGAAATATAAAATGTTTTTGTTCTGAAAGGACTGGAAAAAATGTAATCTTCAATTTGATTTAATAATTTATACAAGAATGAGATTAAGTCAGAAAATAGATTATAAATGAAAAAAGAGCTGCAACAGATTTCTATATTTATCAATAGATTGCAGCATACAGAGATATTTAACTTAGCAAACAGGTTTCTGGATAGTTGGTCACACATAAACATTTGATGTTGTTAAAGAAGAATTCATTTTATATTGCATCATTAATCTAGGAAACAAGAACGCACATGCATGCCAAATAGTTGGTTGCAGCTTGGTTAAAATGATTATCCTTGAATAATAAATATCAGTTTTTAGCAGATAAAAAAATTTCCTACAAACTATATTCATAAAAAAATGATTTCTGCACGATACTTCACTTGAAAATAAAAAGATTTTTAAACTACAAAGGCAGGAGGGCCATTGGAAGTAGCTCTTTTCTTCATCAGATTACCACTGCTCATCCATTTCTTTCTTTTGCAAGTTAGCATCAGCAATGAATTCATTTTAAGAGTGCTTGAATCCTTTAATTATGACAATATATATTTCATAGCCTACTGTTCTTTAATCTTTTCTATTTTTACGTAAAATGTCTGATTTTCAGGATTTAATTGGCCTATTAAACTATTTCCTCTTTCGGAGATTATGTAAAAAAATTGTTATTTTCACACCATACTTATTTACTTTTTTATAATTATCTACAACAAATTTATTATTGCTTTTTTGTATCAAAATTAATCTTAACAACAAAACTATCTTTTATATATATAAAACCCCTATCCATTTTACCATCAATCCATCCATCTATCTCTATATATAAATTTAATTTTGATAATATTGTATTGTGATCTTGCTATGAAAATAAATTTTACTTTTTTAAATTTTTTATTTTATAATGACAATGTAAAGTTAAATTACTAAAATTAAAAATAAATTTGGAATGAATAAAAAAAATCAAAGACATTCTGAATGGCAGTGTCATAGTTTACTGACAAGGCTGTCAATTATTTTTCAAAAGCACAATAGTGTGGCTAGATCAAATGATATTAAGATTACTCTGAAAGGTCACGAGATGCATTAATATAAGTCTAGATTATAGTCCCAGAATTAAGACAATTCAGTATTTACTTTAATGCATTGTAATGACATAAATGCTCATTTAGATTTATAAGATAGCTTTGAAACTGAGATGCTAAAATATATAAAACAATAAACAAATAATAGCAAATAATAGGCAGAGTAATTAAATATTATTAACACTCTGCTATATTACTTAGTATTGTAGTTTTTTAACTTGCCTAGAAATTTACAGAATTTATATATACAAGTGTATTGTTTGCAATAAGTGCTTTATCAAAAGCCACTGTTTAATGACTATATATAAGATAAATAATTAGATATTCACAAATTTCACATATGTATTACTTATTGTACAGCAGTCATTTTTATTATCTCATATGCTGTGTGATATTATTACTGTTGCAGTGCCAACATTTAAACTCATAAGAGTATAAAGCGTATTGCTGCTACAAATTTAAAATTTTTATTTATAATAAATCTAAAACACAAAGTTAAAGATGGTTGCAATTTTACTAAGACTAAAAAAAAATCATGAAAAAAAGTTACAAGATAATGCTAAATGGATATTTTATTTTCACACTAAATTATACTTGGTGGATGATGGATCTAAAAAAAAGAATTTTCCAGAAGACAATAATAAATTTTGGAAATTAACTATACACAAAAACCTACATGAGATATACATAAAATCTGATTATAGTTTGCAATTTTTGCGTAGTGTACTTTTGTCTAAGTTATATTAGTCATAGTCATGTCAGATGCCATGATTATGACTAATATAACTTAGTCGAAAGTGTACTAGCAAAAATTGCGAACTTTATTCAGATTTTAAGAGTATCTCGTAAATGTTTTTGCGTATAGTTATTTTCTATATTATATTTCAAGATATTGCATACCAAAATTTTCAATGTTACAAAAATAAATTATGTAGCAAAGAATCCACTGAAAAGCATCACAAAAAGCCATTTAATGCAAGCATGAAATGGTTCTTAAAGATTCAAAAATTAGTATGAACATTACAACATTCATGATTTGTTTTAAACTTGGTAAAATGGTTACTATTATTGACATTGCATTTTGGGGCATTTTAAATGAAATTTTAATTTTTAATTTACAGCAGAAATGTATATCATATGGCATTTGCCGCTATCTATGATTTTCAGTATACACATAAAAATTTGGACCACAATGGTATAAATACTGAATCAACCTCAACCAAGATTAAAAAATAAAACTGAAAAGATTTTATACTTTTTGTAAATAGTGAATTAAAAAAATATTTTAAAATATGAACAACATACTAACCATGTACATAGGTGAACCACACAATGTAGCAGCCATAACCCCATCTTGAAGGAACCTGGCAAAACCAAAATCAGCTAAAAAAAAAAAATGAAAAGGACAGTTTTAGCAATGTTTAAAAAACTAATAAATAAAAAGTTAATTTAAGTATGTGTACTGTAACAGACCACCGGAAGAGGGGGGGCACATCTCATTACAGTCAGAAAGTCTTCGGATAAGATGCTGTGAATGACGTGATGAAGTACCTAACCAATGATCATATCTACCTCCAATGGGCTAGCTCTAAGTTTATACATTAAATTCAGATACAATTTAGGCTAGTTCGTCCATATCTCACCCCTCTTTCTGATTCCATTATACCTTAGTATTCAAATTCAGTGAGAATGTTGAGATGTGAATTTACTTTGCATAACAACTATCGCACGTCTATATAGGTTCCCACTGACTTAAGATGCATCCAACCCTATTACTGTATCATAATATATATAGAAAAGATGTGTGTGCATATATATATATATATAGTCAAATAAATTGATGGATAGGTGTGTGAATGGTTCTGATAAACTAGAGACCAGTTTAATTTTAAAACAAACTAACAACTTTTATTAATAACAAATAAAATTTAAAACTCACTTAACATAAAAAAAAAAAAAAGCAGCTATATATATGTGTCAAGTATGCATTTCTACACTCATACCCATGGTAGATATACATTACTCAGTACTCATTATTTACAAAGCAAATTGAATTAATAAAAAAAAAAATCATGATTACATCGACCGCGAAGCTGACCAACTAATTTGCAACATTACACGAACATATATATATATCCTCATTCAATTCCAATGACTGAGATTCCATGTTTTTTGGGACCCCTTGTCTATGTATGGTTGACAGAAAAGAACATTCATGCAAGAAGATTAGTCATTGACACAGAATAAAATAAATATAACGACTGTCAGTTAAAATAAACAAACAACACAAATTCTGTCCTGTAATAGTGCATGTAATTAATATGAAATAGTATCAAAACTCTTACCTCATTGCATATTATGTGGTAGTGATCTAAATGTCAAGTCACTATGGAGAGAACTGACCTAAACTTTATTTGCATAAAAAATTATCTAAGTTACTAATCTTCCCCCTTATACTATGTTGCTTTTAAACACATGGATTCTTCCAAGTGTAGGCACATTGAAATTTCTATGTGTAGAAATGAATTGAGAATAGAATTTTACAAACATATAAAAAAAATCTAACACTTAATTAATCAAATTTTCTTCAAACATCCAGATTAAAGTCCATGAATCATGTCTCTCATGGATACAGTCTATCACCCTTCTTTTCATTATACTCCATAAGTCCTTCCTAGATCGTTCAAATTCCTCAGCAATACACTTGGAACGATGTTGTTTCCATTTTCTGCAGCTGCTTTCCTCCTGGATCCATTCAGACATTTCGTATGGGATGTTTGATGTTTCTTTAGGCATTATATAGATGAATGAATTAAATCATTATGCTATGGCGACTTTATTTAGTCAGAATACATTGCTTAGTAATTTATAATAAATTTAATTTTTTTCAGTTTGTTATTTGGCATTTAGCGAATTATATAAAAGAAAAATTTTACATTGTCATTTATCTACATAAGCTGGCGATATACTTTTTCCTCATTCAAACAATTGTGCAATCTTTTATTTTTAACTGTCAACTCAAAATCAGTTCAATTCTTTTGTTAAATTGCTAGAAATTATCAACTTTCCTTATTTCAAAAGTTGATTACAATTTCTTTCAACTTTTTGCGATGTGAAAATTATACAACTGATATGGATATTCGAACAAATCGTCCATTTTTTCTTGCATTCTAAGATTTGATATTGAGATATTGTTTGTGTGTGGTTATTCTATTCTTCGATAAATAACAAAAAAAAAATGGAAATAAACTGGGTTCATTTTTACACTGCGCTTAGTTTCTGTTGCTTAATATACGAGCTTTTCCCATTTCCTCTTTTACTGCTGTAGTTGTCTATTGTTGTGTGTACTAAATGTTGCAGTTAATATTAAAATTACATAATAAAATTCCCCTCTCATTTTCGAACATTTGGTTGCCTAGCTATTGACTTGACATTAGGTCGTCGCTATATCTACTAAGTTGAAGTCATAAATTGTGATGTCTAATACATTGACAAATACATTATTGTTAGTATATATATGAAAGACCTTATTAAATGGTCTTTTTTACTTTACTTTGAAAAAGATAAATTATTCCATTGTGACATTATTTAATCTAAGATTTAATAAAACAAACTTTTGATGTGTGTATATATGTATGTCTTCATTATATAACAATTGATAGTATGTATCCAATTATCTATTATCTAATTTATGTTTTAAACAGGTTTGATTTGCTGTTGTGGATAAATAATAGCTGGCCTAGACAGGATTATAAACCACTCTTACAGTACATATATTTTTAAATTTGAAAAGTGCAAAATTGCTTTGTGAATAGCTAGCTACTCTAATTGAGGCATATTGCAATTTTGTCAATTTCATTTAGTTTCATTATTTTATTCATATATGTATATATATGTTGTCAACGAAAGGCACTTACTGCTAATAAATGATTAAAAAAAACATCTTAGAGATTTTTTTTAAGTTTATCAATTTTTTTTAAAATCACACTATTTTTTTTTAATTATCAGTAATGATGAAGAAAATTTTATATAATTATTCATTAACTATGATATGTTGTGTAAAAAAAAAAAAAAACAAGAACAAATTTTCAAAACTTGGGATATGCAGACTATTTGTATCTATCTGAGTTTGAATGCTCTTGAAAACTAATCTCAGTGATACACAAAATATTTCCTTTAAAAGAAAGCTTTTCCAGAAAGTGCTGTTTTAAAATTAGACCTTTTAGTTCTCTATTAAATTTATAAAATTTACCCATTTCTAATATTTAAATATTATTTGATGTAATATTTCATTGTTAATTAATCCATGACATATCCTTTTAACTATTTTTTTGTTAAAGTCATTTTAACTCTGTGTGGTTCACTGTTTTCTAAAATGCAATTATCACCAAAATATTTTCAAAGAATGATATATTATTATCTTGAAACAGTGACATATTTCTGTAACTCTAATATCTGTATATTATATAAAAATATTGTTTAACACCCAATTTAACTGTATATTAAGATAAAGCAAGAAAAATAAATCACATAAACTCTTTCATATCTTCATATAAACTTTTTTTCTCACTAAAATGTTATTGCCTACTATATTTATTTATTATCAAATTATTCATTAATATCCAAAATAACTCACTATATATCCCCAAATTTTTCCTATTTTGGAAAAAACGCATTATATTATAACGATCGAAATGAAAGTGAAGATCGAATCTAACCGCAAACTACGATATCTGCTCTACAGGGCGCCATCTAGGCATTTAAACCTAGAAAAATTTATAGAGTAGGCAGATACGAGCTGTTAAGATTCCACTTTATTTAAATATTCAGATCGTTAGCCCAAGTCACTAGCTCAGTGGAGATGCAGAGATAAAAATCTACATCTTAATTTACATCTTAAATATAAATAAACAAAAGCCACTGCCAGAAATTAACACCTAAAAATATTTATTTACGCACATATAAAATCATTCTAATTTGAGGAATAAGTTTAACATTTTAGATTTTTCTATTAATCTTTAGTTTTACATTTAAGTAAATTACAACCATGAGTTTAATATTTATTTAGTGAGTCGAGTATGAATAGACTACATAGATCTGCATTTGAAAAGAAAATATTCTTCCCTGATTTAACCTTAGGCAACAAATTTCGCAATCAAACCGGCGCCAATCCATCTGATACATTTATGTATTCAATGTGGCATGAAAATACGACAACACAAAATACTATACTGTCAGGAATGTACATCTGAACAGCAAGTAGAATTAGAGAAAAAATTGTCTCTCTACCAACCAGGAATGCTACATCTGTTGGCGAGTAGAACAATAAACGTAAAACTCCATAGGAATGGACTGCGGTCCTTTGCCGTCTTACAAACCCATCCATAGGCAAACAGAAGATGTGTGGCGTATATATATAATCCTGCCCGTAGCGGATCTCATACTACATCTACAATTACACAAATATATCCAATCCATTGAACCAATTCAACCACGAAATGAATAACCTAAGATTACCCTCCTTTAATATAACTTTACAAAACTATATAGCCATTCACGCCTGACTAAAATTTAACATTTAAATACGTTCGCACAGATTATTTTTATACAATTTGTTTTATAATGTCGAGTATAGATTGGCTGCATAGATTCCACGGTCAAAAACATTCCAAATTAAACACAAACGATCAAAATACAAAGTCAATCGATAACGTCAATTGCTGAGGGAATACGGAGACCCTTTGGTGTTCATCATAAGACACCGCAGTGACATCGTTGACTTATATATTCTAATCGACTGTAAGAACCACAACATAATCAACCGCTAACGAATCTATGCAACGTCTATACCCAACTTAAATGTAATGCATTTAATAATTTCTACAATAAATATTACTACAAATAAAAATAATAAAATGGAAATGATTTTAGCAAAACTTAACTATATAAATTTAAACAATCAATTATTAATTTGAAAATCAAATAAGAGTTCATTTTAAAATTTAAATTAGCTGAATCTTTAAAAAAAAAACAATGACGAAAGTTCTTAATTACTTTTTTGTTGTTGTTAATTTGTAAAGTTCATAGCTCACGGTAGAAGAGTCCAGGTTTCTGCTTTTAATTCCCACGACGCCTCCATTGGAAGATAATGTTCTGGAGATGGAAATAGCTGGTTCAAGGTATCACAGTCTTTTCATTTTTTTTAAAATAGAGTGTGGTATGTGCGTCCTATCACATCTCTCAAACACAAAAAGCTGGAACTCCCAAAAAAACTGTATTTCTCTTTTTATATTATCCACACGGATTCACTCAACAAAACTTCACTAATCCATCACTTTCGTTAGGGTCCGAGCCAAGGCTTGGTGCTTCCATTGGTCAAGCTAATTTCTCTTTATTTTCTTATCTATCTTTCATCAGATCATTTTAATTATACAAGAGCCCAAGGCTAGCTTGCTTTTCAAACAATTTATAAACAATCATTTCCATTTACAGGTTACAAGAATTAATTAATACCTGTTTTTATTTTTAAATCTTGTATTTTTTTTTATAAAAAAGTACGTTCAAATACTTATTTATTTGTTTTTTTTTTTTTAAAAAAATTTTTAAAGTTTGGCATCTGTGCGAATGTATATACGTTTAACAAACATTTTAATTTTAGCGTTTAGTTTTTTACTTTTATTTGTGAACTTTTAAGTTTTTATTTTAAATTAATGTAACGACATATTTATATATCGTTACAATATATATATACCTTCTAATCAAAAATTATATTTTTATTTTAATTGAAAACATTTACCTCATTTTTCATTTCATAAGTTTTTACCAGAATGCAAATATTAAAAAAAATCCTCTTTTTCTATTCCATCTTACACCTAGTCTTATCATTTTCTCTTCTTCAAAATTTTATTACAAACATTAAGATACAGTATAATAATTTAATATATTTTAGATTAATTTATATCAATATATAATATAAAGAAAACACAAAATATTGCAATAAAGTACTATTATTTAACATCAATTTTTTTATTAATATTAAAAATGTTATAACGATTTAAAAAATTTATTGATATTATTTTTGCAAAGATTTTAAAGAAGAAAAACAAAAAAAAAAAAGGAAAATTTTTTATATTAACAAATAAAATTGACATTAAATAATAGGTTATTACTTCAATTTTTTTATTGACATAAATAAATTGAAAAATATATTATATTAAAAATATATATATTTTAACAATAATTTATAATAAGATTAGGTGAGATAAAATAATAGATATTAAAGAGTAAATCAAAATTATTTGCTTATAAAATTTTTTAACAAGTGTGTGTTTTTTTTTAAATACCTGCATTTTAGTAAAAACTTATAACATGAAAAATAAAATGTTTTAAACTAAAATAAAAATGTAATCTTTAGATTAGAAAATATATATTTTTGATGTTAATATATACATATATTTTTTCACCTCAAATTTGATTTATAATGACTATATCAATTTTTTTTTTTTAAAAAGTGAAGAAATATATAAATTAACAGTTTTGATATTTTAAAAGTTTAATATAATTTATTTATTATTAATTGTTCAATTTCAGCAATGATGTAAACAAGGCAACAGCTAATTAAACTAGTAGGACAAGAAGAAACAATATGTTGTAATTAATAATATTATTTATCTTTACCACTTTAAGCAAAAAAAAAAAAAGACTACTTTTCACTTAATATCTAGATTATGAGTTAATAAAACAGGCAAAACTCTCCATACAGTAGTGTCACTCAGTGCAAGCCAGAATAATCAATGGATGCCAGAGGCTTGTGCATAAAATCCCTATCTAGTGCCTACTCATCCAATATCCACAGACTAGTTTCTAGTTTGTGGCTTTCATCAGCGAGGAGCCTTGGATCTGAGAGCATTGCACCTAGATCTTAGGATATAATGCAACCCTCCAGCAGCCATCTTTTATCTATACTTAATTACAAACTACGAGTCTAAAACTGAAACACAATAATATTTTCAATACAAGCTCATTAGCTTATATAACCATATAGGTCTGAACTCAGATCAGTACCATACATTTTGGTGACTTTGGTTCTTTAATAACCATAGCCACCACTAAACATCATATGATCACCATTTCTTATGCTTGCTCACAATTGTTATTAAAACAGGCAAAAACTCTCCATACAGTAGTGTCCCTCAGTGCAAGCCAAAATAATCAATGGAGGCTTGTGCATAAAATCCCTATCAAATTACTCACCCAACACCCCCAGACTAGTTTCTAGATTGTGGCTTTCATCACTATTTCTTATGCTTGATCATAACTGATCAAGCATAAGAAATAGTGATTATAAGTTAATAGTTAGATATAATTACTATATATGGGTGAGAATTTGAAGTATAACAACTCCGAATTTTCTCAAGAAATCAAGCATCTCCAGCAATGAGTTAAATATATTATTTTTATTTTAAAATAGTTTAGAAAAACATTATTATTATTTTTGTTAAGAAATGTAGAATAACTACACTTTGAACTGGACTGGAGAAATAGAATTTCTATTTTATGCATCAATCTATTATGATAAAATATTCCTGTGTATATATTTTATTTTACATTAGTTATAATTCATTAATATGTCCTTATATATATAGTTATAATATTTTTATATTACTAGCATATAAATATTAATTTATTATTGAAATCAAATAAATATAATAGCAACAGACATTGTAGATCAAGGACATGTCTGCTAAGAATTATTTAACATTAAAGTTTATACATTAGTAATCATTTAAATTAAATGGTCCAAAGAACACAGAAATAGGCAATTTTTAAACAAAACTACAGTCTACAGTATTATAACCAGTTTGTAAATATTAAATTTAAAAATATTCACATTTCATTATTAATTTTATTAGACTTACATTATATATATATTTTAAAAAAATTATTTGAAATTGAGCAATCATCTAGATAAATGACAAGAAAAGTGCCACACCCTTTATTATACAAAAATATTACTATGACAACAAAACCATTTGCAAATAAAGAGGGGGAGGGGGGGGATAGCACCATTAAAAATATTGTGGAATGAGTGAATTTTCCTCTAATTATTATATTATAATTTATAAGCACATTTCATAAATTAATAAGGATTTTTTTACTAATTTCATTGAAGAATGATCCTACAAATACATAATTAAAAAATGTTTAGTATGACCTAGAAATGCTCTACTGTTTAAAAAAGTTTTAAAATGCCACTTAAACACATTTTTCTAAATATGAAAAAAAAATCATTAGTAATATAGATTATATTAAAAGCACTAACAAATAATTGATAACAATAAAATAGTTTGTTTAATCAATTTAATTAAGACAGATATTAAAAAATATATACTATAAATAAAATTTTGAAACTTAATTTCTAACATAAATAATTTGTCAACCAAAAAAAAAAAAAAAATTATCCACCTTTATAGAATGAGACTATAGAAAATACCCATCTGCTAATAATAACAACAAATTATATGGAAAATAGCTTCAAAGAGATAATCTGAGCATAACATTACATTGAACTGACAAATCTGACTTTTTTTTTTTAAAAAAAACTTTTAATCTGAAAATTGATCTAGGAACATAGCTATTAATCTTCAAATAATCATGCAGGGATATCAGCTAAAAAAAGACAAATTAGAATGTAGTGTAGTCTGATTAATACAGTTAAAAATAGTAAAAGAAATGGATTGCTTTTTTTAAAATTGTGGACTATTTATTATATATATAATATTGTCTGCCACTTGATAAAAATAAAATGAAGACTATTTTTTATTTTAATATTAGTTATTAAATGATTATAAAAATATTATTAGTTCCTGATTTCTAATGATCAAATGAATAGCATTTCTCATAAACTATTTGTTTGGCTTTTCAGGCTCTCAATGGCACATGGAAATCATCAAAATATGACAATTTCAATCATATCATTTTGCTTGTAGAAATAGTTTAGTCTAATTTGATAGAACATCTATGCAAACATTTTTCTTATTGTTTATTGTATTTTTTACCAACACTACAATTCTGCTATAAGCCAAATCTTCTATCCAACATATCGCCACAAAAACTGAGGAATATTATATTGAAGTAGACATTACTTATCAGAATGATTGGTAAGGGTTTTTGTAAATAATGCTGAATTTGAAACTTTCAAATACTTGAGAAATATCTAGCTCCAACCAGAATTTGAGCAATAAGTACCCAATAGCAAACTATTATCTTAATTATAAATTAAGGAGAATCTTCCATGCTTTTATAAAATGTTATTTTATTAAATAACCAATGACAAACCATATTTTTAAGCAATCAAGACAGCATTGGCTGAATCAGCATTTCTTTTTGGAAACTTCCTATTAAAAAGTTTTTATATAAAATACACGCACAAAAGCAAACAATAATATCTTACTTGTATAACTTCAAGAGAATTTTTGAAAGCTATTACAATTCTTAAAAGAGAAAAAAAAAATGTTTATAAACAGAAATGTATCAATTTTAGCACTATTAAAGTTTAAAAAAAAAAGTGAAGATAATAAACAACCAATCAAAACAAAAAATATTTATTATTTATAAAACTTGTATTAATAAGCTAGTCACAGCAACTAATATATTCAGAACTGATATTATTCTTTTGTCTAATCATGTTTATCCCCTTCTCCCCTTTTATATTCAAAGACAATTGAATATAAATGATGTTATGCGAAAAAAAAAAAAGAATGAAATATTATTAAAACAATATTTTAAAACATTTTAAAATCATAAAATGTGTTTCAAACTACCCTATATTTTGTTCCAAGCCCAAGTTTTTTGATGAACACTGATTACAACAGAATACAGTATTTTTCAACATTTACACATATATAACACAGATGCTTTTTTATATATAGTTGACATATAAATCATGATTATAGTATAAACAAAATTTAAAAATAATAATATATTAATAATAAATTGAGGGGAGACATTTTACTGAATATGTGTTCAATCATGCGTTCACTGAAACAATAGGAATAAGAAAAAAAAACAATTAACTTTTGTATTTTTATTTATTTTTAAAAATGGTGAGATGCCTGCTTTTCATGGGTATTAAATATATTCTAGGCAATATATTTTTTTCCAATAACTTTTCCCTCTTATAGAAATATAATAATCAGTATCAACTTTTAATATGTTTTTAAATGTGAAACTTTTAGCATTACTCTCTGAAAATATTTTATTATGGAAAATACAGATATCAAATTTGAAAGTGGTAATAAAGAAAAAATAAAATGTATGAGCTTTCAACATATATTTTTTTATTAATACATATAATCCCATATAGTGCTCAGAGATGGAATAATGATTGTTAAATACCATAAAATATGTGAATTATAATATTTTTAAAAATTTATTTTACATTTTTCTTTGGCTAATGTATAATTGAACTTGTATAGTTAGATACAGTGTAATTCGTGGTTTACTTGATTATCAGAATTAGCAACTCATTAACAAAATTATTATATACACCCGGGTCTTGTTTTATGTGGATTTATTTAATACGATTTTGAAGTTATGTGATTCACGTTTCTTCTTAATATCTTTGTATGCGGTTTTCTTTTATGCGATAAAAATTATTAGATCAGAAGTCGAGCTCAGATAATGCGCTATTACTTTAAATATTATAAATTTCGCGCACTCATGTCATATTTAAAGCTAATAGCATATTATTGGAGTTCGACTTCCATCTAATAATTTCAATATTTTCAGCGCTTTATAATAGTACTGTAATACATTTTATGCAATAAAGAAGTTCATAATTCACTTAAAATCAGGATTTTCCCATTTTATATACACACATTAAATTTCACAAGATTATAATGTAAATCTGTTCAAACGTTATAGATGCCTATACTACGCAAGTTGTTGTTTTTGCATTTTAAATCACATTCTATTTTTGCTTTAAAAAAAACAAGAGTACGTAATCAATTAATCATTTAGTGTCCGCAAGTAATAAATTTTACAAGATTATAATGTAAATCTGTTCAAATGTTATGTATGTTGCTTTTGCATTTTGAATCATGTTCTATTTTTGCTGTTTAAAAAAAGAGTACGTAGTCAATTAATCATTTAGTGTCTGCAAGTTTATTTTTAAAAGGTGAGTAACAGTGGTGGGCACAATTAAATTTGACAATTAAAATCTGATTTTTAATTGTAATTAACAATTTAAAAATTACGTAACATGATCTGAAACAATGAAATTTGATTTTTAAACGGAATTGAAAATTAAAGACAAAAATAAGAATTTAATTTTTAATGGTTAGTTTTAATTAAATTTTGTCCAACAGTGGTGAGTCGGTGTTTTTTTATTATCATAAGTCTAAGTTCTTATTTTTATTTTAAACTTTTAGTTTACCCTAATGGAGAGGGAAAAACACCCAAGAAAATGAATTTCTTTGGAAACAAAAATTTTAATTTTAGATCACTTAGCGAAATGGGAAGGATCAACAGCGATTGGAAAACATTTTAATTTGGGCAAAAAGTTGGCGCTAGTTGTATTTCCTCTTGTGACGAATCTGATGTCTCAAATAGTGATAATGATTAAAATACCATACATGTATGAAAAAAATGTAAATTACGCATAAAAATATATTGTTTTGAATAAAATTAAATACTGTAGTTAATAAAAAAAGTAAAAAAAGTTTGTGTTGTATCAATTTTTTTCAAATTTGACATTTTTTATTAGTCATATTTTATTTTCCTATTTTTTTTTTATGCGAATTTTAACGTAATTTTACATAGTTGCTTTGCTTTTATGCGATTTTTGGAAAATTACAGTATGTATCCCCCATTTTTCAAAGTAAGTTAAGTCTATTTTTGTGCGCGTTTTTGGAACCTATCTACCGCATAAAACGCGACCCAGTTGTACATATAAAAGTCAAATACTGATTTTTAATTATTTTTAAAGTCCACATAATACTATATTAAAATGTAGAAAATAAATTAATAATTTTTTGTATTAAAAGCATGTGTGATAGATATTTAAAGAAAGCATAAACTCAACAATATATTGTGTATAATAATGGGGTGGTAGACTTCAAAATATTTGAAAAGTCTGTAATGATGACATTTCAAGTTTTCAACTTTCATTGATAATATTAGCAATCATGCAGAAATAAATAAAGAGCAAATGCAATAATTATGAGCACTCAAATATTTACAGAATTCTCTGAATATAAGAATTATTCAGGACAAATAGTGTGAAATCAAATTGCTTTTCAGGTTACACCACCTTCTGTTACAAATTCTTGAAAAATAGATCCACTCTATTTAAATCTGGATAAATGACTAGCTTTATTTAAGAATGTATATATACACACATATCCATAAAAATATATTTTAAAATGAATAATCTATTATACTCATAAGATTCCACAATAACATCAAATAAATATTGCATCATCTTTAATTATGAAATGACATTTAATGATAACACACATCTTATACTTAAAATATTTAAAAAATTTTGAATTGGATGGAGTTTGTGAGAAAAATGCTCTATTTTAATAGTAAACAAACATTCTGTAAATAATTATTTGAATTAACAACATTTTGTCCTATTGGCAGTGATGCCTATCTTTAAAAAAAACATTGACCTAAATCTAAACCAGGAAACTAGTTTATTGGCAGTGTTTATATTTTACTTAAAGATTAGAGGTGAACAACTTTTTCAAGCTGAATGGGTATGTTACAATAATTAGGATAATTAGTTCATTCACCAATATGAAAACAATATATTTTTTAGAAAACTATACTTACAATTAAAGAAGTTAAATTAATAATAAATGGTTTTAATACATGACAAAATTTTAACAAATGGAATACTCAAATGTTTGAAATAATGATAGAATAATAATAATAATGTATTGCAGAGATCAAAATTCAGATTATATTGAAGTAGTCAATCTGTGATTCAGATTGAGCTTCATGAACCATCATATAAACTAACCACCCATCTGGATTCAAACCTATCACCCCATCCCATTTTCTTGATTATTATATGTATATTATATAGTCAAAGCATACATACAAATGTTAAATAATCAAATTAATTCTTATTTAATATTTTAAAATAAAGTATGTATGTACATTGATATATATATACACACAATGGGTGAGGATGTATAATACTATATATTATTAATATTATAAACATTTGTATAATATATTTCTTTTTTCTTTTTTTTTACAATTTTCTTTATTATTTCCAATATAAAAAGGTGGGAAAGATGATGCAATGTGTCAAGAGGGTTCTGGAAAGCACTCAGAAAATATAGTACAATTAGGTGGAAGCAATCTATTATTTGAATTTGGTAATAATTGCTTTCCTCAATTAAAATTATTTAGTTTCAGATTTAAATTCACTAATGGAAAATTATTTGTTCCAGTTATCAGTTCAAATCCATTTCGAAAATTAGAAATAGATTTGAATATATTTTCAAACCTTATTGACTACTTGCATCTTCTATGGATGCAAGACAAAAGCATAGTTTTGTCTTATTCCATTATGCGAGGTAAACCTATACGGCCACTGCGTCAGGTAAAACTTAATAGCATTCCTGGAATAATCTGGCAGCATATAAATAGGGCCAAAATTAATATCAAAAAGGAACAATTTTCCTTTAAGAACATGTAGCTACCTTACTCCATGCTGGTGAAAACTTTAATATGACGCTCAAGTAGATGAAATCAAACCATCCTTTCCTGATCTTTCCAGAATCATTTCCTCACCAGAATGCCATCCAGCTGCCCCCTAACCGATGAACTATCCCAGATTATAGGAGAAATAATAAGCCCTGAAGAAAAGCTACCTGCTACTAGATCAAATTAATAATGCCGTGGATTCCAGACTGCCGCGTACAAGCATAGAACTGTCAATTCGTCGGATCCCCAAATCATTGCAAGGTAATCAAGAATTGCCACTATCAAAGACTTTGTTTTATTAAACTAGTTAATATGATTAATATTTAAATTTATAATCTACCTTAACTAATGTATATATGTTCTAATCTCCCAGGGAATGGTGTGAAACCATTTAGCCGTAGCATAATATAATCTAAACTGTTAAAGACTCTCTATACACTAATTAAACCATTCTGTAATTTTTATTATACTCTATTTTAGTCTCATACTTTGATGCAGTAAACTTATTAATTATTGTTAGTATTTTCTATGTTATATTTTACTTTTAACTTAAATTAATATGCCAAACAAACTTAACCTCGCACGTCCATTCTTTAATCTCCATGAAGTAAAACCTCTCATCTTTGTCGGGGATGGTTGTTTAAAGAATATATTATACTTATGAAATTTTGATTTCCAAACGAATCAACAATTCACTCAATAGAGTGAACTTAATACTTTCTATTAACGCTATAAAATGATTATTTTAATTTAATGTTATTTCAATAATCGTATGACCGCCATATAAATAGTTTTATATTTAGTTGAAGCCACATCCTCATAGATTGATCGGGGTTGAATATATGCCCAACTTAATAAAAGAATGTGGGATTTCTTTGTCAGATATTATGTAGGGGGGATATTTTAA